>JAVANC010000024.1:13274183-13874183 GCA_033319125.1 Parnassius glacialis | reverse complement strand
AGCATATATAGAATAGCTCCGAACTACCAATCGGAGTGTTGGCAACTCCCCGGGGGCTGAACACCTTGCCCGGCGGGAGATCTCCCCTTTTTCTTCCACCGCTATAAAACAAAGAAGGCTACAAATGCAGTCACTTCTGAAGAATTAGATGTCTCACAGCCTGTGATTATACTGGTTCTCTATACCCTTTGGACCAGAGCACGACAATGCATTTACTGCTATTTGGCGGCAAACATTAGTAAGGGGGTGGCACCTACCAATACTGACCACAAGGCAGAAAAGTAGTAAACAGGGTAAACAAACACAGGAGCTACATTCAATCATTTTACTGTTTAGATAATTTGGCTTTTATGCATTTTTTAATAATGCTTATCAGTTTCATGAGATTATGATCAATTGTAATAAAAAAGACGTATTTTCAACCGACTTCAAAAAAAAAGGAGGAGCTTCTCAATTTGACTGTATTTTTTTTGTGTTACCTCAGAACTTATCTAAGTGAACCAATTTTGATGATTATTTTTTATTTTAACGCTGGTGCTCCCCATGTGGTCCCAAAAAATAAGAACAATTTAAGTGGGTATAGAATTTGTTTACATAAAAACTCATGCTAAAATGAACAATGTATCATGTATTTTAGGTACAATAGAGAAATCACATCATTTGATGGAAATAAATAGAAAAACAGGAAAGAAAGACCTGAAGGTAGGTGGAGATGCTGGCAAAGATATTCACTCTTGACTTGAAGACACCTACATAGTGATAGATGCTGCCAAATTATTCCACTTTTATAATAAATCTCTTCGTCAAAAGTGTATCTATATTTTTTCTCTATAGTTATTGAATGGTATATAATTTCAAGTCTTTTATTGTTTTTAATACAATATGTACGCGACCTAGTGACAAATAATAAAAGAGCCATATTATATTAATAACTAGCTGGCCAGGCAGACGTCGTACTGCCCTCTCAGACTTTGTCCTATAAAAATCCTTAAATTACCAATAACAAATATTGAGGGTCGCTTAACGGGACAAAAACTATCCTATCTCTCAAGTTGGACCAAACTTCACAGAGTGTGCAAATTTCATTGAAATCCGTTCAGTAATTTAGGAGCTCATCGCGGACAAACAACGTGACACGTAATTTTTATATATAAAGATGTAATCAAACGTTTTTTAAACAGAAAAAATTGAACATAACATGTTCTAGTCAGGGCAGAGTAATAAAGAAATTGTATTGTAATTTTTATAATGTTACTAACCTGTATCGGGCTCTGTCGTCTGTGGTATATCCTGCAGCGGCTGCGTGTATAAACGTAGGTACACTTGTATGGCGACACGTGCGCATCGGAAGTAGAACGGATGCGAGCGAAGAACATCCTCCAAACGCAGAAGCCCCACATATGAACGCAGCGTCATCTTGCGCATACAGTACGAGTGGAAGTCGAACTGGTCTTCCATTATTTCTGAGAAATGCTGTAAAACGGATTTTTTTTTGTATTTTTAAAGTGATATCTTCTAAAATATGCTCTAAAATATGCAGGCCTTACCCAGCAAAAGGTTTACAATTTTCATGAAGAAAAAATTTATTATCAAATTAATCCCTAGGAATGAAGTGATTGCTACCATGCTGTTTCTAAATGTTTTTATAGTAATTGGATAAAATATTATATTGTAAATTATATTCTTTAAATGTCCCGCTGGTTAAACCAGTGCTAAAGCTTAAATGACTTTCAGTAAATATTCTTGTAATCTATATTGAATAAAAATCATTCTATTCTATTCTATTCTTTTATAAGCCAGCTGTGTAGCCAGCTAATAGAGGAAAGGTTCTCCGAGAGTGAGAGCTTACAGATATACTAAAATTGTCTGACATAAAAACATTTGAAACTTCCATAAATAAATTTCTGATGAATAATTAAAAAAATTGATATTATTTTTTGCAAGTAATTTGGAAGTAAAGACTAGAAATGAGTTTGGGGATGACTCGAACTTTGGGCCTAGTCAGTTTATAGCCAGTATATATCATGTAGAGGATGTCATGGGGGTCATGATTGAATAGGGGCAAAAAGTTCTCATTACAGTCCTAGGGGGTCAAATGGCCAAAACCCAAAAACTTGGAGGGTGGCTCGAACTTTAGGCATAGTCAGTTTGAATAGCCTATCATGTAAGAGGATGTCATGGGAGTCATGGTTAAATAGGGGCAAAAAGTTCTCATTACTCTCCTACGGGGTCAAAATGGCCAAAAACCAAAAAATTAAAAATTCTTATTTCGGCTATAACTCCGCCTCCTTCGGAGGTCTTTACTTCCTGCATCCCACTTGTTTTTGCTAGATAGAAAAGTACTTACTCTATCCACTTCATGAGCCTTCTTTAGGGCTTCTCCCCATTGTTGTAGCCGTTGATACGTGGCCGCAGCCTCTGTTTGGAACCACATGCATTGCATTTCGTTTAGATTCTCAGTTGCTGGAACACCTGGTAAAATATTAATAAATACATAAGATAAATTAAAAATAAATTGTCTTTATTCAGGCACAATAAAAAACCCATATTACATACCAACAAAAAAAAGACAATACAGTAACAAAATTACTAAAAAAATTAAAATAATAATATCTAAGCCTAAATGGATGTAACCATCACGTCAAGTAGCTATCTTGAGCCATTTTTGATTAAAGGCTGTGGCCGGCAGTTTAACCTCGAACCCACAATTTATCTTGTTTCTACACCCCCCAAACTCTGAACATGAATGATGAGATTCTGAATCTTTGAACAGCATTAAACATATTAATTCGTGCTTCGGCAAACATGCCTGAACGTTTGAGACCCATAAGCGTTCTAAATATGTTCTGATAACAACTTAAAATACCAAAAAAACCTGAAGTTGTTAACCTACCTGCCAAGCAAGACAACTGTGGCAATATCCCACCTATCGACGCCATCTAAGATGGAAACCTATTTTCAGCAGTGGACTGTAATAGACTGTAATATGGAGGTGGGCAAAGTGTATCATTTTTGCAATTGGAACATTTGCATCTTGATCACTGAAATGTTCCGAAACACTGATATGTTTCATTTGGATCATCGACTCAAAAGATATAAAAGAAAGAATGTTCCGAATACATTTTTTTTCTTTTTTTTAATTTTTTTTTTTATTCAATATAGATCACATGTGTAATTCTTATTGAGTCAGTTTTTACTTTACCACTAGTTCGAAAAAGAACCTCCGTCCTGGGAAGAACCAGCAAGAAACCCAGCGGGACTTTTTTTAAAGCAAATTTTACAATAATGGTTATACAAACTATATAAGTACAGCTTGGAAGCGATCACCTTATTCCCAGGGGTTATTATCATTTCATTAACCTGCGTCGCTGGCGTTTATTACTGACTGATCCGTGAAATGTTATGTGGCAACAATGCTGAATAATATAAGTGCTTAGATTATTTATTGTGTACCGTAATAAGATTGTATATAAAATCGATTCTCCTTCATACTTTCAAAAATATCACCATGTCAATTCATTATTCACAAAAATGTCCATTTACACAAAACAGCAATGTCTATGTACACAGAATTTTCTCGTAAAGTATCATAACTCTAAACTTTATGATGAAAAGGAAGAAAGTAAAGTCACAATAATCACTACACAAAGAAATCCTAAACATAACTCAGTATGTTTTCGTAAACAGGCGCTAATGAATATAAACAATTTGACAAGTGCCGCATCAACGTAAAATGACAACTTGTTAATGAAAACATTACATACAAAAAACGACCGTATAGTATTTGACACGTAAGCGCCTTAGTGGTAATTTTTACGTGCATGAATAACGTCAGCGAAAATCCGTACGAGTTGAGTGATACACTTCTTATTTGTTATCTCTATCTGACTTGTGTGGATTATAATTATTTCGCCCGCTCACTCGCCACCGTGAGTCAATACATAGGCTGCACTAAAAGTATCGGGAATGGAATATTTCCACTGTTCCTGTCATATTAAAATCTTTTTAATTGAAAACTCCTTGATTTTACAAATGGAATACCATTTATTTATTTAAAAAAAGATTCTCGGTCTTGTCACAAGGTTTTGTCAAACTTGTTTAGTCGTTGAGAAAATGGAATTCACTCGAGAAAATTCAAAAACGATGATTTATTATAACTTTCGAAGTGGTTTAACACAAAAACAGTGTGTTGACCGGATGATTTTTGCATTTGGTGATGAAGCCCCATCCAAAACCACAATTTATCGCTGGTTTGCTGAATTTCAACGTGGACGTGTCAAGCTCAGTGATGATCCTCGTCAAGGTCGTCCAAAAACTGCAGTCACCCAAGAAAAGGTTGATGCTGTGCGTAAGCTGATTGAGGAAGATCGACATGTGACATACCGCGAAACTCACGCAACTTTAGACATTGGCATGAGTCAAATACAAATAATCTTGCATGAACAATTAGGTGTAAAAAGTTGTTTTCCCGATGGATACCGCATTCGCTCTGTGAAGAGCAAAAAGCGGTTCGCGTTACTTGGTGCGTTAGAACTTTCGAAAGATTCCACGCAGGATCCTCAAATGCTGTATACGACATCGTATCAGGTGACGAATCCTGGATATACGCGTACGAACCCGAAACAAAAAACCAGTCACGAGTTTGGGTGTTCGAAAATGAGTTAAAGCCAACAAAAATTGTTCGTTCACGGAGTGTTGCAAAAAAATGGTGGCCACGTTTGTCTTCAAAACCGGCCATGTTACGACTATTCCTCTTGAGGGACAAAGAACGGTTAATGCAGAATGGTATGCTAGCATTTGTTTGCTACAGGTCGCTTCTGAACTCCGTAAAGAGAACTGCAACCGCCGCATCATCCTCCATCACGACAATGCGAGTTCTCACACCGCACACAGAACAAAAGAGTTTTTAGAGCAAGAAAACATAGAATTATTAAACCATCCGCCGTACAGCCCCGACCTAAGCACTAATGATTTCTATACTTTCCCTAAAATAAAGAATAAATTGCGTGGACAGAGATTTTCATCACCTGAAGAAGCTGTGGACGCCTACAAAACGGCCATTTTGGAGACCCCAACTTCTGAATGGAATGTTTGCTCCAATGATTGGTCCCATCGTATGGAAAAATGTGTCAATTTTCGCGGAGAATACTTCGAAACACAATAAATACATTTTTAAATAGTAATGTTCTGTCACTTCCTTGATTCCCGAAATTTTCAGTGCCGCCCTCGTAGATAAGTTAATCATTGTCTCAGTCTGTCTCTCTCGCTCGTGGCTCAGTCGCCTCGCAAGCGACGCGTCGCGCGAAATGAGCAAAGAGCAAAGTAATGTTTCACTGTTCCAGATCCAAATGCTACATTTGAAACGTTGTTACTGAACCAATCTTTTGTATCACTTCAGTGATTCGGATCAGTGAGCCGTTTCCGTAAAGAGCTACACACGCCTACTGTAATAGGTGGGAAATTTATTTATTAGTTTTCAAATTAAAAAAGTACACGCAACTAACCTTCCCGAGTAAATTTGGCGCACATTTCCTCAGCGCGCTTCACATGTCCCGCTCGAAGCATGTAACGTGCGCACTTGCTGTTCACGTAGCGATCCGCTGTATCCATTGACTGCGCCTCTTCCAACCACTTATACGCTAACACCGGATCTCCGGCATGCTGCAAATATAAACAACATAATACAATATATTTCTTGTACAATCTTTTACATCAGTCAGGGTAGTCTCCCATTAGTGACTACTAATGGGAGACTACCCTCAACCACAGTAAGGAGAATTTGTTGCAATCGCCATGCAGGAGGATAAGTGATTGTAGTATAAGATTCCACACCTTCGGAAAGATAGGTGATGGATTATCTTATGGTGGTACAAATCTAATGAAAGAGGGCATTCATATGTACATAATAGATACGTAAGTCACTCAATAAGTTTTGAGATGCTCGAAATTTTAAAATGGAACGCACGCGTGTTGTGTTATATGTTTCTAAAAAGCAAATTTATTTAAAAATAGAACTTCATGAGCCAATTGCTCAATATCAAAAAAAAAAACAAAGTTGTATTAATTTTCCTGCAACGCTTCCTGCGTTTTTCATTTAAAACGATGGATCTTAACCGTGAACATATGCGCGCTATGATATATTATGATTTTAAATTGGTTTAACCGAACAATTAACTTTACAACGGTTACAATCAGCATTAGGGGACTCAGCTCCATCATGCACAACAATTTTTAGGTGGTTTGCTGAATTCAAAAGGGGTAAAATTAATCTTAAAGGCCCCGCAAACAGCAGTAATGGCAGAAAATGTATGGACTACTGAAATGTTGGTGCAAGAAAACCCACGAATCACATATACGGACATCGAAAAGATTGATCAAAGATTGAAGATTACATCAACATCTTGGAGTGAGGAAGCTTTGTTGTCGATGAATCCCTAATTTGCTCTCCGAAAGCGAAAAACAGACTCGTGTGAATTGGTGCCATGAAATGCGTCTACGTTAACGGGGCATCTAGGCGTGTTTCAGAAATCGTTACTGGTGACGAGGCGGGTCTATCAATATGATAAATAAATATATACAATGTAAAATAAATATTAATAGTATCTAGAATACTTTTTTATATTTCAAAATTTATTGAGTGACCTACGTAGATACATAATGTCACGCCTGTAATCTTCGAGTAGACAGAGTCCAAAGAGCAGCAAGCTATTTGGACCAAATTTGGTAAAAAAGAAATGGGTTAAGATTAAAAATTGTGTAAGAAGTGAGAATCTATTATACCATTAGCCGCCTTTTACAAGTAACACAGCATATTCTTTTTTGTTAAAGTCCCACATAAACATAGGACCTATGGGTCCAAACCAAGAAGGAGCGAAAGAGAGCAAGCAAAGAAGTTAAAAAAAGGCTTCTGACATCGTTTAACCTTTAGTTTTCTCTTTTTTTGTAAATCCCTCACTATTCGGGTTCTACTATATATTGATCTTGTTAAGTTACCAAACTTCACAAGTGTTCGAAATTCGAAATATTTCTTCGTCAACCATAAACTTTACCATCTAACTACAATGGTAAATTTCACATTTTGCAAGTCTAGGATTCCAACTTTGAGAAATTTTTATTTTATAGTCACGTATGATGTATATTATGATGTATGTAATAAAATTGATCATGAGAAATATTTTTATTTCAACACTCAACGAAATAACTTAACGCACAAAATATTTTTTTTTTTAATAGGATATGGGTGACAAACGAGCACACAGTCCACCTGATGGTAAGTGGTTCCTGCGGCCCATAGACATCTACATCTATCCTCTATTAAAAATCAAAATGTAGATGCGTTGTCACCCGTGAGGACTAAGATGGAATGCCTCATTTCCAGTAAAAAGGGCCTCCGGCCACCTGCACTCACCAAGCGAAACGCAGAGGTAAGCCTCTACTTCACGCTGGTTTTCTGTGAGGTCGTGGTACCACCCCGGTTCGAGCCGGCCCATCCGTGCGACAGCAAAAGCTGCCGCGTGGCTCTACCACTGTTAATAATAATGCAGAACTTGATGAAGTCACCACATCTATAACTAAAAGTAATGACTAAGATAGAAAGTGGAAGAAACGAAGCACGAAAACGGATCTCCTAACAAGTCAGTACAAGTATAATAAAAATCATAATTTTTAAGGTATTTGATAATTTTAAATATCACTTATAAATACCTTATATATTCTCCCCTTAACAATAAATAACTCTATAAGCGTCGGTGTGTGTTCTATTGCAGCATCAATATAATGCAGAGCTCTGTCTGTATCTTTCTTATAATCAAAATGTTGGGCAGCATAATAATAAGCCCATAATAGCGCACTAGCAGGCTGTTTTCCTTCGTCTGGCTCTGAACTAAATGTACAACTCTTTGATAAATTCTCTATGTATTGTAAAATTAGTTTTTCTATCGTCTCTGCTTTGCTTTGATCTGCATATAAAGACCTGTAAAGAATGTGAAACTAAATATGACGTCCTGAAAATCTGTTATACATTTGTCACAGCTAAAAGCCAAAGTGTGGTTGTATCTATGTTTAGCCAGCTACAAACATATGCAGCTGATTGTGATTGGTTAAACTTAGGTGTATTTGATTTATTCATGGCTAAAACTAGAGGTGGCTAGTTGCTTTAGGATAAAACTAACTATAGTCAAGCCTGAGTAGTAATTAAAAAGACTTGTGACTACAATAGTTTTTGTCAAAAATACAAAAGATTGATGAATAAGATTGAATTCTCATAATTTGTCAAAAATACGTAAGCACCTATCAAGTAATATAAGTAACAGTAGGTTAATAACTTTAAACTTCTGATAATTTGTCAAAAATACTAATGCACCTATCAAGTAATATCAGCAACAGTAGATTAATAACTTTAGACTTCTGATAATTTGTCAAATATACTAATGCCTCCTCTACACTACTCGCGAAGTAGATCGAAGTTGGACGAGGTGAATAGTGTAGAGAGGTACTTCGATTCACTTCGTCCAACCTCGCTTCGCCTCGGCGACTTCCGATCGCTGTCGGTTTTTTGCGCCAGGTCAAAGGACTTCGCGAAGTACCCCGAAGTTACACGAAGCGCCTCTCTACACTACTCGGCTTACACCAGTTATGAATTGTTTTTATATATAAATATTAAATATGTAGCTTTCTACATAATTATTTATTTAGTTAAAGCATTGACGTCGTACTGTTCATACAGTTAGGTATCTATAGCAGCTGTATATAATATCTACTGAGCTCTTCACGAAGTAGCACGAGTGTGTGGTCACGTTCTTCGGACTGCGATCGACTTCGACGAGCACTTCGTCGAAGTTACTTCGCTAGTAGTGTAGAGGAAGCATAAAGCACGTATTAAAAAATATCAGTGACAGTAGGTTATGGTGTGGTTAGGGTGACCCACAAATTATTCTAAATAATTAATTTGCTCAATCGATAGTAGCGCCGGGCCTAAGAACTCATCGTAAATTTTATAGCACTTGAGCAAGTTTGGCCCCCACCAGTACCAATGAAATTGATAGTTACAATTTTAAGTAGGTACTAATATACTTAAAAAAATTAAGTATAAATACTCGGCGGTGAAGGAAAACATTGTGAAGAAACCTGCATGAAACCTATATAACCTATATCTATGTTAACTAATTTCCGTATCTGACTCACGAGTTCATGTTTTTAATACAGTCTGCAAAATTAGTATCTATAAAAAATTTAACTAAGGGATATCCAACAGTAAGCATGTGTAGAATCAACAGGACATAACAACCAACATCACTGTTAAGCTATAGAAGCTTACATTAGATGATAAAAATCAATTTGGGAACATTTCAAATACAATATACTTCTTCCAAGCGAACATAAAACATTATTATAAATTAACTATAGCAACCCTTACCATTACATGCTATCAAAGGCCACTGCTGAACATAGGCCTCTCCATTAGAATGCCTTATGGAGGGATATTTACCTTAGTTGCCACGCTTGGCAACGATAGTTTATTTTTTATTTTTAGGCGTTATTAAGAAGACGCTGCTGCTCATCTCCAGATTTGTTTTCCTCTGTCGTCTCTTACGACATCCACGTGATGATTTGACGGCTCCGTGGCGCAGCGGCTTAGCAATGAGTTGATGCGCTGGGGGTCGCGGATTCGAATCCCGCACGGAACAAGTGTTTGTATGGCCTCCAAATAATTGTTCCGGGTCTGGATGTTTATCCTCGTGCAATCTATGTTTGTAAACTGCCTCCAAGATACAGGAGAAAATCCTAGTGTGGGGGTAACGTTTTTTAAAGAGAAAAAAAATGATATGGGGTAGTGGATATTCCTACACCACCACTTTAGTGCAATTACAGCAATGTCATAGCTTATTATATAAACAAACCTTAAGTCAACAAAAAGTGGAGGGACCCCTTTGTGCAGACCCTGTCTCAAATATTGATCGACAAGACGTTCAAACACTGGTTGTGCTTGTGCTTCCGTCAACTGCAACCTCCGCGGTGCAATTGCTTTCGGGAACTCCTTTCTGTAAATGATAAATTATATAAATAAATAAATAAACAGCGAAACACTATATATCCCACATAATTTACGAGCAAAAACAAGCAAGATATATCTCTTGCTTAATCAACCATTCATCTGTGTGGTTTTAAATAAATTGCTGCCTCTGTCCGAATGATGTGATTAAACTAAATTAGTTCTACATTATTGCACAAATAGTTCATTGTATAACACTCGTTTTTAGAAGTAACAATTGTCTTACTGGTTAGGCAAACTGCATAAAAAATACATAATATGTAAATACAACAACATGCAACCTTAACGCAAATAATCAATTTTTTGTGTATATTAATGTTGTAACAAATATTCGCATTCGCATTCACATTCGCGAATCTTCTCATATTTCTTGACATTCGCATTTGTAAACATCATGCGAATATTTTGCGAATTTTATTTTATTATAATAAGCATTTGTTTTCTATGTAAAATATTCACTTTTTTATTAAAGTAATTATTTTCTTTTGGGTGATATTGCATTCTTATCTTTTATGTCTTTACTATAAACAAAGATATTAAAAACCTTAGAGTATTATAAATAACTTACATCTAATTTGAAAACAAAATATGCAAAGTAAACTTTATAAATTTATTAATTACAATACTAAAAGGAAGCATAATGTAACTTATAAGCAGGGTTAGCTCATTTAAATCAGACTGATTTAAATCATGATTTAAATCACGATTTAAATCGCTTGATTTTGATTGAAAAAATCATTGATTTAAATCAACATGTATAAATTAATGTAATAGACAGAAAATGAAATAAAACTGGCTTAATATAAGGTAAAACCTTTTGTTGTTTTATGTTATTCTTATTATTCTACTACAATAGTCTCATAAACTTTGGAAAATCAACAAAGACGTAGCAATGAAACTTAGTAAAATCAACCATAAATTCTTTTTAGAAATTCACCCGTAAAATATGAACTGTAATTAATACAGTATTAATTATTTTACTCTTAATCAGTCTCATACAAATGTATTCATAAACTTTAAACCTATTTTTTTTTTGGAGTTTATGGCCTGGTATCTAGACCTTTAGGCCAAGTCTTGACTATTTTTATTCGGTTTATTATAATTTCCCCAAGCCTTGTCTATATGTATTATTCTTCATAGTTCACTGCTTCACAATATGTTGATGCGTCACATTGTGCAGCCCTTGGGAGATTTTAACGGCAACTTGAGCCAGCAGGCAGCTGACAGTTGGCGATGGTATCTAAAGGCGCTTATGCAAACGGCTTATCTTGAGAATCCATCACCATCAGAGCACTTGTTTCACCGTTTCCACTAATAGCTCACATGCGTAGACAGTTAATACATAAAATCGCACCACTTTTACATATCAAAATCCACTTCAAACTATTATTTAAACTATAATACAGGAGCAGCAAACCACCGCCGATCAAGTTCCCGCCAAAACTCCTCAACTTTAATCCTACTATGTCAAAAAAATGTTACCAACTCGTGAATTTCAAAATATACTAAAAAAATCAAAAAATTCAAAAAATTATGATATTTTTTAAAAAATCAGCATGATTTGATTAAAATTAAAAAAATCATGATTTTTTCCATCCCTGCTTATAAGATAATGAACGGTTCTATTAGTTTAATTAAATACAATTTTTTAGTTTATTACACTAGTTGCCTGTCACGTCGCGAGCATTCATCGCGTTAAAGAGATTTACGATAGTTCTACACCTGCATTTCGTATATTTTACGCGTGTCGCGGTTCCAGTACCCTTGCGTGGCTGGTTGATGTCGTTTTATGAGTTAGATGTAACAACGCGGAAAATTGTGCTACAAAATATATATTTATAAAGCCTTTTTAATAAATAATATTTAAAATAAACATTCGCATTCGCAAATAATTTTAAATTTACATATGTTTCATCACTAGTGTTTGGTATTCAAAATTACCAAAATAAATAATTTGTATTTAAAATGTATACTATTATTTTATATTATTTTAAAAGAATGAAACTTAAATTTCGCTTTAATTTATATTTGCATTAGCAGCACATGTAAGATAAGAGGGCTAACTAAATTTTGTCAAGGAAATCATAATAGAACATTGTCAAGTTACAGTCTATAAAAATATTAGTAAAAACTTGATTGTAATGATCGTAATTAAATTAAAAAAAAAAAGATATTTATTAATGTAGACCACAACATAATTCATGAGTATGTGTGTTCAACTAGTACGGAACTAACTTCAGAAACAAGATTTTTTACAAATTTCATTAAGATCAAACTTGTTATATTTGGACCCCATACATTTGGATGTAGTAAACATGTTATAAAATAACAATGATAATAAAATAGATCCTCCTTTACAACCATCTAAAATTAATCGTGTATTTAATGTGAATATTACACTAGCATTTGGGAGCCAATACATGTTCCTCTTGGTATCAATGACTGTCGTATGATGGCGGCGTTAAAGAATCTCCACATCATAGGTATCATAAGGGCAACTTCAGGAAATGCACGAAAAGTCCCCTGGTTTCCGATTGACAAAAGGTATTACCATCTCGTATTATAGAGCAGGTGTAACATACCCAGACTGGTATTCTGGTACAAATGCGATTTCAAATGCCAAGTGTTGTGCTAATGTCAACAATAGAAGATAATATAAAATAAAAAAGGCCCATGCTACGCATGTGGACTCTGGATTGGACTGTTATCTATCCATACTTAATATAATAGAGCATACTTTACATATTTAAGAAGTTCATACAGCCTATAAAAGTCCACTGCTGAACATAGGCCTCTCCCATAGATTGCCTATCGGGAGGATTTTGTCATTGTTGCCACACTTGACAGATGGGTTGACAACCACAGTTTTTATTATTTTTCGTTGTTATCATAGATCAGAAAGACACTGCTGCCCATCTTCTGTTTTAATTTCCCTCTGACGCCTATTACGATGGGCCACGAAATGGGGTAGTGGATATTCTTACACCGCCACTACATTTAAATTAGAAGTTAAGACGTTAGTTATGCATTTAAGAAGTTTTTATAGACTGAACTACTTACTTATATACATCAAAGAAGGCCACTTTTTCATCAGCATCACTAAGTTGTTTGGCTTCAATTAGTTTATGATAATACATTACATTCTCTGGATTTCTTTTTAATAAGTCCTCATATACCCCCTCAGCCTCTTTAAACCTAGAAAGTAATTTAAAAAACAATTCTAAACAATAATAATATCATGTACACCTTAAGCAGCGTCAACATTCTAAAGAGTTAATATCACAGAAAACCATAGTAAAGAATTGGTTTGTGATTTGGATTAACACACAATACATAATACATTTGTTTCACTTACAAATTTCACCAAATAACAATAATTGCAAGTATGCATTACATAAATAATAATTAGATTGGAAAAAAATCACAGATTACAACCAACTCGAATAATTATCAAAGCCAATTGAAATTTATATCAAAATACAACTATATTTATAATATAGTATACAATTTTAGTTCCAGTTTATGGAGTATAGAGAGAAGGAGGACCATCTCTGTATATGAAAAGTGTCCCTAAAACGTGTCCAATAAGGGTGGCGCTGCAGTAGCATAGGATAAATTTTAAAAAAAGCACCAAAATTAATTAAAATAAAATGGAGAAATAAACAAGGACCTACGAATCCGCTTGGTTATGTACTACGTAAATAGTTGAGATTTTGTATACTGGTATTTTACTAACTACTCTAATCATGATTTTTTTTAAATATTTGAATTCAGCTGACTTCACTCCATTCACAACAGCTATCTTCATATCGTAGTTTTTCAGACGGCAGCGCTATTGTGGTAGGTTTTGGAACCTCTATTTTCAGTAAACAGTAGGACACTTTTTCAACTTTCGCCCCTTATAAGATGGTTCTCCTTCTACTCTACACTCCATATTCCAGTTACAAACAAATCCCAGAAAATGTTCAAAGCATGTCAATCAACAAAATTAAAAAATTTATTATAGAAAAACTGTACATACAGGGGTGCGTTTTTAAGTTCGCGGAATGGAGTGAGGAGTGGAAATTAAAAATCCAAATTTATTTTTCCTTTTCAATATATTCACCTGCTACCCTAATACATTTTTCGGATCTTTCAATTAACTTGTGTATACCCTCAAAAAAAATTATTTGCCTTTGTTTATAAAATACGCCGAAACTGCTTCCTTCACAACGTTTAACTTAAAAACGTTTTCCCATGAAGTTCTTTTTTTAAGTTTGGAAATAGATAATAATCACTGGGGGCCAGCCGGGCTATTCACAATCGTCTCGGAAAGCGAAATCGACACGGATTCGATAACTTCTCGCATCGAAACCAATAAACGCTATTCACATTTAACGTTCGCAAAAGGTCACTTAGATACATCCCATAACTATTGTATCGTCATTTAGTTACATGCATTTACGAATTTTGTAGATAAATAGGCTTTTGTATTTTTTTAGAGTAACGCCTGAACAAAAACATAATGCAATATTTTGGTGTTAGCCATTGATATCGAATATAAAAAATATATAATCTTTATATATAAAAAGTACGTGTCACGTTGTTTGTCCACGATGGACTCCTAAACTACTGAAATGATTTCAGTGAAATTTTTGGTCAATGTGCAGTTTGGTCCAACTTAAAAGATAGGATAGCTTACATCTCAATTTATAGTCGCAATGCAATATTATTTTATTGAAAATTATTTGCCTATTATTTGACAGTCACAATTATCTGTTAGCTCCAAACGATTCTGTCAGATGACGATATCTGTTGACTGGATTGAGTAAATATTTAATAGATGGCGCTATGTTAAAAATGCAAACGTTTAATATAAGCTACAATTTAGTAGTATAACCACCACGTGTTGCTGTAAGTATTCAACAAATAGAACCGATTTAAAAAAAAATTGCAGACTGTGCAGTTTGGTCCAACTTGAGAGATAGGATAGTTTTTATCCTGATAAGTGACCCTCAATTTTTTTATTGCTAATTTCAGGTGTATTTTTGGGAAAGCAAATGGTCGTTCGGAAAGGGCAGAACAACGTCTGCCTGGTCAGCTAGTTTAACTATATAATAAATAACAAAAAACTGAGATATGTCTCGTTTCACAAAGCAGCATATATATATATATATATATATATATATGTATATATATATATATATATGTATGCTTTGTGATAGAAAACTTATAAAAACACGCCTTTCACAAAAATTCAGCTTTACGATTATGTGCAAATATTGAAGTAATTATATGAAAATACGTCTTATAGATAATTGTAATTAATTTTTGTTACCTACCTTATAATTAAAAGGGTTTATTTATCTCTTCTAATCATCAATATTCGAAAAGTTTTCGCCAGCCTCAGAGCTCTCGTGAAGTTTCCGATGCAAACTATCACAATTATCGAAAACAAACGTCAAAGAAGTACGGTCACGCCCCATAGAAAAAAACCCAGACCCGACAGAAACGAGACATATCTCAGTTTTTTGTTATTTATTATATACTTAAATTATATATTTTTTATATTCGATATCAATGGCTAACACCAAAATATTGCATTATTTTATTGTTCAGGCGTTACTCTAAAAAAATACAAAAGCCTATTTATCTACAAAATTCGTAAATGCATGTAACTAAATGACGATACAATAGTTATGGGATGTATCTAAGTGACCTTTATCCGAACGTTAAATGTGAATAGCGTTTATTGGTTTCGGTGCGAGAAGTTATCGAATCCGAGTCGGTTTCGCTTTCAGAGACGATTGTGAATAGCCCGGAGGTCAGGACTACAGGGTGGGTGTGGCAAAATTTCGAAGCCCACCTTCTGCAGGGCAGCCATCGCAACATGGCACTTGTGAACAGATGCGTTGTCGTGCAGAAGAAGTATTCTTTTGGTCAATTTTCCCCTTCTTTTCTCCTTTATGGCGTCCTTTAATTGTTCTAGGATTGAAGCGTAGTAATTTTCGGTTATGGAGACACCTTTATCTTTATAATTAATCAATAGGATTCCTTCTGAATCCCAAAAGATTGTCGCCATGATTTTCCCAGCCGATTGTGCCACCTTAAATTTCTTGGGTGGTGGTGTGAGTCCTGTTTGGACTCAGGTTCATAATGGTGAACCCAAGTTTCGTCTTCCCTACAGAGGTCCAAAAATGCACGAGAATGAATGACTTTAGTCAACCAAGATGGTCATGAAGAATTTTGAAAATGGTTGTATCTGATACTCCAACCATTTCTGTGAGCTGTTTTTTCTTTACGCGAACATCTTCTAATATTAATTTTTCGACTTTTTGAATAATTTCCGAAGTGGTCACCTCGATCGGCCTTACTGGCCGTGGGTCGTCTTCAAGTGACTCTCTGCCTTGTTTAAAAGGGTGTGCCACTTGTAAATGACATCTCTTCCATTATAGTCTGAACTGATTTTCCGCGCTTGGTAAGGAACTTTATAGCGACACGGAACTCGATTTTCGCCATATTTCACAATTTCTTCCCGATTGACTTGTTTGGTTGACGATAACTCAAAGACTAATGATCTAATTATAATAAAACCCGGTATTTATACTAATAATGAATTGGTCAATTAGCACGTAATTCAGCGACGTTCCCACTTATTACCTACCTACCCATTCCGCGAACTTAAAAACGCACTCTCGTACTTATGGGTTATTATAATATTAAGGAATACATGAATGAAAATAACCCCTGGGAATGCGGTGATCGCTATCACGCTGGTTCTATTAAAATTCATATAAATAATTGTACAAAATTATTGTAAAATTATAAATGTCTAATAAAAGAATCCCACTGGGGTTCTTGGGGTTCTTTTCAGGACACAAGTATTTTTCGAATCAGTAGTGAATAAAAAAATGACTTTCACTTAGTATTACGTAATAAATAATTATCTATATTGAATAAAAATTATTCTATTCTATTATATTCAATAAAGTACAATACTCTTTTAATAAAAATAGTTAAGTAGCCTCAGAGATATTGTGTTATTGATTAGAATAATTTAAAATTAAAAATTTTGTACAGCCGACTTCAATATAAGTTATTAAGAATAACTCAAAAACTATTGGTCTGACCTTGATCAAATTCATATGGGACCACAAGAGAAGTACCAGCTTTCAATTAAAAAAAAGCATCATCGAAATCGGTTCACCCAGTAAAAAGTTATCGAGATAACAAAAAACACACAGTCGAATTGAATACTGTCTCCTTTTTGGAAGTCGGCATAAATTGTTTTGGCCCTGACATTGTTGATCTTCAACTTTTTAAGTCAGTTGAAAAGCAACATTATAATGTATTTTGAAAACAAAATCATTATTAAATTTTTCCCAATGCTAATCATGTTAGGTAATTACCATTTATCCACCCTAAAAAATCCATCCTAGGGTGGATACTCAGAAACCCTAGACAAAGTGTATAATCGGAGTTCGAACATATTATTTTTCTTCCGATTTTCTCCCTCGACTGTGTATACTCATATATAGAAACATTAAAAAAATTGGCTAAAGATTAGACATTATCCATAAAACTATATACATAGTATACTTAGTACTTCTTCTTTGAACAGTCAACGCTGAAATAGAAGGAGTACCTCACAGGATTACAGATTTATTGCAATCTTGGCATAAAATAATTTAAAAGTTAAAGACAAACATTTAAAAAAATCTAGTTCTTCCCTAACACATCTGTTGTAGCAAAGAAATTTAGAAAACAATTGCAAATGTACATTAAATATAACGAATTTATCCAGGATATCAAGTGGTAAGTCTACGAAATAATGAAATTAGTGTTGGACCTATTACTATTAGGACTAATATAGAACATATTATAGAATTTATGAATTACACTATAATGTTATTTAAAACGAGAAGTTTAATTTGATTTGAATGCAATATATAATTTATGGACTTTAGTAAAGCTGTAACGGTAATGGCAATATGTAATGTTTTTGATTAAGTTTGTAGTTATAAAAATTAATTAATAATAATTAGTGTATGTGTTGAACTCTACTTGGGGTAAAAAGTCGGAAGAACAAATAAAAGTGAATTCAGAGTATCCATGGTTTGTTATTTGGTTTCAGTTAGAAAAAAAGATATATTCACCACTTATTGTCAAATAGGGTGTGGACTTGTTTACCATAGTGGTAAGGTAAAGTAAAAAATGACTTTCAATAAGAATTACTCATGTAATGTATATTGAATAAAATAACATTCTAATCTATTCATACATATTTACATAAAAACATAACAAAAACCATTTTCATCATATACAAAGACATACATATTTGTAATTATATTAATTATTAATGAATAATTAATGTTATTTTTTCCAAATAAATTGATTAAGAAAATAAAAAGAAATACCACTTACCTCTTGAGTTTCAAATAATATTCACCAGAGGTTTCTTTCACAGATAACTTATCAAGAATTTGACTCTGGAACTTCTGTAAATGTTGTAAGGCTCTCTCATATTGCCCTGATTCTGCTAGCACCATATTCTGATACAGTAATAATTCTGAATGCTCATAATCATATGGTCCCTTCATTTGATTAGTGCGGAATGCATCTAAGATACTATTTGCCATTTCATAATCACCAAGCAGGTGATAACTCATAGCAAAACCAATCCAAGATGCTCTCTGTGTGGGTCTTAGCATAAACAATTGATACCTAGTGTCCTGAAAAGAATAACAGTTTTTAGTCATAATAATAATTTTTCTTTTATAGGATGAACTTTTAAGATTTCACTATGTTCTATTAGTTTAATTAAACTAATAGAATCATCAATATTAAACACAAATATTCAGTAATAAGCTATGAATAATATATTAAATTACATAATTTTAGAAATTAATCCAAAAACTGTAACATGCTTTCTGTTCACATCTGCTTATTTACAGACGCTATTCCTCTTTTGATTCTTTATAATATATAATTAAACATTCTAATATAAATGCATTTATACAGTGATGGATGCCTACTTACATCTTTTTTGATAATCTACGTATTTGTATAGCCACTACATACCTCAGCTAGGTAGTCATCTTTATTTTACTACTTATCACAATCATCATCATTACAATTCATCGCAAGTACACTAGCTGAACATAGGTTTCCCCAAGGAATGTTGCAAATTATGTAAGATGATAGTGATGTAAAAAACTATACCTAGGTTTTCTTGAAACTTCATCTAATTAAGTTTAGAAAATTTTATGATATTTGAAGCCAAACAAAATGCAGTTATTCAAAGAAATTGTTAAAATATATTCTTTGTATTACATGCAATTTTAACAACTTTTTCATGTGTATTTTTTTGATTTTCAATTAGCATGGCACACATTAATGTGTGCCATGCTAATTGAAAATGCAGTATATAGTAAAAGTATTTATTATTTTATCAATATGGTGTCTTACTTACTTACTTATCTTCACGCACAATCCCTGACGGGGTAGCCAGAGAGAACAGATCGCCAAGTGTCACGATCCTTACATACCTCTTTCGCTTCTTTCAGATTCATAATCTTCTTCATACATGCACGTCTAGGTATCCGAGTACTCTTGACCCTCCCCTCTTCGAGCAGTTTGCTCACATGGTCTTCGAAAGTTAGTCTCGGTCTACCTCGACACCTTTTAATATTAACTTTCGCGCTATATATTTTCTTCACCATTCGGTCTTCACTCATTCGCTCAACGTGCCCAAACCATCGAAGCACGCCCTTATCAATTTTTGTGATAAGGTCATCTTTCAAACCTGCCATATTGCGAATCTCTTCGTTTCGCTTTCGGTCGGCCATGGTAACGCCGCACATTTTACGAAGAGATCGCATCTCCACTGCATTCAACTTGCTTTTATGCTTCTTCTGGCATACCCAGGTTTCGCTGCCATATAACAAAGTCGGTACCAACACTGCGTTATGTATTGCAAGGCGTGCACTCTTCACTACGCCTTGCCTTTTGACTAACGCAGTCAGGGCACCATTGACTTTGTTCCCAGCAACGACACGCCTGTCCACATCTAAATCACATCTTCCATCCCGGCTAAAAGCACTCCCCAAGTATACAATTTCATTTACCTGTTCTAGACATTCCTGATTTACCCATATTTCACACTTCGTTCTCTCTTCGTCCCTTTCAAATACCAGAACCTTAGAATAGAACCTTATATGGTGTCCTATTCAATATATTATGTATGTTTCATTTGGACAAAGGAGAAACAGTGAATTGAATGTAATAAGTAGCATCAATGCTAATCATTAGAACAGTGAAATGCCCTATTGCATTTTGTTTTAAATAGAAGGATGGAATAAATCAGCTATGATTATAAAACCCTGTTGACATTATGTTTAATCCAGGGCTCGGAAACCGGTTCAAATTCTAAACCGGTTTTGGGGTCAATGACCGAAACCGGTTTAAGCGGAATACCGGTTTTTCACAAATTTGGGTTTAGGTGGTAAGAATTAACCGGTTAAATCCAAGTTTTGTAATGTCCCCCCTCTCCCTTACCCCGCTTGTAGCCTGTTTTATACGGCTGCGCTCTGTTAGTAAAAAATCGACGTGAACTATGGTTTTACTTGTTTTTAAACAGAATGTAACTTTCACTGAGTGGGTGCAAAGTGTTCTACGCGAGTGTTCATGGGTTTTTAGAATAAATATTACTTTAACTGATTAATAACGAGCGAAATAATAATGCAGTGTCAAGGTGAGCTACTTATTAATTTATTATAGAATATTATTTTGTAAATATTTATATTAAATATATTCCAATTTTTTTCCAAGTCAAATGCTGTGAAATATACCAGAAAACAAACACTATTACGTCTTTTTTTAAACTGTTATTATTTAATTTTATTAGTTAACTATATATACATATTTATTTTCAGACCAAGATTCGATTCTGGAAAAACTTAACGGTTATCTCTCTTCTGTTTTCAGAGTATGAATCTGGTATTCTTGATATAGGAGATATGAAAGTCATAATCAAAAGAATCATTATAAAGAATAAGCTGTATTGAAATAAAATAAACTTCATTTAATTATATGGTTTTTTTCTCATAACATAAACACTCACGCCTGTCACCCAGAGGGGTAGGCAGAGACTATGGAATTCCATTTGGCACGATCCTGACATACCTCTCTCGCTTCCTCCACATCCATATACCTACGCATACACGCTCGTCGGTTAAAGGTACTCTTAATTTGGCCCATTTTCAATATATCGCCTATTTGGTCGATAAACTTTCGCCTAGGGCGACCCTTCCCGACTCTGCCATTCACCTCTGCAACATAAATTTGCTTTGTCACTCTTTCCTCATTCATTCTTTCTACATGACCAAACCACCGAAGCATTCCTTTCTTAATCCTAGTCACAACATCATCTTGCAAAACACACATTTCTCTTATCACACTCTTTCTCACCCTGTCATTCAGATTCAGCCCTAGCATACTACGTAATGACCGCATTTCTACAGCATTTATTCTACTCTCGTGCTTCTTCTGCCATACCCAACTTTCACTACCATACATTAAAGTAGGCACTAACACAGCATTGTGAATTGCCAAACGTGCCTTTTTGGACACATTCTGACTTTTCACAATAGAGTGTAGAGCCCCATTCAATCTATTTCCTGCATTCACTCGTCGTTCTATATCCTGATCATATCTACCATCCCTGCTAAACACACATCCCAAATACACAAACTCATCTACTTGCTCTACCAACTCCCCTTCTATTCTTATTTCACATATCGTTTTACTTTCTTCTCTTTCAAAAACCATAACTTTCGTCTTACTTGCGTTCACTTTCATTCCCTTTTCTTTTAATGTCCTGTTCATTAATGTAACCATCATTTGCAACTCGGCTGCCGACGACGCAAGTATGACTTGATCATCGGCGTACAAAAGGCATTTGACGGTTAACTCACCCATTCTTAACCCGCATTCTTCTGCTTTCAAATTTTCCAAACAACTGTCCATAAATAGGTTGAACAGCCACGGGGAAGCCACACAGCCCTGTCTGACACCTTTATGGATGCCAAACCAGTCCGAGTAGGCCCCGTTGATCCTGACACAAGCACTAGAGTCCCTATATAGAGACTTCAATGCCTTATCAAGCCAGCGCTCAACCCAAATGAGTTCAGTGTTTGCCATAACACATCCCTGTCCACTCTGTCATAAGCCTTCTCCAAGTCTATGAACGCACAAAAAACTTTTTGGTTTTTGGCCAAAAACTTCTCCGCGATCATGCGCATGGAAAAGACCTGATCCGTACATCCCATTCCCTTTCTAAATCCCGCTTGCACATCCCAAATTTTTCCATCAGTTTCTTTCATATCTCTTTCAATTAGTACCTTAGCATACAGTTTTCCCACAATGCTAAGAAGGCTGATACCACGGTAGTTTTTACAGTCCTGCTGTGATCCTTTTCCCTTATATATTGGGACTATCACGGCTTTGCACCAGTCTCCCGGTACCCGCTTAAGTTCGCAACATAAATTAAACAAGGTGCACAGCAGGTCTGCCACCACTCCTTCTCCAGCCTTTAGCATTTCGAGAGATACTCTATCATAACCGGCTGCCTTACCTGCTTTCATACTTTTCATTGCTTTCATTATTTCATCTATACTTATATCTCTATCTATTTCCTCTTCTTCCGGAATTTCTATTTCATTTAATTCAAACGTCTCATCACTCATAAACACGCTTTCAAAGTATTCCTTCCATCTCCTTAAACTCAAAACTTCGTCATTCAGAATACAGCCATTCTGGTCTCGTATAGCATTCATTCTAGGCTGTTTTGAATGTCCCCTGGTAGTTTTTACGAGTTTCCAGAACATTTTAATGTTTGCCTGGAAGTTATCCGATATTCTTCTATCATTCATATCCGTTCTTTCTTGCTTTTTCCTTTCAACTACTTCTTTTACTCTCTTATTTAGGTGTCTTAAGACTGCCTTTTTCCTTTCAATATCATCATTTATACTGCTAGAATTACTAGCCTTGGTTGCTAGTAAATCTAGCCATGCTTTCTTCTTTGCTTCAACTTCCATCCGTACCTCATCATCCCACCATAACGTGTTAATTTTCCTTTCATTCGTTCTCTTACTTACACCACATACTTCGGTAGCTGCATCCACTAAACCTTTCTTGACATTATACCACACAGTCTCCAAGTCTAAATCATTCATACACAATTCAGCCATACCACTTATATTTTCTCTCAATCTATATTTGAACTTCTCTCTCACACCTTCATCTTGTAACCTCTCTGTTCTTATACGCTGTAAAGCAGTGGTAGACACAGATGCCCGATGCCTCCAACGTCTGAAAAGACCATTAATTCGGCATAAGACCAAGTAATGATCCGTCCCTACGTTAGAGCCCCGGTAAACCCTTGTATCTACCACCGCGCTCCTCATTCTTTCATCAACAATTATGAAATCTATCATACTTCTATCATCACCTCTTTCCCATGTATACGTGTGAATCTTCTTATGACGAAAGAAAGTGTTCGTCACAAAAAGACTCTTTTCCACGCATACGGCGAGAAGGCTTTCACCATTCTCATTTATACTTTCATCACCAAACGTTCCCAATATCCTTTCATAACCAAGCCTCCTCACTCCAACCCTTCCATTAAAATCGCCTAATATCACAATATTTTCATTAACCTTGCATTTCATTAGCACCATCCTTACCAACTCCCAAAACTGCTCTCGGATATAAGAGGGCTTAGACATGTCTGGGGCGTAGACCCCTAAAACAAACAACTTCTTTAAGCCCACTTTCATTCGTATCCATAGCAGTCTCGGGCTTACACATTCATACTCTTTCACACAATGACCCATTCTTTCTGAAAGGATGATACCGACTCCCTGGCATGCCCGCTCGGTCTCGTCTACACCAGACCAGTACGCGGTATACATGCCATGTGTAGTAGCATCCTTTCCCTTCCGTTTCGTCTCATTTACACATAACACGTCTATTCCTCTATCATGCATCATATCGCATACTTCATCCATCTTATCATTCATTCCTCCACATACATTCAATGTAGCCAGACGGGCTTCCGCAATCCACTTTTCGCCCCTCCGGGGGACAGAACGTGACGGGTGGCGAACCTCGTCGCCGGTTTTCCTCCCGGAGATTCTTCGCACCCCTGCCCCATTAAAGGGGCGCCGGGGGGTTTTTTTCTCATTGGTATAATAATTGTAGATATAAAGTAAATGGCCACTGTTAATATATTTTTTCCATTAACAAGTGGGATGCGGGAAGTAAAGACTGTGCAAGAACCTCCGAAGGAGGCGGAGTTATAGCCGAAATAAGAATTTTTTATTTTTTGGTTTTTTGTCATTTTGATCCCCTAGGAGGAACTATAGAGAACTTTTTGCCCCTATTCAACCATGACCCCCATGACATCCTCTACATTATAGGCTATTCAAACTGACTATGCTTAAAGTTCGAGCCAGCCCCCAATTTTTTGGTTTTTTGCCTATTTTGACCCCTAGGAGTGTAATAAGAACTTTTTACCCCTATTCAACCATGACCTCCATGACATACCCTTTGGATACGGAACCCTAAAATCAGTTAATTCCGTAGAAAATAAAATCTTGTTTAGTCACGTCGCATGAATGTGTGAACAGATCATATCAGTAATTAGTTATTACTGCTAAACTGCAGGCAAATATTGTATTACATAATTTGCGAAGGCAAATATTGTGTTAAATACTCGATTCGAGAGTGACTTTAAATAAAGCATGGCTTAGAATTTGCTTTGCTTTTAATTTACCGAAAATGTTTACAACCATATCACGTAAATATATACTTCAAGTATGAGAAAATGATTTATTTAAATGGATTGCAACCTTATAGGGTATGATTATAAAGTACATATTTCAAGGATATTCGTTACTTTATCGAAAGAAAATGTTTCCATCAGGTTACAGATGATGTTAGATGTTCATCTATTAAATTTAGTGTAAACTGTAAAATTACCACTAGATGGACTTACCTCAAACAGTAAGGAAAGTTCGTCTAAACGTCGATTTTTAAAAAAATTGCCTCAATTTACGCGTTATTTGACATTAAAGCAATTAAAGTGTTTTTAAAATAGTCAAAACAATATTTTTCATCATTTGTAACTATAAGTATTATCTACCTTAGCACGTATAGTTCCATTAGTTTGGATCAATCAAAGTTAACAACTATTAAAGTATGCCAGTTTCCCAACAACAAAAGTTTCACGATATGCTTAATGTAAATGTAGAAATATGACACGACAAACACTTTTAATTTATATATATAAAAATTTCGATAAATGAAACCCCGACTGTCTCATGGTTTAGTTGTCATAAGCGCGACTGTCGATTATGATGTGGTCCCGGGTTTGAATTCCGGGTCGTGACAAAGTACCTTTATTGGATTATATTGGGTACTAGCTGTTCTACGCGACTTCACCCGCGTGTAATTTAGGGTTTTAATTATATTGCTCAGAACCCTAATTCTTTTTCTGAAATATAAGTTAGCCTAAGTTACTCCTTAGGGCATCAGCTATCTGCCAGTGAAAGTCCCGTCGAAATCTAAGGAAGGTAAGGAAAAGGTAGAGCTAAGCGGCAGCTTTTGCTGTCGCACGGATGGGCCAGCTCGAACCGGGGTGGTACCACGACCTCACAGAAAACCGGCGTGAAGTAGAGGTTTACCTCTGCGTTCCGCTTGGTGAGTGCAGGTGGCCGGAGGCCCAATCCCCCCCCCCCCCCCCCCCAATCAACATGGTAGTGGAATTGAACAGAAAACTACCCCAGGAGGGTACCAGCACCCTTGGAGAATCCCTCGCTGAGCATCCACGACCAAACTACTCCACTACTGGACGTGGGTGCTCAGGCTGCCCCGCGTATTCTGGTGGGGGGGGGGGGGCAAAATTCCGCTCGCGACTAATACTGCTCGGGGCAAGCTGAGCAATACAACCAAGGCGACCCCTTTCACGCTATCCGTGAATTTTTGCAATATCAGGGGACTTCATTCCAACCTTAACGCTGTCCATTACCATCTAGAGACGGCGAAGCCGGCCTTGCTCTTTTTAACCGAGACTCAGGTGTCCTCTCCGGCTGATACTTCATATCTCTCTTACCCGGGGTACAAATTTGAACACTCCTTTGTGCCCCGGGCTGGAGTTTGCGTATACGTCAGGGAGGGCATCTGTTTTCGACGCCTCGGCAGTCTTGAAGGTACGGACCTGTCCATCCTATGGCTGCGCGTAGACAGCGACGACCATCCCCGCGTCTACGGGTGCCTCTATAGGTCCCATAGCGGTAATGCCGACACAGACAGACTCATCGACCACGTCCAAATGGCTGCAGACTCCGTGCTACAACAGGTCCCATCCGCATATCGTGATACTCGGTGATTTTAACGCCCACCACGCTGAATGGCTTGGTTCTCGTTTAACCGATCATGCGGGTAGATCTGTCTATGACTTTGCTTTGGCATATGGTCTAACACAACTGGTTACTTCGCCTACGCGGATCCCAGATGTGGAGGATCATGTACCTTCCCTGTTGGACCTTCTGCTGACCTCTCATCCGGACGGATATCAGGCCTCCGTCGATGCCCCACTGGGCTCTTCGGACCATTGTCTGATCCGGAGTACGGTGCCACTCACGCTCCCATCGCAGTTGCGATCTGCAGCTTGCCGCCGTGTTTGGCACTATAGGTCGGCCGATTGGGACGGGATGCGGTCTTTTTTTGCATCCTACCCTTGGGGGCAGGTTTGCTTCTCACCGGAAGATCACAGCGTTGTTGCCGATTCTGTTGCTGATGTGGTACTTCAGGGTATGGAACTTTTTATTCCATCCTCTGTGGTGCCCATCGGAGGCAGATCCCAGCCATGGTTTGGTCGCTCCTGTAAACTAGCATCACGCTATAAACAGGAGTGCTACCAGGCCTGGGCTGACGCATCAACGTCCCGGGATGTAAACACCAGCGCTCTTAAAAAGAAGTACAATTCCGCCTCCAGGTCCTTCAAAAGTGTCATTGCCAAGGCAAAGTCAGAGCACATCGGCAGAATTGGCGAGAAACTAGTTCGCCTCCCTTCGGGAACACGTGCATTCTGGTCTCTCGCCAAGGCTGTCCAAGGGAACTTCTGTCAGCCATCTCTGCCATCTCTGCACAGGGTGGACGACTCACTGGCCCATGACGCAAAGGAGAAAGCCGATCTGCTAGGCTCTCTTTTTGCTTCCAACTCGACTCTAGATGACGGGGAGAACACACCACCGAACATCCCGCGGTGTGAGTGCTCCATGCGGGAAATGCTGTTTACACAGCGCTTGGTGCGTAAAGCACTCCTCTCCCTGGACGTCATCAAGTCGAGTGGGCCTGATGGAGTCCCACCTATTATGCTGAAGACGTGTGCTCCGGAGTTGGCACCGGTTTTAACGCGTCTATTTCGGTACTCCTACTCTCTAGGCGTAGTCCCGGACTCATGGAAGACAGCTTTGGTGCACCCGATCCCTAAAAAAGGCGACCGCTCAGATCCGTCCAACTACAGGCCTATCGCCATCACTTCCTTGTTCTCCAAAGTAATGGAAACGATTATTAACAGCCAGCTCATGCGGTACCTTGAGGATCACCAGCTGATTAGTGACGGCCAGTACGGTTTCCGTCGAGGTCGCTCAGCTGGTGATCTTCTGGTCTACCTGACCCATAGATGGGCGGAGGCAGTGGAGTCCAAGGGGGAGGCGTTGGCCGTTAGTTTGGACATAGCGAAGGCTTTCGATCGGGTTTGGCATAAAGCGCTTCTTTCGAAGCTGCCTTCCTATGGGCTTCCCGAGAAATTGTGCAATTGGATCACCAGCTTTCTTGCAGATCGGAGCATCAAGGTCGTAGTAGACGGTGCATGCTCCGATTACAAGCCCATTAACGCTGGTGTTCCACAAGGCTGCGTGCTATCACCAACGCTGTTTCTTCTGCATATCAATGATATGTTGCAAACCAGTAACATTCATTGCTATGCAGACGACAGCACTGGTGATGCTTTATACACCGGCCGTGCCAATATTTCTCGGGAAAACGTCGCCGAGTACCGGAACAAACTTGTGCCTGAAGTCGAGACTTTGTTGAACAAAGTCTCAGACTGGGGGCGACTAAATCTAGTCCAGTTCAATCCCCAGAAGACACAAGTTTGCGCGTTTACCGCTAAAAAGATTCCCTTTGTCGTATCTCCTCAGTTTCAAGGCACTCCCCTTGTTGCCTCAGCCAGTATCGGAATCTTCGGTGTCGACATATCAAGTGACGTGCAGTTTCGTGGTCACTTGGAAGAGAAGGCCAAATTGGCCTCTAAAAAGCTTGGCGTGCTCAGCAGAGCGGGACAGTATTTCATGCGGGCACACCGCTTGCAACTTTACAAGGCGCAGGTTCGGCCTCACATGGAATACTGTTCCCATCTCTGGGCAGGGGCCCCCCAGTGCCAGCTCTTTCCACTTGACCGCATCCAGCGCAGAGCGGTTCGAATCATCGACGACCGAGTTCTTTCCGATCGGCTTGACTCACTGGCACTGCGTAGAGAGGTTGCATCTCTTTGCGTATTTTATCGCATCTACCACGGGGAGTGCTCTGAGGAATTGTTCGGACTAATTCCAGCCGCTCAATTTCACCATCGCACATCGCGACAGAACTTGCGATACCATCCATATCATCTAGATGATTGGCGGTCCACCACTGTGCGATTCAGAAGAAGTTTTCTCCCTCGCACAACTTCCTTGTGGAATCGATTACCACTAGCGATTTTTCCGGACCGATACGACTTAGGGACCTTCAAGAAAAGAGCCTACTCCTTTTTAAAAGGCCGGCAACGCATCTGCGATTCCCCTGGTGTTGCAGTTGTTCATGGGCGGCGGTAGTCACTTACGATCAGGTGAGCCGCGTGCTCGTTTGCCCCTCTATTATAAAAAAAAAATCCGTCCAGCCGTTTCGGAGATTAGCCGGAACAAACTGACAGACGGACAGACCGACAGACAGACAGACTAAAATTTTTAAAATTGTGTTTTTGTTATAAGTACCATATATACATTAATATGAATTTATTAACAAGCTGTTATTTTAACATTACAAACAGACACCTCAATTTTATTTATTTGTATAGATATAGATAAAGAGTGTTATTCTCTATTAAATAGAGAATACCACTTGCCTTGATAATCGTATCACAGCCCTCCATCAAACACAGGGGCGTAGCTACCGCCGTATCAGCCGTATCAATGATACGGGGCCCCCGGGCTACAGGGGCCCCCAACGTGTGTAAGCAAAAACTCCAAGGACTTCTAATGGGACAGGAAAGGCTATCACTATTCTCTAAAGAAGTAAAGAATTTAGTAAAACTGAAATCGTCTTCAGCTATGTTCGCCGAACAAAAGGCACGAAAATTAAATTGTTTGGCTAGCTTAGTTCCTAGGAGTATTTATTGTAAGTAATAACTCATAAGCCCGTGTAGTGGCGGGTAAGAATACTCACAACCCCATATCTTCCCGTGGGTGTCGTAAAAGGCGACAGACGGAAACTGAGGCAGAGGATGGGCAGCAGCATCTTTCTGATAACAGCAAAACAACAATAAAAAAACTGCGCTTGCCAACCCGCTCGCCAAGCGTGGCAACTATGGCAATATACCCCCATGAAAGTAACGAAGAGATGGCCCCCAGTCCCCGGCAGCCCCGCTATTCCTGGCTAAGGTGGCGACCATGGTAACAGCGAGGCAGGGGGTGCTAAGAGTCTCCGGTGGAGGTTCTGTTGCCACCTACGACGACTCGACATGGCAACTTATAACGCACGCACCCTGAGGACTGACGAGAAGGTCCTGGAGCTAGAAGAAGAGATAGACAAGTTGCACTGGAATGTCATAGGATTATCCGAAGTCTGAAGAGAGGGGGAGGTCACGGTAATCCTCGAATCCGGCAATTTGTTCTATCACCAGGAGGGCGACCATCTGTCCCAAGGAGGTGTCGGATTTATCGTCCACAAGTCTCTCGTTAACAACGTTGTAAAGATTGGGAGTGTGTCGACGAGGGTTGCGGACCTTATACTCAGAATCACCGAACGGTAATCGCTGAAGGTTATACAGGTTTACGCATCAACCTCGGTACACGCCGATGAGGAGGTGGAAGAAATGTATGAGGATATCTCTAGAACAATGCATTCCTCCAAAACCCACTATACGGTGTTAATGGGAGACTTCAACGCAAAACTAGGCACAAGAGAGAACGGTGAGCTGAAAGTAGGGAAATTCGGAATAGGGCAACGGAACCCAAAGGGCCAGCAGCTGGCGAACTTCATGGAGAAAGAAGGACTCTTTATGATGAACTCTTTCTTCCAGAAGCGGCCCCACAGGAAGTGGACCTGGTCGAGCCACGACGGTTCGACAAAAAATGAGATTAACTTTATTATGACGACCAGACGACAACTATTCAGTGATGTCTCAGTGATCGCGAGGGTGAAAACCGGCAGCGATCACCGAATGGTGAGAGGCACACTGAACCTAAACGTTAAGTTGGAGAAGTCACGTCTAATGAAGTCAACGCTCCGTCCTTCTCGTGCTCTAATCCAAAGTCCAGAAACCTTTCAGCTCGAGCTACGAAACCGTTTTCAGTGCCTAGAAGATTGCAATACAATGGACGATATGAATGACAAGCTCGTGGAAACTGTCCATGCGGTCTGAGCTAAGTTTTGCAAGACCCGCCGCAGAAGAAACAAAAAGTCTCCGATCACACTCTAATCTCAATGGCTTTTAGACGGGGTATATAGCTGCAGTCTTCAGTAGATTTGACAGCGTACAGGCAACTGAACATACAGATCTCCAAATGCATGCGGCGGGACTTGTGCAACTTTAATTCTGCTCGTATTAAAGAAAAGATCGAGCAGAACCAGGGCTCCCAAGTCTTTGCAAGAGATCTGTCTGCCAGAAAGAGCCAACTGTCGAAGCTGAAGACCGAGTATGGCAGCGTCGTTTCCGGGACACCTGAGGTTTTGAGTGAGATTGAGAGGTTCTATTGGCAGCTGTACACATCATCGTTGGAGCCACACGTAAGTGTGAGTAACGATCCAAGAGCGAGTCTTATCCGACACTATTCCGATGATATCTCGGACGTCAGTCTGAGCGAGATTAGAATGGCTCTCCAGCATCTTAAAAACGGCAAGATCCCAGGCTGGATGGAATTACAGTGGAGCTTCTGAAAGCGGGTGGAAAACCGATACTTGATGTCCTTCAGAAGCTCTTTAATTCCGTCCTCCATGGTGGCACTACTCCGGAAAGGTGACAACGCTCTCTTGAAGAACTACAGACCGAGTTCCCTTTTGAGCCGCGTCTACATGCTGTTTTCGAGAGTCATTACTCCCGAACAAGCCGGTTTCCAAAAAGGCTTTAGCACCATATACCACATACATACCCTTCGGCAAATTGTACAGAAGTCCGAGGAGTACAATTTACCACTATTTCTGGCGTATGTGGACTATGAGAAAGCCCAAAGACTTTCAATCAAAATTACGTCGAAATTCGGGCGGTGCTGCAGTCCCTTCAGCGATGCCAAGTTGACTGTCGGTATATCGAAGTGCTGAAGTGCTTGTACAGTAGGGCTACGATGGCTATCCGAGTACAGAACCAGAGTACGAAACCTATCCAATTGCAGAGAGGTGCAAGACAGGGTGACGTTATATCCCCGATACTCTTCACCGCTGCATTGGAAGACGTTTTCAAGCTTCTGGACTGGTAAGGATACGGTGTTAACATCAATGGCGAGTACATCACTCACCTTCGATTTGCCGACGATATAGTCCTTATGGCAGAATCGCTGGAGGACCTAAGCACTATGCTTAATGACCTCAATAGTTTTTCCCAACGGATAGGTCTTAAGATGAACATGGACAAAACAAAGATCATGTTTAATGTCCATGTCACACCTATGTCGGTAGTTGTTGGTAGCTCTAAGCTCGAAGTTGTTGACGTTTATGTTTACCTGGGACAAATAGTCCGACTAAGTAAGTCCAACTTCGACCGAGAGGTCAATCGAGGGATTCGACTCGACTGGGTAGCGTTCGGGAAATAACGGCACATCTTCTAGTCAGGTATACCTCAAAACTTGAAAACGAAATTGTGCAACCAGTGCGTGTTGCCAGTGATGACATACGGAACTGAGACGTGGTCCTTCACTGCTGGCCGGATGAGGAAGCTCAAGGTTGCTCAGCGAGCTATGGAGAGGGCTATGCTCGGAGTTTCTCTGCGTGATAAACTTAGAAATGAGGATATGCGCAGTAGAACCAGAGTCACCGACATGGCCCAACGAATTAGTAAGCTGAAGTGGCCATGGGCCGGACATATAGCTCGAAGAACCGGCAACCGATAGGGAAAAAGGTTCTCGAGTGGCGGCCTCGTACCGGCGGATGAAGTGTAGGGCGTCCCCCCACTATATGGAGTGACGACCTGGTAAGACATGCAGGAAGTCGATGGATGCAGGTGGTTCAGGACCGTGCTTTGTGGCATTCCTTGGGTGAGGCCTATGCTCTTTAATGGACTTATGAAGGGCTGTTATGATGATGATGATGATGATGAACTAGTGGAATTAGTACTTTTGCCGTTGTCGTGATAATTGACGATAATTTATGTGTACATAGAGAACTGAAGACCATTTTTATGTATATGTTTTTTATTCCTTTATTCGTTTTTTCATTCCTTGGACTTATGAAGGGCTGTAACGATGATGATGAATAACTTAAAATCAATATATAATAATTTGAATTCAATGCAAGCGTTTTTGTTCCTTTTATGAAATCTTTACTCTTCATTGGGGCCCCCCAACAAATTTTGATACAGGGCCCCTCGAAGGCACGCTACGCCACTGATCAAACACTTAGATTATTGGGTTTCCTCGTCGTAGGCAAACATGGAATATATTCTATTTACTTTTTTCCTCCCCATTATAAATAGCAACAAATACAAAAGAATAAATTATTTTCTTCGATATAAGTCCAGTCATAAAGAATACACCAAAATACAAAAATAGTCTTTTCTTTTTTTGCGAAAACTAAAATAATTTCACGTTTTTCGTAAAAGCCAAACTCCCAGTAGGCACCCTGATCGCGAGTGAAAGAAAAAGAACGTGTCGCATAGGCAGATAGTTGACGAAAAGTAGCTCGCACACGGTGATGCGGCATAAACACGTCACAAAGTGAATCTACCTGTCCCACTCAGTCTTTACGTTTTACGGAAATAACCGGTTAATTTTGGTGTCAAAACCGGTTCGTAACCGGTAACCTTTATCGCTTAGGTTTCATAAAAACCGGTTAATTTTTTAACCGGTAATTGAAGGAGCGATAAATTTACCGGTAATTAATCGAAATTAACCGCTCTTTTTAAACCGGTTCCGAGCCCTGTTTAATCAAATATCACTAAAGCACTTATTTCACAAGTAATAGGTAGCTAGCCCATCACCTACACAGTCCGAAACCCAATATTTGTTAGACGTTAATTAGAACATGCTAGGCAAATTGGCAGATTCTTTTTTTGTCAAATCTCACGTAAACCATGAGTCCTATAATTCCTACACCAAAATGGAACAAATTATTAATAATGCATGCATAACAAATAGATCATTAACTGAAACAATACTATATAAGATAGAATATTAAGAACAAATTCATGCAAAAATTTGTATACAACATATTATAACACCTTTAAAGTTACAGATACATTAAGACTAATATGGTTTTCATGACTGATGTTATCCATTGGAGAAATTTAAATACAATGGATAATTTAAGTATTGATTTTAAAACAATGCATTAACTCAAGTGAACGAAAAGGAAGAAGTTTGTAAGTATGAGCGAAATAATAAAAGCAATGAAGAGCATGCAAGCAAGTAAAGCAGCACTGTATAAAGGAAAAGGCTTACAGCAGAACTGTAAAAACTACCATAGAATTAGCTTTGCATTGTCGGGAAACTGTATGCCATGCAGGTGTTGGTTGAAAGAGTTATGAAAGTAAATGAAGGAAAAGGTTGGGATCAAGCTGGATTTTTTTGTACATAATCACAATCACAAAGAAATTTTTGTCAAAAATCAGAAAATTTGCTGTGCAGTTTATACTTGAAAAAAGGCTATGACAGCATGAACAGAGCTGCTTGATAACAAATGCTGGTCTCTTTCGGATTAAATGCTAGCCTGATACAGACAATAAGCTCTAGCTGTACTTGTCTTAGGATCAATGGGGCCTACACAGACTGGTTTGGCAATCATAAAGGTGTCAGATAGGCCCCATGGATGTCTGGCATAGACAGTTGTTTGAAAAGTTTGACAGTCAAAGAATGTGGAATAAGAATTAGCAGCAGTCAAATGCCTCTTGTATGTATGAACATCAAGTCATATTTGCATTGTCAGCGGGCAAGTTTGAAATGATAGTTACTTGAACATTGATTTTACTTATAACCGTTGATTATGCTAACTTAAATTCAGTAAACTCTATACTTCTTTCTATTCTCATTTAGAGAAAAAAAATATAGCAACTTCGAGCATATCTTAAATTAATGGTGATTTTTATAAGTAAGGCCATAAATCTTCAAAAGAAAGGGGTGGAAAAATCAATAATAATAGTTTTTGTAGGAGAAGAAAGTAAACTGATATTTGATATAAACATGAGTTCGTAAAGCAAGTGGATGAGTTTGTGTATTAAGAATGTGTGTTTAAAAAGGATGATAGACATGACAAGGATGTAGAACAGAGTTAATGAAGGTCACAGAGTAAAAGGGGCTCTTTATTATTTTGCAGGAAGTCAGAATATGCCAAAAAAGGCACACAGTATGGCGATTCACAATGATGTGTTAGTCCATACCTTACTGTGTGGTAGTGAAATTTAGGTGAAACAGAAGTAGTTTTTTGATCAGTGGTAGAGCCACGCGGCAGCTTTTCTGTCGCACGGATGGGCCGGCTCGAACCGGGGTGGTACCACGACCTCACAGAAAACCAGCGTGAAGTAGAGATTTACCTCTGCGTTTCGCTTGGTGAGTGCAGGTGGCAGGAGGCCCTTTTTACTGGAAATGAGGCATTCCATCTTAGTCCTCACGGGTGACAACGCATCTACATTTTGATTTATAATAGAGGATAGATGTAGATGTCTATGGGCCGCAGCTACCACTTACCATCAGGTGGACTGTGTGCTCGTTTGTCACCCTTTTCCTATAAAAAAAAAAAAAAAGTAAAATAAATGTGAAAATTCAATCATTAAGTAGACCACACTGTGTAGTGGCAATGTTAGAATGTCCACAACCCCATATCGTCCTATGGGTGTTGTAATAGGCGATAGAGGGAAACTGAACAGGAGATGAGCAGCATCTTCCTGATTACAATTCAAAATAATAAAAAATGTAGTTGTCAACCCGCATGCCAAGAATGGCAACTATGGCAAAATCCCCCTAAGAGGCAATCTATGGGGAGGTGTGTGTTCAGCAGTAGATTTTTATAGGCTGCAATTGGATCATGTTAAGGCTAAGCCTAAATGACAAAGTGAGAAATTGTATGATAGAAAAAAGTGACCTCACAATTTGGGGGATGTAAAAAAACACATTACAGAAAGAATAGAATGCAATATCTCAAGATTTTATTGACAACTTGATATAATATATTATACTTAATACCTGTATCACTTTTGTATAAAGAAAACCGAATCCCGAATTTAGTGAAAGGTATCTTAAGTTTTAAAGCATTTGCAGTAACAAAATATCAAATAAATTATATCATGAGATTTTCACAGCATAAGAATTGCTTGTAAACCCATCAAAGATAATAAATTATTTCTTATATGATTTAGGAAATGGAAAATATACTTACTTTATATCCCTCCAAATCTCTCATCTGAATTTGAAGCAATGAGAGATCACGGAGTATTTGAATGTTTTCTTTTTCCCACTTGAGTGCATTACGGTAGCATTTAATTGCCTCATCATACTTTTTGTCTGATCGCTGAAGCAGTCCATATACATGCCAACACACTGGAGACTTCAAGTCATTGCGTAGACCGCGACGCACATAATCATAAGCTTCTTCTTTGCGGCCAAGGCAATTCAGTGTTAATCCTTTCATAGCTAATGTTTCTAAAACATAAGAAACCCATTTTATACTATAAGCTATTCCGCTAACAATTAAAAAGAATAGCTTTCGTATAATTCAATCACTATGTAAAAAAACAAACGCTCACCTCCATGTTCAGCAAATTTTGGATTGGACAGTATTTGCTTCGCGAATTTTAACCCATTTTTATACTGTTTATGTTCATAGCATCTCTGGAAGGTAGAATTCATGTAAAATTGTGATTAAAATTAATGCTAACCTATATTTACTATTGGAAGCAACCAAATAGTACAAGGTCGATTGTTTTTTCATGTATTTAATTCGAATAATAATAAACGAATAATAAAACTATGCTACAAATTCTACCTAAATATAAACCAGTCTGATATATTTTTTATTATTTTTATGAAATAGTTTTTTTTTATTTTGAAATAGAAGACAGGAATGACAAGACGAACAAAATTGTGTGTTTACAACGAAACTTACCAAAATTCGTTTGAAAAGGGCATTTTCTTTAGGCGGCAATGAATTGCTCGGAGGCATTTTGTACGAAGAATATGAAGTTTTTGTTTATTATACCACTGATAAATTGTAAAATTGCTAATAACCTCGTGGCTATAAACCAAAGAAGTCGATGAAGAATTTTATTAGCCTATGGCTACCAAGTCACGTGATCAAATAAGTTTCTTGCCAGTAAAAAATATTAATATGTAGAGTTAAGTCAGTTAGAGCCCCAGGTAGAGTCGGTTCACCACAGTAATTTGCACTGTTTGCAAGTTCGAAGTACCCTTACTAGAGCTCTGTCTCGCCAGCAACGCAAAATCAGGAATTTGCATTTGGAAAAAGCCAAAATAAGAGTATTTTTAGGTGCTAATTCGGTGCCAAGTTTAAAAATTAAGTGCTCTAAAATTTTATATATTATTTATTATTACATATTTTTCTGTAAATGGTAAAACTATAGACATCCGGTACTAGCTGTTGCAGAAGTAATTGTCAATATTCCTGTGTAAAAAAAGTGAGGTTATAATTTTACAAAAAAATATTACGCATAAACTATACATTTCCATCAGAGGGAAGGGTACGGTGGCTTCCCCAGAACCCTCCAATAATGTCAATGTGGACATAACTCCGGATTCCCTGGAATATTTTCCTGAACTTCTATGTATTAAATGAAGTTAAACTGTTTAAAATATCATGAATAAGCACGAAGACATATAACTATTTATTTCCGGTATAAGCTGGTCCTGTGCAATACTGTTTGCCATATTGCTGGTCAATAGGCGGGATCTTATTTTAATGATAATGGGTAGCTTGATATGTCATCATGTAATGTGTAAATCATGTACATTTACAATGACTTTACAATGCTCGTCAATGTGAAACAAACTCGTATGTTACAAATCGTAAGAAATCACCTTGCCTGTAAATCCTTCACTCATCTGTACAATAAAAGTTGAGTAACTGGATGTTCTTACTATGTTTCAATTAACACAATTTTTATTGTAATAATTTATTAAATATGAAGATGATAAAATAAGTAAAATAAAAACAAACCAAGACTAAAATGAATTTTATCCTGGTTGTGACATATATAGAGTTGTAGATTTGGAGTAAAAAAAATCATAAAGTCGGCCTTGCAATTTCACGCCGCACGCGTAATCTTAAGCCTACTATTTGATTTTACTATACAAACCTGTCCACGGTGAAGCAGCTCTTATTTTACACCGCTGGAAAGTTAAAATAATATAGAATCTTCAACAAGCCAACAATAAACAATTCTTATATTAGAATATTTTGAATGGGTGAAGTGAAACCGAGTCCTCACCTCACCCGCGATGAGCTACAAAAGCGCAAGGAAAAGAGGTGACTTAAGTGACCAATACAATATGTGCATGAAACTGAATAGGTATTTAAAATACGAATTACTATAAATATTATTATAAAATAGTCTTCAATGAAAAAATCGATCTAGTAAAATAAATAAATAATAATTTTCTGGGATTCAGAAGGCATATTCATGTTAAGATAATGATCACTAAATCCCGGGAATACCTTCGCCGATCACTAGTGAGACATCATGAGAACTAAGATGGAATGCCTCGTTTACAGCAGAAAGGGTCTCCGGTTCTCTACACTCATCATAAGAATGACAGCAGCGTTGTAGCGGTACACTATATTTTACGGTGGTATTCTGTGAGAGCGTAGCCTTTCCCCGGTCTAGTCAACCCATTCTTGCTACAACTATACTAATAATAAAGCTGCAGCATGACTCTACACGCAAATCCATACCTACATATTATATTATCTACTTAAAGAACAATCATCCAAGCCAAAAATCTAGTACAAAATATTATATTATCATGTTTAGTATGTCACTGGCATAGACTTCTCTATCTACGCATAGACTTCTCTATCTACGCATAGACTTTGTATCTACGGCGTAGAGGGAGTATGTACAATAGAGTAGTCATTGCCGTATTCCTAAGCGGGATAGGGGATAGCATAGCAATATTTTTTTTTTGAAATTATGGCCTGGTATCTAGACCTTTAGGCCAAGCCTTGAGTATTTTTATTCGGTTTATTATAATTTCTCCAAATGTATAATTATCCTTCATAGTTCACTACTTCACAATATGTTGATGCGTCACATTGTGCAGCCCTTGGGAGATTTTGACGGCAACTTGAGCCAGCAGACAGCTGACAGTTGGTGATGGTATCTAAAGGCGCCTATGCAAACAGCTTATCTTGAGAATCCATCACCATCAGAGCACTTGTTTCACCGTTTCCACTAATAGTTCACATGCGTAGACAGTTAATACATAAAATCGCACGACTTTTACATATCAAAATCCACTTCAAACTATTATTTAAACTATAAAACAGGAGCAACAACCCGCCGCCGATCAAGTTCCCGCCAAAACTCCAGCATAGCAATAGTTTAAGGTTAGTGTTGCCGATGATTCTCTATTTTTATTATCTTGATTTTTGGGAAAAGTTATTTCAGTTTACTAATTATAGGTAGAATCAATACAGTGTTTCAAAAATATGTAACTAATTCGCTAACCTCCTAAGATATATCTTATTAGGTTAATAGTAATTCATTAACTTCCTAAGATATATATTAAAAGCTTAATGTACTAAATTGAAAAATTAAATGATTTTTTTATTATATTTTAAATCGCTTTATTTTGCATTTTGTCTTTTCATTGTTATTATAATCAGTTTTTTTTATATAATGTTTTGCTATGTATAACAAATTACGCAAAAACACACAAAAATCTATAATATACTTGAAATTAAATAGTTTAAAAACTTACATATATTATTTTCTACCGATTTTTTTATCGGTAGATAATAATATATCCACAGGTATGCATTCAAATTCGAAACAACAGAAATAATACGAAATATTTATGTTAATATTATTTAAATAAAACAATTAATTGAAACAGCACTAGGAAAATTTTTGTACACCTTTACAGTTTACGGTTTGGTGACGCATGCTTGAAAACTAAAAGATTCTAAGTAAATTCTAGACTAAACAATCTAATTTAATATAATATGTATTACTTGTGAGATATATTGTGTTTTCATGCGATTGCCAAGTCAATCTATGTATCAATCTATGGACTGAATAAATTAACCGACTTGGTATTACATAGATCTCACAACTGTTTACGGTAGAAGAACTGAGTTGCGAGACTTGGCTTTTTTTACAAGTTATGTTTTTGATGCCATTGAATGTTTCTCAAAAAGATATAAAACTCAAAGAGATAGTCAAGATTCGAAATTGACTCAGGACGTTTTTAAAAAGATTTTATTTTAAACTTATTACTCTTATTGTGCGATACATTACTTATATACTACTTAATTAATCCGCGATGGATTCTAACTTAAAGCTACATGTCCAATACATGTGAGAGCCTAACTATGACTATCCTAATTCTTATTCTAGATCTTTAAGCTAAACAACAGTTATCAGTATTCACACGAAAGACAACCCGTCCTCCAGACGCAATTCAGTAATCTACACCCACGCTTACCCTTGAATTGTGATGGTCTCCAGTGCAGTTCCGGGAATATCAGGATGCATAACTAGATATAAAACTCATTTAATAAAATGTTTACCCGTTTTTGTAAACACAAAACGCGCCTCCTATCTACTACCTAGTTCAAAGTAAAGTGAAATAATGTGGCAGCTGTAATAATATGAAACCATAGGTTTAGTTAAGATAAGTGTAAATACGATTTCTAAACAATAATATACTTAGCATTTAATTCTGTTTACTTTATTCAAAACTGTACAATACATATGGTAATACCGTCGTGTCAGAAAGAAGAATAATGCTTCTTTCATATCACAGAGACACGAAGACGTAGCAATTCCATTTTCTCAACATAGTGAAATTCAGTTTTCCAACTTATTTAAAGTATTTGCGGAAATCAGTAAACAAAGTATGCGTCATATGTTTCAAAATACAATAATGTACGCATGTAAGAATTTATAATTTTTACAAACAGACCATGAAGGAATGCAAATGGATCAATATATATTTGATGCTAACGTGGAAAGCTGATGTTAATTCAACCGTTCATTGAGTATCATCTGCTTCCAGAATCGCCTTTAATTCGTCATTGTAGAGCCATACTGCTGCTATAGTAATATAGTGGTAGCACGAATGGATCAGTTCGACCGGGGACTGACCACGCTCTCACAGAATACCAGCGTAAAATAGCAGCTTACCACTGCTGTTTTTCGTATGGTGAGTGTAGAGAACTGGAGACTTTTTTTACTGGAAAAGAGGCATTCCATCTTAGTTCTCACGTGTAGCAACGCATCTGCATTTTGATTCTTTATTGAGGATAGATGTAGATGTCTATGGGTCCCAGCAACCACTTACCATCAGGTGGACTGTGGGCTCGTTTGTCACCTAATCCTATAAAAAAATTGTCTTTTATTTAATTCGACCCAAGTTTTTGGACGATCACGGAGTTAATTTTTCAGGTCGAAATTTCCAGAAGGTAAGCGGGCAAACCAATAGGCGGTGCGTTAGTTATAGTATTCGCTCCGTAAACGTCGTTGATGTTGCGTACCGCTTGTGCCGCTTTGCTGCCACGACGGTATTCATTTTCCATAATTACTCCAATTTTTAACGTATCCATGATGACGAAAAAGATAAAAACAGAACGGTTATCAATAAACAAATGACTAATTTTAAAATAACTATGCCATATTTTAAAAATTAAAGTAGTTTGAAATTAGAATTCTTAACCAAACAAAAATTTTTGATTTGAAATGGCCAGTACTGCAGAACCGCAATTTCACAGTTAAAGACCTACGTATTGATCTCATTTATGAATGTTGACTTATTTGTTTTATTGTCTATTGTTGTTATGATTTATTTAAATAAATGTAGCGTAATTCCTTTTTAATTTTGTTTTTTTCATTCTACGTCAACGGTTCCTATAAACACCGTAAGGAGTGCAGTGCCTAAAATACCACGAGCATGGCTGTTTTCAATCGACAAATTAGACATAGACTTAAGAAGATTCAGCTAACTTCACTCCGTTCACAACAACTATCTTCATATCATAGTTTTTCAGACGCCAGCACTATTGTGGTAGGTTTTGGAACTTCTATTTTTCGTAAATAGTAGGACACTTTTTCAACTTTCGCCCCTTATAAGATGGTTCTCCTTGTACTCTATACTTCATAGTTATAGGACAGTTAATATACTCTTTGATATACGGTCACTGCGTAGACACCACAGCCTTTGAGTTAGGAGTATACATGGAAATACATATACTTGGAGTATATATATATATATATATATATATATATATATATATATATATATATATATATATATATATATATATATATATATATATATATATATATATATACATATATATATATATATATATATATAAAATACTGCTTGACAATTTTAAATAGCACATCTCAAAAATATTTAAATTTTTAACTGCACCCATATAATTTAGAAATAATAATAGTTTAAAAAAAAATGCACCCAATCGACACTGAACAAATTTGGTTCTAGTAAAATTTTGAGTTTATATACACCTGAATATTTTTATACCTCCTTTTGTTATTACATATTTTGTCATTAATACACACTTTATACATATACATTTTAAATATATTTTACATTTTAAAATATATCGAAATTGAAACGAATTCGATACTCTGAAATAAATATCGAAATATCGCGATTTAAAATATCCAAGATATATATCGATATTTTTATTAAAATATATTGATTTTTTGCCCAAGCTTTTTTTATAAACTGGCTTTACGCCCTGGATTTTAGCCCTTCGGAGGTTTGCCCAAGCCTACTTGCTAATGCCAAAGAGAATATGCACAGAGTACTTTTCAGAATATGTCTTGTCTTCAGCCGTCAGGGATCATGAATGTGTCATGAATTCTGTGGTCTTGTTTTATAAACTGAAGTGTAAATGGTAAATATTTGTAAAGAAAAGGAATACCCAAGTAAATTATAGTTTATTATAATTATAATATGGGCTTAGAAAACATGCGTCGCTGGCCAATGTACATTGTGTTCGCGGTGTGCATTTTACTCACCCTTTCACTTTTTAATAGTTGGAGTTTGGAGAATGAATTACGAAACAAAGTCGGTGAATTAAGTGCACAATTACAAGAGTGTTCGAAAGCTCAAACAACATGTATGGAAGAGTCATTGACTCTTCTTGAACAACGAGATGGATATAACACTAAAATGAATGATTTGGAAAAGGAAAAGGCAAAGCTTAATGATCAGATTTCAGAGTACGTTAGTAAAATTACTAAAGCAGAAACTCAAACAAATCGTACTTTAGTTGATCTTGAATACTGTAAGACTGAACTACAAAGCTTAAAAAATCTTCAAGTTAGTAAATCGGCAACATTAGAAACTTTAAGATTGGAAAAAGATACTCTTACTACTCAGTTGGCAGAAAGAAAGGAAAAAATTGAAGAGTTGGAAAATGAAATTATAAAATTAAAAGCATCTTTAACTACAAAAAGTGCACCAAATCCTTCTGTATCTGCAAAAGTTACTCCAGCAGCTCAGCCACCTAAGTTAAGTCCAGCCTTAAACATACACAATCCAATTAAGGAGCCAAGTTTTGAAAATGATGCTAAAGAGGAAATGGAAGATCCTAATGCTTTAAATGATGGCAATGATTTTGACCCTCAAGTATAAATATACAATATAAATATTTACATTACAACTGGTGGCCTCAGTGCTGTGTGATAATGTAAGTGTAATAATTATGAAATTTAAAAGAATGTAATTTAATATTATATCAGTTTTATGCCCATTTGAAAAGTTTTTATATCAAGAAAGCATAATATTGTTTAGTTTATATTATATTGTCAGATTGTCAGATGTTCTTAAAAGTTGACTGGCCTAAGAGAGCCTGTCTAATATGCTGTGGAATCCCAGTAACATCTACTGGGTGCAAAAACATGTAGCATTTACAAGGATATTATGTGAGGGATTATTTTTACAATTTTTATATTATGCTTATAGTTATTTAATACATGATTTCTAGGATGTGTTCTTTGTACACTTTGTTCTTGCTTTCTCTGTGGTCTATATGAAATGCTGAAATGTGGTCTTAATGGCCATATACTTTTATTAAATTGTTGAAGCTACATTGTGAGATCACTGTGCAGATGAAAATTATTTAAATGTGAAACTTAATTCTTCTTGTATCTTGTATAAATAATAGTTTAGAAGGTAGTGTCCAACCGAAGCTCAGTTTTTGGCCATAGCCGAATAAGATTGTACTTTTGAGATTTATATTAAGATTGTGTTTAACCTTAAGCTTAATTGTGCTTAGAAATTTCTTTTAGCACTAGCAACAATTATAGTGCAAATTCTGTACTCTTATTCTTAAATGATGTATGTAGTACATAGATATAGAAATATATAATTTCAATATAAATTGCAATTATATATTTTCTTTTTTTTTTACAAGAATTCTCAATTTATTCAAATTAATTTTTTATTAATAGAACAAAATAAAACATTTTAACAGCTAAGACGCCGACATTTTAATGGACCAACTTAGAGTTTACATTTGAGCAGCAACATTCAGCTATGTTAGGTTTAAGTTGCAACCTATATTTTACAGTCAAACAGCCACTCCTAGGTACAGGTATCCTCTCATTTCAGAGAGGGTTATGGAGCTATTAATCTGTCGCACTATATAAATGTGTTTTGATAAATTTCACATGGTTTGAAATTAAAAGAAAAGTATTTATTTCCTCACAGTGGTTTCCTTAACAGCCAAGCACATGAGAAAATCAACACTAAAAATTGTAATTACAAACAATTAACAATTTCATTGGCTCCATCAGGGATCAAACCCATATTGCTCTCATACACTGAAATTTACAGTCCACAAAGGTAAATTGAAACAGGTGATGGGCAGCAGCTTCTACCTGATAACAACTTAAAAGAAGAAAAAAAACTGCAGTTGACAACCCGCTCACCAAGCGTGTCAACTATGTAAAATTCCTCCTATAAGGCAATATGGGGGAGGCCTATGTTCAACAGTGAACTTTAATAGGCTGTAATGGATGGATGGATAGTGGACTGAAATTTGCAGCAAGTACTTGGACCCTGTACTACCACAGCTCAAAATATAAATTTTAAGTTAGCAGCTAATAAACTCACCACTTTTTTGATTGTTTTCTAAAATATTATAGAAGCATCAAGAATTTCTTGGAGTGGTGTATAAATAGAGCAATAGTTGGCTCTTAGTTTTAGGCAACCAAACCTCTGGTAGTCAAATGATAAATTACGGACATTTCTCTTAGAAAATCTGCTCTTATTTTGTGAATTTTAAGACTGAAAATTCCTGAAGCAGAAGACCACACAAGGATGGGTGGAGATTTGCTTGTTTCACCATCAATCATTGGTTTAGAAGAACAAAAGATGGAACAATTTTTTATGATCTGTCTGATGAACTTTTATCCAGGATGGCCTGGAATAAATGTGGAAAAATTAATAAGGCACATAGATATGGATTCCAGATCCATTTCACTTTGTCTAGTAGAGCACTTAAGAGCACTCAATAGAAAAGCATTTCCACACTTACTACCACATGAGTTGATGCCACTTCAACATTTCCATGGAATTACTTTTTTCACATTGTACCAATGAATGGATGTGAGATTTTATTGTGGAGATGAAAATTAGAAAAATTTGGTATTTTTCGTGTTATCAATTGTATTAAATTTTTCAAGTGTGTGTTAGGGAACAATACGATCATGGCACAACTGGATAATATAGAACCTAAATTATGGAAAAATCTTTTTACATAATAGTAACTCATACATTTAGCTTAGACTAACACATATTTAATTTCCTACCTCTTAATAACTTAGAAGATAACATATTACAAATGAAGGTGATACCTTGAAAATAAGTTTTATAGATTAAGAACCGAATTTTTGGTTAATAGTTTTTTAACTATGTGATCTTAAATTTTATAAATAAAATGTAATTCTTTTTTTGATAGAAATAATTGTAAATTAGGCCCTAATTTCTTCATGCCTTCAGTACAATATTTTTACGAATTAGTTCATGGAATTATTTTTAAAGAATAGTAAATAATCATATCTAAGTTCACATAAACAATTTTTTTAATCTATAAAATTGTTCTGTTAAAAAATATATAAATATTTTGGCGCTTACATAGTTTATTTCCAAGCACATGCTCGGTGTAGCTATCTCATAATTTGAGTACATGAAATGATTGCTTAACTTTCATTTTGACATTCCCTTACCCATAATCGTCCGTGAGATTTATTGACGACGGGCTATGACACGCCACCAAAATTACGATTTATTTTCAAGGTATCCTCTTAAAAGTGATCTTTCCACCTTTTTTAATCAATATGAAATGTGCGAATGCGATAGTGCTTACATAATTCTGAGATAATAATAATTTGCAATAGTTTATGAATTTATGTTATTATTATTAATCATTAATTGATAAACAAATATTTAGCAATAAAATAAAAAAATATGACAGTGTGCTTTTGCATTAAAATACACCAATAGTACAAAACATTAAGAGCACAGGGCGCGCGATATTGACGACATAAGTAATATTCTTACATTTTTCGCTGTTTATTGAAACATTCGGCTTCGGCCAATATTGGCAAGATTCGGTCGGACACGAGTAGTAGAGTTTAAATTTTAATGTGTTTACAAACTTGGGGCAAGATACATTTACTTAAAGCATTAATGAGAATACATACAGTAATTTTTAAATATGCTAAGGTAATTATTTTATAAATATTAAATTTCATAAAATATTGTATATTTTAAGAGGCTTTCTTGGTAATATTGAAATTTTGTTATAGGGAATTTAAAATTTAATGAAATTAAAAAGCACACTGATGGCACCAGAAAACTTCATTTATTTAATTGGGTTTTAATATTTTATTATATTTTGGATAGAACTCTATGAATAATATTAAACATGGTTTATAAAAGAAGATGCAATAATTTGGTATTTCATAATTATGTTTTGTATTTTAAGTGAATATCAGAAGGTAAAAACAATCTGTAATTTAAAATAAGACTGGTTTAAAAAAAAAGAAGTAAAATTATGATTTTCAGCTATTATGTAAGTATGACATGGTATAGTAAATGTTCATGCCAAAAATAATTTCATGTGTTTTACAGAAAGGCATTTGTTTTATTAAAAATAAATTATTTGATTAATGTATGGTTTGTATGAACATTATTTTGTCACAAATTACTCTATAAAATATTAATTATACAACAATTTTTTTTTTCACAAAAATAACTCCATTAAGTTGTAATCTTGTGAATTCTTCAAAATAAGCATCACAAGTATATATATAAATGTACAAGGAAATAAATTAATATCTATAACTAACATTAAACAATCTGAATTATAATTTAATGACTGTTATTTGTAGTTAAAATTTAGTAAATAGAGTTAATGTTAAGTAAAATAAGCCATGATGGTGCCACATGTAGATCTGAAAGACTTTGTTATGACATAATTTTGATTTTGCATACTATGCATTGTATAGTATGCAAAATCAAAAAGTGTATTGTCAACTCAACTGAATTTTGTCTTCCTTTGAAATATGTTTTTAATGAGTACTTGTGTATTGAATAAGAGACAAATAAAGCAATTTATAGAAAAAATATAAGTATTTATATATTTAAAAAAAAGTTGGGCGAGGTGCTGTGGCGGAGCTGTCATCGCGCCACAAACACAAACTAACTGATATTGAAGTAACTTAGGGGTCCGCTTGTTCGAGTGGCTGGAGGTGGTCGAGTTTGCGTGCGAGATGATTCGTAATGACTCTACAAAAGCACGTAGACGCTGTTCAGAAGCGAAATCGGTCTGTATTTATTCAACTGAGCGTTGTCGCCTTTCTTGAAGAATAAGACTACCGCACTTCTGCTCGACGCCTCCGGAGTAGTGCCACCATGGAGGGCGGAAATGAGAAGCTCTTCAACTACTAGTTTTCCACCCGCTTTCGAAAGTTCCGCTGTAATTGCATCCTCGCCTTGCCGTTTTTAAGGTGCTGGAGACCCATTTTAATCTGTCGTTGCTCATGGGGTATGTTTGCCATAGTTGCCACGCCTGGTAAGCGACTTGGCAACGGCAGTTTTTTTATTGTATATTGCTGTTATCTGAAAGATGCTGCTACTCATCTCCTGTCTGTTTCCCTCTGTCGCCTCTTATGACACCCACGAGAAGATATGGCGTAGTGGATATTCTTCGTCCTTATATTTATTTGCCACCACGGCATAATATAAGCAGAGATGCTCGTCAATAATAAGTTGCTTTGACATGATGACATATTTTAAAATGAGTATACTCTAACTTTTTGTATGAAACTTCACGTGCTGCGACCTTTTGAAATGCGCTGCGCCGATGTAGCGGGGTAGCCCGTATCAGGTAGTACCTACGTATCAATGCTATAGAATTTTGAAGATAAAAAAACGCGCGTCCCGCTTAACCCGGTGGACACCCTAAATCACACTAGTGAAGTCTTTTGAAAACGTTCCAAAGTTAGTTTTTTAACCATCTTTGAAAATTCTAATTTCTCAGGGGTATAAATTATGAAGGGGCCCGCAAGGGCCGACGCCTGCCGGGGTTGCGGGCTGTTCGAAAGAGATACCGCGGCTCCGGAACGTAAGGGCACTGAAGGAACACGGATGGTTTTTAGTCAGTAAAAGTCTGACACTCCCTTCCGCTCCACCCAGAGAGAAAGGCGTCATTAGATGATTTTCCATCCGCAAAAAAAAGGGGTATAAATTATATAACTTTATTAATAATAATAATAAACTTTAAACTTGTAGTACATACAGAAAAAACGTCTTATATAAAATAATAAAAATTAGGTATCTAAACTAGTGAGGGTGACGTTCTGTTTATTATTTCATGTAAGACATTTTTCCTGTATGTACTACAAGTTCATTATTATGATTAATATAGTTATTATATACGTTTAAGATTATTCGTTAAATACAGTAACCACAGCCGGAGGACCCAAAAAAAGCAAAATTATTTTAATAAATTCAATAAAAAATAATTTTACAATTAAACTTAAGTCTAAGTCTGACCGATTTGATTCTATACAATAAAAATGTTGAAATCCGGTAAACGCGCATTGACGTCAATCGGGGTGCAGAAACGCGCATTGGCATCAATCGGGTGCAGTTAGCAGCGGTGATCACGTTGCGTCCGGGTTGCGACTTGCGACATATGTGGGCAGCGTAAGCAGGTACTGTATCGAGGTCATCGCATATTGCAAATTATTAAGAAGAGCTTGATATAACATCTCTCCCCTCAGATCATCACTTATTTTTGAAGATTTATCTGTGAAAATAGTGATGGAGCTGCTTAGCCTTTCCAGATGTCTCGAGAATTGCATAGATTTTATCTTTGGGAGGTGATCTTTCAGAACTGCATTGAAGCATTCCGTGTCATCGTGTGAGTAGCAGTATGGTGAGTGCGAGTGCGTAAGGTAAAGCGGGATTGTCGTGTGATATATTGTGTAGTCCGGCGATGCTTGCTTTATTTCCAAAGTAGGCTGCGATGTTACAGTCAATGGAGTTAAGATGAATCTGTGATTTTTCTTCGAGCGGTTCTTCAGTTTCAGTTATCAGCTTCATTATCTGTAGCGGCTGTCCTTCGACTACGTCATTGGATTGTAAAGTCGGGTGTGTCCAAGGAGTAGCTCACAGGAACAGTTGCTAAGTACGTGTCGTTGAGAATGTTGTAATCTTCTTTGTCTCATAATATGTAGTGTATCCTTGTGGCGTTGGGGAAAGACAGGATGTAATGTTTCTCTTTTTCGACTAACCTATTTTAACTAATTTTCTAACACATTAGAATGCTGGCCAACTCTTTACTAAGACTTACGTGATTGTTAAATTCATGACAAATTACGTTATTATTTTGCTGAAGGATTTTAATTGTATTGTCATAATTTACGGCCTCTAAATTATACTATCGAAGGAGCAGTCAGGACCAGTAGCACCTTGTAACAATTGGGCACTTTTGGGTATTCTTTTAAGATGATTTTTGGCAACATGCCCACGTTTTCGTGAGGTATATATAGATATGTACCTATAGGTAAGTCTGCTAAGACTGTGTCCCGACTATACCTAGGGGCCAAGTTTTGACGACTCACAAGAGGGTTCTTTACTAAAATACGCTGCTGTGGCTGATATTCAATTTTGGGGTCGCGATCTTTATTAGGCCGGCCACATACATACGGAATTCCGTTTCGAGATTCCGAACGCAGCAAGTTTATATAAAATCTGACCCGTCGCACACGTATGGTAGTTTTCCGTTCGAAATTTTGCGGGTAAAACGGGATTCCGTATGTGTGTGCCCGACCCGTTCGGAATTCAGAAACGGAATACCGTATGTATGTGGCCGGTCTTACGGTTATTTATAACGTTAGTAGGGGAGACTGGGTACGGTTGAAACATTTTAGCGTTTATCGTCCATTGCATCGGTATTAGTTAAGCGAACGATGAAGGAAATATATTAAATAAAAGACCATATATCTGTCTAATAATGGGCAATGTTACTTATGATCACTGTACTGTATTGTATGTGTAAATTCGAATTTAAAAAAATATATAATTTGTTTCAACCGTCCCAATGCCAGGGTCGGTTGAAACAGTGCCTGGGGTCAATTGAAACACACGCAAATAATACAAAATATAACAATTGGACATGTTTTATTCATCGTCTTATAACATTTAACGACTCGAAATGGTACAGTTGAACATCACAAATATTTTTCATTAATATTTAAGTTTTTCACGATACTTATAATTTAACATTATTTTTAATCAGCCTTCAAAAGTTTATATTAAGTACAACTTTAAATCAGATGTTGGTGACGATTTATTTTGTAATGTTTGTGTAGGTACTATTTGCTATTATATTTCTCAAAATTCAACATCATTAATAGACTATCTTATAACTAGATTTTGGCACTCCAGCTAACAAAACACTTTGAGTAAGACTTCAAAAAATTATTTCTGTGAACATCTACATTTTGATGCATAGAAAAACAAATGACAAAACAAAATTTCAATACTTTTTGTTTAAGAGAATAAAATTTAACAGCTTTAAAAATGCACTTCAGCTAATAAAATAGGTTAAAAAAACTAAACTTATTATTTCTATAAAAATCAATATTTGAAACAAAAATACTTAAGTGGTTACGAGATCATTCGGAATCACAATTGTGGCAAACATAACTAATACTACCTTCTGTGCACTCTTCATGCGCCCACATTTTACATTCTGTGCATTGTATCCATTTTTCCCTCGGTCTGCTTTCTGAATATGCTGACATACAAACAAGGCAGTAGCACTCCTCTTCTTCTGACGGTGATGATTCACGTTGCGTGTTAGTTTTTTTCCTGTTTATAGCATTACTTTTAGTCTTTGCTACATCTAATATTTTTTTAACTTGCTTAGCTTTGGTTCGTTTCAATCTGTTTTCATGTTCTCTTCTTATCTCTTCTTTTTCTGGTGTGTCTGTGTAGATTGTAGATTTCCTGGTTTTTCGTGTCCTGTTTGTTAATTTCCTTGGAGGAGCTTTTGGAAGTGGTCGTACTGCTTCCGGCGAAAACATAAGTGGTGTTCTCGAAGTTGCGATATTTTTTGTTTCATTTGTCAACAAAGGAACGGATTGAGAACTTGTAGAAGGTTTGGGTGAAATTTGCTGAACACTACCACTACTTTGATAACCGGGTAGTGTAATCAAAAGTTCTGGATCTACAATGATATTTTCTTGTTCTCTGCCTGGGACTTGTGAACACTGTGGCATATTTACAGTTTGTTGTTGTACAAAAAGAGCTGCATTAGAAAGCTCCTTTGACTCTTCTAGTGGTTTGAGAATTAAAATAGAAGGTGATGGTATTGGCGTTTTATCCTCATATGTAATAGTATTCTGCATAGGGCACTCAGTTTCCTCGATTGTATTTACAGGATTTGGCCTATCTGTCACAAATGCAGGTGCAAAATCGAGTTCAGTAAACAAATGCCGATTAAATGGAACAATCCCAGTAGTGCGAAAGCCAGCTTGAATATTAGATTGTGTAAGAGCAAGCGGCATAGCAGTAGCTAAAATCCCTGGGATGTCATATATTGACATTGTCTTGCCGGGGTGGCTTCTCATCCATCCATCACTGGTGGAATTTACAGCTTTTTTCAGCGGGCCGAATACAGATCTATCAAGCGGTTGAAGTTTATGTGAGCAATGGGGAGGGAAAGATAGCATAACAATGCCATTCGTCTTGCAAAAGTCCAGTGCGGTAATGTGAATATGTGAAGAGTGGTTATCAAGCACAAGTAAGACTTTATGTGAAGGAGAAGCATTTGTATGTTTCTTGAAATGTTCCAGGAAATGAATAAATGTTTCATCCTGCATCCAGCCAGAAGGATTTGCACTTCCAGCAGATCCTATTGGTCCATCTCTGATAAAGTGATCTTGGTATCGCACTCGCGGAAAGATGAAGAATGGAGGAATAGCATTTCCGATGGCATTGACCACATAGGCTACTGTGACTAAAGTACCCCTCTCGGCTGAAGTCACTGAACCCACTTGACGAGCACCACGTCTAGCTATTATTCTGTCGGGTTTTTGCACAGTAGTTATACCGGTCTCATCAGCATTATATATATTTTGTGGTTCAAAATTATAACGGTCCATAACAGTAGCCAAATTGTCGTAGAAAGCATTTACGTTATATCTATTAAAGCTAGTCGCCCTAGATAGACTTGTAGCCTGTGCTGCACGTACTGACAGTTCAGGATTTCTTCTCATAAACATGCGAAACCATTCCTCGCCAGCAATTTTGTTGTCATCCCAAGTTCGAGGCCGTGGTAAGTCGTACTTGACGGTTAGTTCATAAGCCAATTTCATAACATCCTTTTTAGTTAGGCCAAAATATATGTCTGCACATCTAATTAAATATTTAGATAACTCACGCTCTTGTTCCTGGTTAAACACTCGATTGTGAGCCTTATATCCCATTTCTTGATTTTCATCGCCACCAGTCGCATCTCGTTTACGTACATACCTCAGCAGGGAACAATGGTTCAGTCCATTCTTTTCTGCCGCTGTTCTTAACGAAGATCCGGCTTTTACATCTTCATAAGCTTGTTTGTACGTTGATAAGTCAACCTGACCTCTCGTAGTCTTCCTTTGGCGTACCCTTGGCATCTAAGAAACAAGAAAATTAAATAAATAAACTGTTTCAACCGTACCCACAAAAAATGTTTCAACTGTCCCCAACCCCCCTTCTAGGTATAAAACGGTTCACAGTAAGAATGATAATACATTCTAACAAATACTAATCATACAGCCATATTCTACAAACTTTAATTAAAACGATACTATACTCTCAATACTCTAACTTTAATAAAACCATAGTAATTGCAAAAATGTACGAACAAAAAATACTTACTTTTCCGTCAAAAAACACAATGAGGCCTCCTATACACAAGCACAGCGCGCGAAGAGCGACGCAACACTAAAATTCGTGTTTCGACTTCTCGCCCGCTTCGTTCTCCCCTTGCACCCCTCACTTCATCATGCACGGTGTCGAGATATTCGCTTTGTTTCAACCGTCCACCGTTTCAACCGTACCCAGTCTACCCTACGGTCGGCAAAGCTAAACTTCCCTAATGTTTCATAAACTAACTTCATTTGATCCCTGTGATTCTGTACGTATTGCTGTGTTAGATGTTTCGTCATGTCTATGTCAAAGAGGTCTTGCAGATCGAAATGCCCCGTTATAATATCGAAAGGTCTGTATTTGGTAAAGCTCTGTACGGAGCTGTTGTAAGCTAAAATTACGTACGGCATAAGGTTTATAGCATTGGTAGACAGTTAAACAGTGGTAGAGCCAGGCGGCAGCTTTTGCTGTCGCATGGATGGGCCGGCTCGAACCGGGGTGGTACCACGACCTCACAGAATACCAGCGTGAAGTAGAGGTTTACCTCTGCGTTTCGCTTGGAGAGTGCAGGTGACCGGAGGCCCTTTTTACTGGAAATGAGGCATTCCATCTGAGTCCTCACGGGTGACAACGCGTCTGAATTTTGATTCGCGGACGAGGATAGATGTGGATGTCTATGGGCCGCAGCAGCCACTTGCCATCGGGTGGACCGTGCGCTCGTTTGTCACCCTTATCCTATAAAAAAAAATTAAGAGAACTGAGAATTTTGTTTAATTTTATATCTGGAAATCTGGAAAAAAGTGCCATGAACTTTTGTTTTACTTCAACATTCTTTAAAAACTGTTAAGTTTTGACTGAACCAAAAAAACTATAAAAATAAGTCGCTATTTTTTATGTGGTAAAATAAATAATATCTAAAATCCTATCCTATCCCTATCTTTGATGGGACTTTTTTTATAGGATAGGGTAACAAACGAGCACACAGTCCACCTGATGGTAAGTGGTTGCTGTGACCCATAGACGTCTACATTTATCCTCAATAAAGAATCAAAATGCAGATGCGCCGTCACCCGTGAGGACTAAGATGGAATGCTTCTTTTCCAGTAAAATGGGTCTCCGGCTCTCCGGTTCTCTACATTCACCATACGAAACACAGCACTATCAAGCTGCCATATTACGCTGGTATTCTGTTTAGTTTCTAGTAGTCTGGAAGGTTAGTTTTACCATCGTGATAAATAGTCTTACATTTTCAACCTCAGTGTTCGATAGCACTAAATTCATGGCCGAATTTATCAACTTCTCTTGTATGATTGGGATAATGTCGTACATTGCTAATGGCGGATTAATAAGTAAGGCTCTCTTTAGGAATTACGTTTTTTTTATAAGATTTACGACATCGTTCTCAAGATCTGCATTAGATACTTGCACAACTATGCTGTTATGAGTGTCATACGGCTTGGAAATCGTGGGGCGGTTTTTTATGTTACCAACCACAGAAATAGCAATCTGCCTATGGAATCTATTAAGCTGATCTACAATATGAACTTCAAGAATAGGATTTTCCCTACTGGTGTGTGCAGATGCTGTGGTTGAATTTTGCGCAGAAGACGGTCGTTCTGACGCGGGAGCAATCATTGAATCCGTTTCTTCATTATGTACCTCGACGTGCGAAAGGGCATCAGCGTGAGTGTTTGATTTGCCACTTTTATACTTTGCTTTTATTTTTAACTAGCCGTGGTAGCTCAGATGGTTAGCCCTCGCTGTAAGCTTCACAGTACTCGAGCAACCCGGGTTCGATCCCCGCCGGCACGAATGAAATTATTAATTGCAATTTTAAGTGCTGACTTACCGCGTGCTTGGTGGTGAAGGAAAACATCGTGAGGAAACCTGCATGAAGAAATAAGAAAAAAAATATTTCGAAGACATGTGAAGTTCGCCAACACGCGTTGGGGCAACGCGGCGGACATTTCCTTGCCCTAAAACCCTCTCAGAAATGAGAGGAGGCCTGTGCCCACAAGTGGGACTTAAATAGGCTGCAACTTTACTTTACTTACTTTATACTTTACGGTGAAATCATATTCAGGAAACTTGAGTTTCTATCGAGTTAGAACGCGCGTTAGGTTCTTTTAATTGCATAACTTACCACTGAAGTGGCTTATGATCGGTAATGATTTCAAACTTGCGTCCAAAAAGGTAGGTCCGGAAATTCTTTGTTGCCCAAACGATCGCGAGCATCTCCGTCTCTATTGTGCTATAATATAACTCGATATAGTTTAACGTACGAGATGCGTAACAAATCGGTTTATCTGCACCTTCGGGGCCTTGTGATTTTATAGCGCTTAAAGCTATGTTAGAAGCGTCGGTAAGGCGTAAGATTAACTCTGGTTTTGGTTTTCTAAGGCAGCATAGCTTAAGGTGACCATATTACCCTCACGTACCTTATATGTAGGTAGTCATTGAACAAGGGATAAGTCTTAGAAACCCACAAAAAGAAAGTGAAAGTGTGAAGTCTAAAAAAATTGTACACACGATTGAATTTGAGAAAGAAAACACGGTTATAATGAATGAGCTAAATATTCTCATTTTCCATAACTTCAACGTTTAGTAACCGCAGTATTTTTTATCAAATTATCAGGAAGGTCTCGGGCTACATCACTGCTTAATATACTCGTAGATGGGATCGCAGTCAAGCATTCACAAATTAAAGGAGGATTAGGAGTCTAGATTTCACCTGCCAAGACAATGCCTTACAATAATACTGCATTGTACGCATTGCGGCTTGTTATCAGAAATAATAGCCCCCCAGACCAATGTTAATTAATAATATCAGGCGTTACTTTCACAATCCATTAAAATACGGCGAGAGGAACCTCACTTCGAAATGGTAGATTTGAAAAAAATAATTAAATTTATCCAACGAAATTTTATTTTTTCATGTCAATGACAGGTAATATTTCATTTAATTAAAATCCCATAAAAATGGAGGGACCCTCCCACAATTATATGCACCATCACTGCTACTACTAAACCCAATATTACTCCCAAAATCATTATACTAAGAAAGACATACCAACGTCGTTAATACCATTGGAAATTTGTATTAAAGCTATGCAAACCATTGAAGTACAATAAAAAAACGTACGTAGTACATACTAAAGCACGGTCGCGGAGCAGGTTTTTTTTTATTGTCTTTTATTTTTAAACCTAATTCCCATCATCAAAAGGTCCTAAAACTATGTTAGTTGCAATAGAAATAAAACTTTTTAACAGTATTTGCGATTCAAATACCGAATTTATTCTTAAGTGTCTAAAGCTCACATTTGTATGAATTGCAATAATTTGAAATTCTTCCTGCTCCGTGATCACACCATACTTCAATCAGTAAGAAATGCCATTTTTTCACGCGTCTAGCTAAATATTTTTTTTTAACTATTGTTTCACTTTTTTATTTGCTCATTTTTCATACTGGGGTTATATTAAACAATTTTAAAACTTATTCTTTTGTTAGATGTAGAACCACTAAATCAAAGTATTTTCAAACGAATTCAAAAAAGTAAGAGGTTCTCAATTCGTGGGAATCTTTTTTTTAATGTATGTTCACCGATTACTCAAAGACGCCTGAACCGATTTGGAAAATTCTTTTTTTTTGTTTCAAAGTTTTATCGAAATCGGTCAAGGGGTTTTTAAAAATTCAACAATAAATTATATTCATATTGAAGTCGTTAGTACAAAATGTTAAATTTACCACTTGTAAAGGAGTAAATAACAGCAATGAAAATTATATGCAGCAAACCTTGCGAGCACAAGGCATGATGTCGCTGTCCTCCCGACTTGAACTTCTCGACTTCGTGATCAGCAGCATGTGTCAGATCACATTACAACCTATCTAACCTGCATAAGTCCACTGGTGAACGTAGGTCTCCACCATATATTGCCTCATAGGGGGGATGTTGACTTAGACTGAGAGCTATAAACCTTACTTTGACTTTGCTCAGACTTTACTTAGACAATATCGGTATTTATAGAGCTAACTTCGAAGTCGTGCTGAGTGCGCGCTTAGCAAAGCCTAAACTACGAATCTAGTCAACGATATCGGGATATTATTCAAAACCACCGTATTAATTTTAAATTGTTGTTTTTATGTTACTCTAATTAATTAAAATAATAAATAGGTACTTTTAGGCCGTCTTCTAGTTTCAAGTAACATTAATCCCTTTTCTATTTACGTAATTTCAATCTTATTTCGAATTTCTTATTTTTATCTTTTTTTTCTGACTGCACTCATCTCATCAGTTCCGGTTATCATGCGACCGTTTTCTATTTCATGTAATAATTTATGAAATACAATTTGGACATTTTTCCATTTTAAATATATATATATATATATATATATATATATATATATATATATATATATATATATATATATATATATATATATAATTTTAAGTTTATACAGTAATTTTGATTTTAATATATATTATTTTTTATTTTATACAGTGAAGTCAAAAACATAATACGTGAAATGAAGCATCCAATAATATTTGGACTGTCTGGGCCTTAGCATAAGCTTAGCTTAATCTTAGCCCGATACAACTATAAATTCAAAATCAAAGATTATGCTGAGCATATACTCAGCTAAGTTTTTCGTAAGCTAAGTCTGAGCAAAGTGATGGTATGGTACCACATGATCCCGCCACTTAACAGTTAAGTGGATATTTGTGACTTTGAGGACGATTGGACGGAACGCGAGATCTGATTGCGTGCGACATAGCGTTTTCGTGCTACTACATAGCTATCCAAGCTTCCTATATACTGTTATTATACTCCTTGGTCGGAGCACTGACTGATATACACATTCAAACTGTCACCAGTGACATCAATGCTAGAGTTTATTAAGGTCGATCCAACAGAGTCTAACATTTTCAAAATATTATGTAAAAATTGAACTGTCTGGATTATCTTGCTGAAGGCTCCAGAGATAATGATTTAAACTAATTTTAAAAATGCACGTTAAGATCTATACACTCTTTAAAACTTTAAATGGGAGTAAAACAAATAGATCTCAATGTCTAAACAATGTTTATTCAGCTTATACATCTCTAGCGTAATCAAACAAAAACCCATCTTTCTCCATCACTTCACAAGTAATGTTAGTAATAACAAAATAAAACTTAAAACACTTAATAATTAACATCATTATAATAGAATGTTACATAAATTCTACTATATTTGGGTAATTGAGATGTCTGCATCTTGAAAATTATTTACAAAGAACATGTCATCTAGAAACTTATCGTGCATATCATGATTAAATAGCATTTTTTAAAGGTACCATAAAAAATATTTAAGGGAATAGAGATAGGCAATCCCCTAAAGGTTTTAAAATAAAGTAAAATGAATATTTAACATCAATTAAAATCAGCATGCGATTTGCGAGAAAATTTTAAAAGAACTTGTTGCACAGATCTGTTTTTAATTACATAATTGTGTACTTCGGAATTCGTGTAGTACTTGTACTAATTACTATATATTTCTTATATAGTACTAAGTAATGCACCAATGAGGCAGCAGCGTTAATTTCGATCGCCTCCCGTTACACATTCATATGCCCAGGCCGACCTAATAAGTTGTTTATATTACTTGTTTATTGCTCTTAAATGCCATAGATATTATGTTAAACTGTTTTTAAACTAGAAATGGCATTCCAACATAATCTTGGCAATATATAGAGATAAAAACAAGGGACATAACATGCATAATAACATTATTATTTTATAATATTAATACATTCCATCTTTTTGCTTAAAGATAACAGACTTACTACATTGTTAAGGACTATTAATAAGATTGGAAAATAGCACACAATTTACTTAGTGAAACATTTTTTGTTTTTCTGCAATAACATTTATCAAGGTTGTACCAAGAACTAAAAATACTTGCACTTAAGTGGCGAAGCTTGCGAAGACACTTATTGATTTCACGATGTCTGTCCGTCTGTCTGTCTGTCCCACGATTATCTCGAGAACGGTTTCGAATTTTCAAATTCTGTTTTCAGCAATCGATTACTGATCACCCAGGCATCTGAACCTCCTATTTTGAAACTGATTGCTCAACGGCAACCGTTAGAAACCGCTACAAAGCTGATTGCTTCGCCACTTTGCTATGCTGTTAGCTTGCTAGGTTTATTATAATAACCATAATGATAAATGCTATAAACTTTTTAATGTCGGTGGTTTATATATGAAAAGGATATAACAAAGCCAGACAATATTTGGTTTTAAACTATTAAAACTATCAGCTAAGATTTGACAAGTTTTTTTTTTATAGGATAGGGTGACAGACAAGCCTTAGTCCATCGGATAGTAAGTGGTTGCTGTGGCCCATAGACATCTACATCTATCCTAGTTTGTGAATCAAAATGTAGATGCGTTGTCACTCGTGAGGACTAAGATGGAATGCCTCTTTTCCAGTAAAAAGGGTCTCCGGTTCTTTACACTCACCATATGGAACCCAGCAGTGTTAAGCTGCTATTTAATGCTGGTATTTTGTGAGAGTGTGGTCCTTCCCGGGTCGAGCCGGCCCATTCGTGCCCATACTACTAATATAGCTGCAGCAGGGCTCTACCATGTATAAAAAGTTTTGCTGAAATCAATACTGTTCCATAATCACATAAAAAGTGACATGAATCATGATGATGCTGACTGTTTGTAAGAAACTTTCATTGTCGAATTTAACACCATAGGTTTACTGCATTTGTTAGTGACATCTCAATATTTAAGATTTGCCACAACTCAGGGTTTGTAAAGACATCTTAGTTTCCATCATTTGCATATGACAAATCTACTTGAAAAAAAAATTATGTAGTATAGTATACTTGGAGGAGTGTACGAAGAATGCATGCTTTGCGTTTTGGTACAATCCTGATGGGGCTGCTAGTGAGTAGTTGGCACTGGTAGGCCTGTGAACAAGCACATGTTGAGCATTCTGCCTTGTCCTATATAAAGATTTTGAACAACTGGAGTTTATAGTAAGATCGTGTGCTTGAGGCATATGGCCTCAAAAATAAGATTATCAAGTTCATCTTATCTTTAAAAATAATTCAACATACAATATGTAAAAGGAATCAATATTGTATTTGGAATATCCCATAGTCTATCCTAATTTAAAACGACAAATTATTTCATGTGCAGTTATCAATTTTTCAAAATTGTTTATCTTAGATATTAAACATATTGCAGGAAATTTCATCACTAATAAAGTAAATTAAATTTATTGGAAGCTGATAAAAGATCGACTATAATGCAATTCATAGATCAAAAAATTAATAAACATGAAAAACATCAGACAAGTGTGCTACTACAGAAAATCATATTCTTGCCTATAACACTGGTTTCCTCATAGTAAATTCTTGTAAAAATAGACCTTAACTTTCATTAAAGCTAAATCTAATACATAAACATTTGTATAGTTCAACTATAAATTTCATAATACCTAGCGGTACATTTTGTCATAATGATAAAAATACACCTACGACTAATAATAAAATCTATTTTATTGTAATTATATATATTTCTATTAACTATTGTTATATCACATGGTTGTCAAAGACACTATGATCATTTTGTAAAATGGATAGTTCCAAGGTTCACAATGATAAATAGACAATTAAAGTATGAATACCTTAATATAAACCTATTTAAGTTTATATGACTATAATAATCAACCTATTTTATACCATAAAGCTTATTTAGTTGTAATTTTTTACAACAATTTAACTTGACACAATGTTATAACAACTTTTTAAACTCTTCTTCTCTAGCAACTTCTTCAAATTCGGCTAGAAGATTTCGTCTACATTTACTCTCATCATGATACCTTATACTCCAAATTATATACTCCCCAATATTAAGAGGATCCTCTGAATATGATATTTGAAATTTACACTTTCTCTCCCATTTAACTGAGTCTATACTACGGTTATTTCTAGTACGAGTAAATTCTATGTAACCATTACATTCAACTGCTAGCTTTGGCAATTGAGCATTCAATGTATCATGTGACCTATCTGAGTCTGTACCACTAGTAGATGGAAGACAATCGCCTTGACCCACCTCTAAGGTAGGAGGTGTTGCGGTAAAATACTTACGTTTGGTTGCTCGCTTACTTAATGCACAGTCACCCTTATTATTAATATTAGATACTACATTAGCAGGTAAAATCTCTTTGATATCATTACTAAATTTGACATCAATTTTATTACCATTACTTAACAAGTGCATACAATTATTTCTCAATATTTTTCTTTCAGAGTCTTTTAATTCACCGTCAGGCCCACAATTTTCTGCCCATTCTGGACTATTACAATTAGACCTCAATAGTCGTTTTTTGCCTTGTTTTTCCTTCACAGGGTCACAATTTTCAGGAGAATTGAGGGGATTAGCAAGTACCGCATCATCCTTTCTGAAAAAGTTATATGAAAATATGAGTCTGTGAACCAAATATGTATTTGAAACTTTTTCATTGTTATTTTTCAATCTTCCAGCTATGCTATTTAGAAGCATTACAAAGTCTAATAACATTGATTTTAACTAGCCTAAATTATTTAACTGCAAACATATATATAATAAAATTTTGCATTAAAATATTTTTAATTAAGACGAGACAGCCATTATTTTTATAATTAGTAAATTTAACAAAAATGGGCTTATTTTGGTTTGTTAGGTTAATTCCAGTTGCATGAATAATTAGTGATTATATATTTTAAAAGTATTTCAGCATAATTGAAATAAGGTAGCAAGTATTGAAAGGAAACCAGAGATTTAATAACTTATTATTTATTGTGACAAAATTAAATATATACATTACATTTATACAAACCTTGATAATATTTCTCGTCTGGGTGGTATCCTCTCTATGCTTTCCACTGTTCTAAAATCATGCCTAGAACACTGCATATCATATCTAAGAAATGCTGTAACTTTTTTTCTAGTTTTAATTGTCCGGCCAAACCATTCTAATGTGGCATCATCAGACAAGTACAAAGAGAGGTTTTGGCGATCTTCATCAATCATCTGCTTATACCATGCTATAAAAGTCCTTGCATTTTGTCTTTTAAAATTTTTAGAATTCAAGTTGTTATTATCCTCCTTGATAGGCGTAGTAGAGATTCGCCTGACTTTATTTTTCTTTCGTGGAGTGGCTGGTGATTTTGACATGTTTTTTAAATTCTGAAAATGTTAACAGTTGCATAATACTTTCATGAAAAATAAGGATATTAATAGATGATGTGTGTGTTAATGTATTCTTCTTGAATTAGCTATTATTTAAATAGGTATAAAATTGGTTTTCCATTTTGTGGATACAAGTAACAAAATATGATTAACACAAAAACTACTTATCTTTTTTACTTCAATGTATTGTATAATGTTAAAGGTAAGCACATGTCACCCCTTCTATGTTGATTTATTATTTGAAATTAATGTATGTTAGTGTGATGATGGTAATGTGTCTACTTAATATAATGATAAACTTTCTCATTTTAAAAGAAAAACAACAAATTGTGACTTACATTTTCGCGATAGTATTTCCACAACTTCGTTTGCACTCTTAGCTTGGTTAGCCAATTCTAAACGAATGTCTTTTAGACGAGTTTTGCTTTCTTCGACGTAAGATCTTATTGACAAATTTATCTCCAGTAACTCCTTATGAAGTGCACTTACGTTCTGAGTATTTACTGAAATATTTTCTGAAATAAAATAAATTTACTACATACTGTCAAAATAATTTAAACAAATGAAACTGAGTCAAACTTCGAATTTTGAAATAACCTACTCAAACACTTAGCTGCTTCCAATGCCAAGTGCTCTCGAGTTAAATCGTCAGATATTGATGAATGCATTTTATGTTAGCCTACCTAATTCTTTACACATTCGGATACAAGAAAATAACAAAATAGTAGCACAATATTTGCAAAAGCGTCACTTTACATTTGCTTTGCTTCCAAAGAGCATAGACATTGTTTTTGTGACGATTTTCCAATAAAGGCAGTGAAAGGTCTTAGACATACAGCCTTATCTGACGTGTGTTGTAACTAAATTTACAAAATTTTTCATGATATGCTGACGCTTCACATATCGAAGTTTTTAAGAGATTTTGACGGAGAGTTGATGACGAATATATCTCAATTCAACTAAGCTAATAAAAAAAAACTTGAGATTTATATCACCATCAATGTTCTAATGACATTATTTTAATGCACTATTTTAAACAATACAAGTGGTAAAATTTGAACTTTTGTACAACGGATTTCAATATAAATAAAATGAGAACATCATTAATGTAGTCGAAGGCAATTAAATATGCTCCCCACTGCCACCACCGCTGCTTCCACTTGACCACATCCAGGCCAGAGAAGCTTGAAACTTTGACGACCGACTTCTTTCAAATCGGCTTGACTCACTGGCACTGCAAATAAATGTTGCATCTCTAATTAATATTAATTGCCATAGTCACCAGGGTTAGCAGTTGTGTTGGCAGCCGCATTTTTTTAAATTTTGTAGTTGTTATTAGGAAGACAGTGCCACCCATCTCCTCCCTCTCCACCCATTCCCTCTTTCGCCTTTTATGACATTCACAGAACGATGTGGGATACTTTAACACCGCCACTATTTTCTATCGACGAAAACATGGAATTTTATTAATACAACTATATACATATACCTTAAAGCATTATTACATTAACATCTGGAATTTAGTATAATTATGTCCTAATTGACAAATGAAATTTAATCTCAAAATTGATTATTAATGATTTAGAACTATCGATGAAAAAATATTTCCTTGGTAGTAAAGCAATCAGCATTGAAATACCTCAAACAGAATTAGTTGGTGAGGGTGTGCTTGTTTTGACGATATCCAACTCTGAAGTCGGAAAACATCAATCCATATTATTTTTCGGCGGATTGTTTGTAATTAACTAGCAACACTAGGTTTCTAACACTCTTTTTAAGATTATGTTCACAAACAAGATAGTGATCACATTATTTATATATAGTGAACTTTATAAAATATTGAACAGTGGTAGAGCCAGGTGGCAGCTTTTACTGTCGCATGGATGGGCCGGCTCGAACCGGGGTGGTACCAAGACCTCACAGAATACCAGCGTAAAGTAGAGGTTTACCTCTGCGTATCGCTTGGTGAGTGCAGGTGGCCGGAGGCCCTTTTTACTAGAAATGAGGCATTCCATCCTAGTCCTCACGGGTGAAAACGCATCTGCGTTTTGATCTGTAACAGAGGATAGATGTAGATAGGTGGAGTGTGTGCTCGTTTTTCACCCTTATCCTATAAAAAAAATAGTGTTTGTTAGCACAGATTATGTTGCAAAAAATTAAATTTGTAATTGTTGAATAGTTTTACTTCAAATGTTGTTAAGAATAGTATTTGTGAAAAATATACACAATTTGAACTTTTAAATGTTTCATTATAGAAAATTCCGTGTTCTTGTCGGTAGATAAATATTTCTACATATGATTGAATCAAATCAGCCCTAATGCTTACCGTATAGTGGCGGTCAAAGAGTATAGTAACTGTCCTATATAGGAAGTGGCGGTGTAAGAATATTGATTAACCTACATCATCGCGTGAGTGACGTAATTGCGTTAGACGCAAAAAAGGGAAACAAATAGGCAGCCGCATCACATGAGTAAAGAAACTGTACCGTACAGTGGCAAAACTTCATACAACATAATAAATTCACCTATTAATTGATTAATATTGAATTATTTAATATAACCAGGATTCTATCAAAAGAAGCCATGAATTAAAAGAAAAAAAAAATGGCATTTGCTTATCAACATCTTTCATATTGAAAATATTTTTGAAATTGATTCAAGTTTAAATAATATTTGTTATTGCGTTTTGCTTAAATTCAGTTATTATCGGTTCAGCATATTTCATTTTCGTTTGTAGGCATTTCTTCGTGATTGTATGTGTAAAGATTTTTGTGAGATCATGTGAGATGTTGACTCTGTATGAGATATTGACTATAAATTATTATTTTTTTTAATTTTGTATTTTTTTTTTAGCTATTTGGTAACGGCGTGTAGGAAATGCTGTGAGCACTAAGCATGCGGTGTTTACCTATTATTGAATGTGCACTTATAGTTTATATTACTGTCTTAGAATTAAGAATACATACAGTGGTGGTCACCTAATTAAAGACACTAAAGGGATATTAAAACAACAAAGTTTATCTACTCTTTATTTGCTTGTTGAATTTTAACACGAGCTAGAAACAATATTAAAATCATTCGGACATTGATTGTGAAATGTTGGAATTAAACATTGAAAATAAACCTCATGTGTCCCGAATATTTATTCAGTTTAACTACATTTAGACAACCATGACCTAAGCAAAGACTTGGCCAACTAATTAAAGACGCACAAACTAAGTAAGTAATTATAAAAAAAATATTGTAAATATTAAAATCAAATTTATTTTGATAAATTTAAGACATATTATAAAAACAAAAACCACATTATTAATATTTTGTCGCGTGTCCTTTAGCAGTATTAACAGCCCGACATCGCCTAGGCATTGATGCGATATATTTGTTGCAAGTTTCAATTTAAATTTGTTCCCATGCTTCTTTAAAAGCCGCATAAAGTTGGTGTACATTGGTGGTACGTTTTGATCGTACTATTTTCTTGACGCGGTACCACAAGTTTCCAATGGGGTTGATGTCAGGGCTGTACGGTGGCCAATCTAACACAGTTACTGACTGGCTCCTTAGGAATTCTTTGACAACTTTTGCTGTGTGTTTCGGGCCATTGTCGTGTTAGAAAGTACAAACCACCGGCAAACTTTCCTGAGCATAGGGTATCATGACTTCCTCTAAAATATTCTAGTACTGGAATTTATCCATGTTCCCTTCTATTTTCTTGATAGGTCATATACCATGACCAGAAAAACAACCGAAATTTTAATGTTTCCGCCTCCATGTTTTACTGTTTTCTTCGTGTACTTCGGATCCATTTGTTTTTTAGGAGGACGTCTCACATACATTTTTCCATCAGTAGTAATCATATAAATTTTCGTTTCATCAGAAAAAAGTACATTTTTCCACTCACGTTATGTCCAGTGCTCATGTTTTTTGGCAAACACTAATCTAGCTTGGATGTTTTCCTTCTTTAATAGTGGCACCTTACGATATATTCTTCCGAATAAGTTTGCTTCACACAATCGCCTTCTTATTGTTCTTGCAGACACTCCTCTCAACCTTTCCTCACCAAATATTTCTGAGCGAATCAGTTCTGTTCCTTTAAACGGTTCCCTTTTTGCCAACAACACTATTCTTGAGTCTGCTCGTGGGTTTGTTTTTCTAGGTCTAGTCTTCCTGGGCACATTTTCAGTAGTATTAAAGTTCTTAAAATGCCGGATAGCATTCATAACCATATCTTTAAAGCATCCTAACTGATCTGCAATCTTCCTATATGACCAACCTTTGCCATATAACTTGAGAATCGTCTTCCTTTTTTTCCATAATAACCCTAATAAAAGAATCATGCCCACTATCCATACATTTAAAAACCTGATAGTGAAAGTTGATGTATAATTATAAACTATAGTAGAAAAACTACATGTAAGCTTAGAAAATAATGTCATATAGTCATTTTTACGTTTTAAACGCTACGAATCCCAAAAAATACTAATGTGACTTTTTAGGTTAGGATTTGCCATACCCAAATAGGTAATAAAGAAATAAATGTGCTATATCTTATTATTAACGCTCGAAGTTAAGATAGCAATACTTATCTAGTTATGATCTAAAACGTCTTTTTACTTTGTGAATTTCTTGAAACCAACTGCCCCTAAGTCACCACTTACTCTCAATGATTGTCACCATAAATTGAGTGTCTATTATCTCTATCTGCAATTTCTTCAGCACACATAAATACTTACTAACTACATTTAGTTCATCTTGTATTGTCAAAATGATCACTTATCAACCAAACACATTTCATTGGCCTATGGTACATACTTACGTACATACCTGATGAACAAAATGGGACAAAGAAATAAAACACTATGTTAAAGCGGCATGGTTTATTAATTATCATCATTTTCACTTAAATCTCTCACCACTACGTCATCCAGAAATTCTGCTGGAGCAGAAATATTTTCTTGATACCATATAGGGTTGTAAAAAGAAATAACACAAACAAAATGGCACAGTACACAACGAGATGCAAACGCAACAACGAAGAACTGCGCCGATGCCAATTGCAGAACTGTCAAATGTCAGAAAAAATCCGTTTCATTCGTCCGCACTCGATGACATATTGAATGATTAATTTATTTTATTATTATATTATTTTACATTAAAATGTATACAAATACAAATAAATAAATACTTACTGATTAAATGAAACATAAAATAATGTATGAAACTCAGAAACAGAGTTAAATAAAGTAAAGTAGCAGTGTATAAAATGGAACGTCCTAGAAAATGGTTAGTTGAGATGTGTTCAAAATATATAATACGTTTACCCTTGACGTAGAATAATCTTATAGAAATATGTAAAAATATTTTTTTCCTGCGTTTCTTTTAACATCGTGATAAGCGTAATTAATTTACAATTCAATTAGCTGAATTTTAAGATTTATTTCATTTCTATATATCGTCAGGTGAAAAATGGGCATTGTTCTTTAATAATTTCTATTAAGTACAAAGCTAGTTTTTATTTTTATTCTAAGTACCGTGAAAATTCGCGCCAAATGAAAAATAACATAATTGTTTTAACATTATATTTTAAATTTAGAACATGAAAAACATACTGTCCTTAATTAGCTGACCAGGTTAGCGGTTAGCTTGTTGAAAAAGTTTTTATTTTGTTTAAAAAAGGAATAAAACCTCAACTATTGCTAAATACACGTTTTTGATGTTTCCATTTTAATAATACGATCTCAGTGTAAAGATTAATAACTATGAAATATAATTAATACCTACTTTGGGTACTCTACACGTCTGTAATACTGTTGTATGTGGTCACACAGAAGAGTGTCTTTAATTATGTGACCGCCACTGTATGTATTAGTGTAACTTTTTTTGGTGAACGAAATAAATAAATGAATACACCAATACTTAAATAGGTACTTAATTGATTTTTACTGACGCTTTCATACACTTGGATAAATTATAATTCTTCATACCGGTGAAACCGCGTAATATATCAAATTTATTTGTTTTTACTTTATATTAAAAATTAAAAATGATATAGTAATTGATAAACAGTAAAAATATGTTTGATTTTACAGTCAGTGTAAAAAATAATAAAATATTCTGTTATACGAGATACATAAGTTCTAGATAAATGTTTAAAAAATGGTAAATAATATATGCCTTAAAAAGTTGAATATGAGAAAATATCCCTCCTAAGCTGTTTAATGAAATTAGTTAAAGCGTAATAAATAAAAATGATATATTATATTAAATAAAAATATTTAAGAAATTGTAACAATTTAATATTACATTAGTTTTGATTTTCTTACAATATGTTTAAAAAGTGAGAATATGGTATCCCTGTAAGACCATAGACTATGTTTTAATTACGAGAACGAGTATTGGATAGTAGAGCAGCCGCGCTTCTTTGGGAGTGGTAATGTGCCGAACCAATCTACAACGTTCTTGTGATCATTGACACCGGCCATTGGTCTATCTTTTGTCAACCAATCATCGAAAAACCAGTGAGGATATCCAATGTAAGTTCACAATTTTCATTGAATAATACCCGGTGATGGTTGGGCTAACGAGCTTTTGTAATTTAGGTAAAACTTTTCGATTACTTTCCAAAGTTTTTGATATTTGCTACAAAATTAATGAGAAAAGCAGCCATTTTGATTACGTTCTCAACGTTGCGTTGCGTTGGCCTCACTCGAATGACGTAGTACTTATTCTGTGATAATTTTTTAAGATAAATTATTGTATGACGTCCATGAGTATTTATTTAATTAATTTTATGTTGATGGTCTTCGAATAATTGACTGACTGTTACTTCTTTGGTAATCCAAAATATCCTAATTAGGTTTATGGTTATTAGGAAGCGAAAGTTTGGATTAAAATTTTGCAAGTTAAATTGAAACCTGTTTTATTATTGGTATTATTTATAATACTTACATACCGTGATCTATATTTTCAATTATTTTATTAATAATCAGTGTTATTCAGTGTTATTCAGTGTTCAAAATCCGATATTTTATAAGTTTTTAACAGTTGTGACACTGCTGATAAGGAGCTACGGGAATGCATGAACGCCTGCAGACAATTTGACACGAAGGCTACAGGTGCATTGCCACCTCTTAAGACTAATGATAAGATGGCATGCTTCAGAGCCTGTAATTATATTGACTGTATACTCTTCAGATCGTAACATAATAGTGCAAACACTATTATTCGGCGGCAGTAATAGGTGACTGAGGGCTAACGGGCTCCAAGCCAGAAAAAGAGTTCTACCTACCTTATCATTATCATTACAGCCCTTCACAAGTCAACTGCTGAACATAAGCCTCCCTCCCCCAAAGAATGCCACAAAGCACAGTCCTGAGCCACCTGCAGCCATCGACTTCCTGCATATCTTACCAGGTCGTCACTCCATCTAGTGGGGGGACGCCCTACACTTCGTCCGCCGGTACGAAGCCGCCACTCGAGAACCTTTTTTCCCCATCGGCTGTCGGTTCTTCGAGCTATATGGCCGGCCCATTGCCACTTCAGTTTACTAATCCATTACCTACCTAGCCAAATGGTAATAAGCAGAAGTACTGAGTGGTATCTAATATCTAATGTCAAAAAGATTTGACCACGGCTATGCTTGCGTAATACAATAACTAACATTCGCCTTGAAAATACAATGCTTCGAAAACCAAAGGGCAAAGGCCAATCCCAAATGCATAGTAGATATTGGGATTTGAATCATGAATGGCTAATTAAAAAGTGGATATGAATACTAAGTTATTACAAACAATAATTCTGCTATTTATTCTCTAACTGCTTTTATATTATGACTTCTTTTAGATTGTATAAAAGCTGATACAAAAGTTCGTTCGCTACATAACTGATTAAAATAAACACTGTATTAATAAAACGTGGGTTAGATGTTATTAAGAAGCAGTAGAAACTATTCTCATTCGACTGTTATCAATAACCATATATTTTGAAAACATCTAAGAAGATAGCTAAATCGATATTTTTCAAAAGTTGCGCTTGCATACAGACCTAGATCAGAATAAATAATAGTAGCCTACTACGCCTAGATATGTATCAAGGGGTGGGGACCGGCGTCGTTTCCGGGCGGCATTATAGGAAAGAAAAACACCAAAATGATGATCGATTGATATTATTTTCTACCAACTTCAAAAGAAGGAGGTACTCAATTCGACTGTATGTTCTTTTTATGTAGAAACTTTTTCTATGTGAACCGATTTCAATGATTCTTTTTTTTATTCGAATGCTGGTGCTTCTCGTGTGGTCCCATATAAATTTAATAAAGGACGTGGTAGCTCAGATGGTTAGCGCTCGCTGTAAATTTCACAGTACGCGAGCAACCCGGGTTCGATCTCCGCCGGCACTAATTAAATTGTTAATTGCAATTTTAAGTGCTGATTTACCACGTGCTTGGCGGAAACCTTGTGAGGAAACCCGCATTTCTGAGAAAAAAAAATTCGAAGACGTGAAGTTCGCCAACACGCATTGGAGCAGCGCGGCGGACATTTCCTTGCCTTAAAACCCTCTCAGAAATGAGGGGATGCCTGTGCCCAGCTGTGGGACGTAGGGTCGTTGCGCTGGTTTTCGGCGTTTTAGTGGAGTTGTTAACTTTAAGGTACTAGAAAAAATAATTGCCATTATGCTGGCCTAGTGCTGCTAATATTAATTTGTAGCTTACATAAGGTAGTTTTCATTTTAGTAACTCGTTGATAATACAAGAAAAATCTCTTTTTTATAATAATTTTTGATGTGAAAAATATGTAAAATGCTAGTTTTCGGCCCCGAATTTTAAATTTCGGCCTACAAGCATTTTAGTTTTCGGCCACTGCATTAGACACGATAGAAAAGGTGACTTAACCTTAACTTAATTTAATTTTTGTACAATTATAATAAAATTTCGTGTCGTTAAATATGGCAATCAAATCTTCTCATTTTTTTGTACTTCCTTATATTTTCATCATCACAATCATCATTACAGCCCTTCACAAGTCCACTGCTGAACATAGGCCTCCCCCAAGGAATGCCACAAAACACTGTCCTGAGCCACCTGCATCCATCGACTTCCTGCATGTCTTACCAGGTCGTCACTCCATCTAGTGGGGGGACGCCCTACACTTCGTCCGCCTGTACGAGGCCGTCATTCGAGAACCTTTTTCCCCATTGGTTGTCGGTTCTTCGAGCTATATGGCCGGCCCATTGCCACTTCAGCTTACTAACCCGTTGGGCTATGTCGGTCACTCTGGATCTACTACGGATATCCTTATTTCTAAGTTTATCAGACGCAGATAAACCCCGAGCATGGCCCTCTCCATAGCTCGCTGAGCAACCTTGAGTTTCCTTATCCGGCCAGCAGTGAAGGAACACGTCTCAGTTCCGTAGATCATCACTGGCAACATGCACTGGTTGTACAGTCTCGTTTTCAAGTTCTGAGGTATACCTGACGAGAAGATGTGCTGTAATTTCCCGAACGTTGCCTCATATTTTAGTCCAACAAAATCTATGTACATCTCAAATCCATTTGGTGCAAAAGTCACATCCAATTTTTTTCCATATCTTCTGTATCGCTTATTAAAATGTCATAACACCAGGTACAATTTACTTTTACTCTATCATTTTCCTTCATGGAATTCTTGATTTCGCGATTTTTCGTTTTTGTACTTTAGCACTTTTTAACTTTTCTTTTTATATTCTTTTCTTTTTCAAAATATCTTTTTTTAACTTAGTTCTAACTTCTCTATTTAACTTTCTCTTTATCTTTATGAAGTTTTCGCCACTCTGCATATCAAATGGCTACAAAAGTAGGTGTACGAGTACTATTAATGGTTGGTTTTGTACGAGTTCCGGTTTAAATAAATGTTTTTCCATCGCATCTCTGTATTCTTTATTTAATAGTATTGAAGCCGATGTTTCACTAGTTTGTAGAGGTGTAGATACTAGTCTGTTTTATTGGAATATCAACCAGCACATTTTCTAAAGTTTCAAAGGCGTTGTTTGTTATCATCGGTGTTAGTGGTGATGGTATCATCGTGGCCATTGTATTACTTTGAGTCGTTATTATTGCATTACTGGAATCTATTACCATTTCCGGCATTGTCAGTACTGGTGTTATTGGTAGGCTTATTTGAATTGGGATTACAAGAACATCATCTAACGATACTAAGGAACCGATATCCAAATAACTTCCTGACAAATGCATTGCTGAAATGTTGTTATCGATATACGATTCTAATGCATCGGTAGATGAATCTATAGTTACTAGAACATCGCCAACCATATTTTTTTCTGCCAGATTTGATTTTAAATGTTTCAAAACTTTTCTTGTGGAAACTAGGTCTGCGTAAGTTATTTCTTTAGAAATATATTTTTTCTGGTGTCGTGAATTTTCACTAATTACTCTTTCCGGGGTATTCCGTACATTGTGATCAAATTCATTAAGTCCACAATTTCTGAAACCATTTACTAATTATATTTCTTTGGAGGATTTTTCTTTAGATCCAGCCATCTGAAGAAAATAATATCTTATTGAATTTTCTTCCTAAAATGCAACGTGAATGAAATATTTCATGAAATGTCCATCAATTATTCAATTTTCGGCTTCCCTATTCTTTCATACAAATTTTAAGTTGGCCGAAAACTAAATAATGATTTTAGACTCAATCTAGTTTTCGGCCACAACTAAAATGGGTATTTTAGTTTCATCAATAACCATTCAAATAGCAGTACTTGGTGGCCGAAAACTGAAAGCTAGTGTCGTCGCAATGATACAATTCATTATAAATAAGAAAGAAGACTAATAGTAGGTAACCAAATAAATGAAAGAGACAAAGTATTTAGGCTAAACTCGGGCTACTTTCCGGCCACATGGCCGATAACCAAATAATAGGAAAATTTTGTATCACTTTCCGGCCACCTAATTTATTAAATTTTACAATAAAATATTATAGTAATTTATCTGAAAATTTAAAATTAAGTTATTTTACAATGAAATATAAGCACAATATTAAATAATCATTGTAACTATAGCGCAAAATTTGCTTTTGAGTGAAAGGCGCGCCACTATTTTTCGTTGCACGATCTTACTCTTTGACAGCTCCTGTGCCGGCGTCGAACTGAACCATTTATTATAAATCGCGTGTTGTGTTTAACCGATGAGGAAATGTTGCAATATATAATGCAACTATTAACAAATGCATTAAACTTAGTTTTTTACGATAATATTTATTAAAATCGTTATTAAATCTTTACTGTATCACCTGGTGCCAAAGGCCGAATACTAAACCCGGCCGGCTTACCGGCGCAGCACATGTGTAGATAAACGGAACAGAGACAAGAACGTGCAAAATTGTTAACTGTTTTGGTAGGGCTGTCACAATAGGTGAAGACAAACTAAACATTTGTTAAATAGTTTTGTTACTCAATATGATAGAATAGGTACTTTACATGTTACTTACTCTAATAATTTTCTTTTTATAATTTTTGTTTCTTTTAATGGTGTGGTAAATTCTGAATCTAAGATAAAGTTTTTTCAAGTAATCTAACGGGAAACACTCACATGGCATATCAAATTTACAATCTTTAATACGTTTATGTATTTAGTTGCCAACATTGCCAAAGAGTTCCCGGTTGAGGAGTTCCCTCGTGAGGAGACTACCCTATTTGTAGCAGTAGATTATAGTGAAAATCATGTTTAGCAAACAAAATTAAATTTAAATACAAAGTTTCAAGTCCATGCTACTAACTGTTAAAGAGTTCCCAATGCTGGCTGCAGCAGCAGTTCATAATAAAAAGGTGTGTTAAACTATCAAACCTAAACTAACATACAAAATTTCGTGACCCTAATACTACCCGTTGAAGAGTTCCCTAGTGAGGAGACAATCCTGGCTACATCAGGTTATATCTATCACATTACTGCATTGTCACTGAAGTTAGAATTTCAACTCAATCAGACATCGTAATTGCAATAAGTGAACTTAACACATATCTATCTACAAATGTTAAGAAAACGCTTGTAATAACAATAAAAAGGTAAAATCACCCCGTGTCGTGATCATACAATACAATAAAGGTACAATATTTACTTACCTATTGTACTCTTTGGGATAGTTAAAGTATGATATATTTTTATTTTTTCTAGTACTATTCATAAACACAGTACAATAAACAGCCATTATTAATAATAACACGTTTTTATATTAAAATATTCCAACTTGCAATTAACAAAAAAACAACGTGCGTCGCACTGACCCTGAGATTGTTGTCCACTGGCTGTGCAAGCGTCACTGGTTTTTTATGCCTCCTCTACACTACACGCGAAGTAGATCGAACGAAGCGAATAGTGTATAGCAATTGCCTCTTGAACGTCATTCATGTTAAGAGTGCGAGAGACTCAAAACGACTCTTCGCGAAGTAGCACGAGTGTGTGGTCATGTTCTTCGGACTGCGATCGACTTCGACGAGCACTTCGTCGAAATTACTTCGCGAGTAGTGTAGAGGAAGCATTACAGTCTCGCCGCGTACGCGACAAGCGGCCAACCACAACAGGTGGTCGCACACATGTCCCGCGTGCTTGTAGTAGTGCAACTGATTCGCGTGGTTGTATGAAGCTTTACCTCTGTTCCGTTTATTTACTCGTATGGTATATAGGCTGTAATTTTAACTTTAACTAGTCAAAAGCATGACCAAACCACCGAACAACTGGTGAAGGAAAACAGCGTGAAGCATTGAAAATTGCAATAAACAATTTCATTGGTGTTACATATCGGGCATAGAACCCGGGTTGCTCGCATACTATGAAATTTATAAACATTAATTTTTATTTATTTGGTGTATAGATTTTATAGATAGCATATTCAACAGACCCTAATTTCCAGAATGTCTCTCCGTCTTAGTCCTGAAGGGTGACAACGCATCTGAAGGTTTCTTAGTAACATAATAACATAACATAGCTATAACTACCTTGTACCTACTAACAATTATGGATATATGTCCGAAATAAAGAGATTTTATTTTTTATTTTTTTTAGTCTCAAAAGAGTGAATCTTCATCTCATGGACTATTAGCTCAACTGTCAATAAGTAACAAAAAATGTAGGTAAAAATAAGTTGAAGCTATATTTTCGGTTCTTTGCAACCGATTGCGCCAAGCCATGCAATGTCTTCATGGTTGTACAGGCCAACTTTTCTTATTTTTAATCTGATAGGTACATTGTAACAGTTCTTAATCTGTATTTACACAATATAGCTTAAGAGCCAGTGAGCGGCAGACTTACTGTATTTCAATAAGCTTCACTTTTTTTCAGTTGATCCCCTATACATGAGGTACATGAAACGGGGACTCTTTAGTTTGACCGGCGGTCGATATAGAGACGCTCAAGTGTTAAAGGTGTAAAAAAATAACCCAAAAAAACGTGATAGCAATAAGTCTGCCGCTTTGACATCTTGAAGTAGATATTTAATAAAAGTTACCGAAAAATAACATTGGCGGAAACCTATGATGGTTTGAAGGTCATGGCAGACAGGTTGAAAAGTACGAGTTTTTATTAATAATTTACGGTATTTTAATAAAGTTGTCATTTAAATATATTGTTGATAATATTATTTGACATTTATAATTTTCACGGCAGACATATATTGTGGTTGTATGACCCAGGCAGACAACAAACTTCTGGAGCGTTTAGCCTAGTTTAGTCTAGCGCGTACTATAATAGCGCTCGCTCTAATACAGTCGTTAGGTCAATTAAAAAAAATATTAATTGAACGTAAATACGATCGTTTCATATTGATTACAATTAATAGTAATTACGGGTTATAAAATAAATAAATGTCGAATAAGCACACAATAGTTAATATTTATTTGTTTATGTTTTAATGTTATGATGTCATAATAATATTAATTTATTCATGAAAAAGTTTATTACGCATTTTGTTAAAAACTCAATAATTTTAAGAATATTCAAATCATATTATTCTTGGCTACCGGAGTTGTAGCCTCCAGGTTAATCGTCGGGTGCATCAATTCCATCGAAATCTACATTCTCTTCATCAGACGGAATTATTTCTGCAAAGAATAAGTTTCAATTTGTAAATCAAACCAATTATTTTAATTAATGCGCACGTGAAAATTGCTGATACAGTTCAGGTTTACACGGTGGTAAAGAGCTTCCATCAAAACAGTGTAATTTCTTACTAAATTTTTCATTGAGATCTCTTGGTCTATAATTATTTATAAAAAGATGGAACCTGCCATCATCTAGTCTCGGTGCATTATATATTCGACAGGTAAACTGTTGGACAACATTAAAAAGCTGTTGTTTTTGGTACTCAGCTAAATTACTATCACCAAAAGCTGCGAATGCTTCTTGGTACGCCTGAGTTTCTGTAGTAAGGTAAAGGGTCGTTTTTTTCCCTTATTAAAAAAAAAGAAGAAGAAGAAGTTTGTTGTCTGCCTGGGTGACACAACCACAATATATGCCTGCCGTGATAATTATACATGTCAAATAATATTATCAACAATATATGTAAATGACAGCTTTATTGAAATAACGTCAATTATTAATAAAAAATCGTACTTTTCAACCTGTCTTCCATAACCTTCAAACCATCATAGGTGTCTCCCAATGTTATTTTTCGGTAACTTTTATTAAATATTTCAAGATGTCAAAGCGGCAGACTTATAGCTATCACGTTTTTTTGGGTCATTTTTTTACACCTTTAACACTTGAGCGTCTCTATATCGACCGCCGGTCAAACTAAAGAGTCCCCGTTTCATGTACCTCATGTATAGGGGATCAACTGAAAAAAAGTGAAGCTTATTGAAATACCGTAAGTCTACCGCTCACTGGCTCTTCATTAATAGCTACTGTTCTTTTTTAAATTTTATTTCAATTGACACCATTGACGCTGCCTGTTGCTCTTCATTCAGGTTAGGCCTCCGATTAAGGTGCAATTAGATAGTTACTTGGATACACTTTGGTTAGGATCTACTTCCCTTTCATTGTCACCTTGTTGTGTACATGATTTTGCCGGTGAAAGTTACCACTCAACCTTTCTTCCCTATCTGCTCTCGGCTCTTAGAGGTTGGAAAATCCATTACCTCATCAGATTATTGACCTGTTGGTCATTGTCGGTTATTCTGGTTTTAACGGATTGCGGATATCTTCATTAAGGGAATCCGTAACGTAATCACGCAAAAAAACTTGTATCTCTAAACTCTCCGTGTATGTAAATTTAAAGACACATAGGTAATATTATACAATACTATCATTATCAATATCATCATTACAGCCTTTAACAGTTCACTGCCCCCCCCCCCCCCATAGATTGCCTCATAAGGGGAGGCAGTTTTTTTATGAAAACGCTGCTGCCCATCTTTTTGGTTTGTTTTACTTTGTCGCCTTCTACGACACCCACGTGACGATATGGGGTAATCAATCAGTCAATATATTATTTTTGTACACCAATACACATTAAAATTAAATAATTTATATAGAAAGTACAATAGGCGGTCTTATCGATCTAGATGCGATTTATTCCAGGCAATCTTTAAGCCGTTGTCTTTAGATATTTTACATTTCACAAATAAAATGGATGCCGCCATCCGTCGTTTTGAAACATATGAAATTAAGATGTTTAAGGGCGGGAAGTATGATGGAAAATAGAGTTCTAAGTAATAAGCTATTCATACACCGCCACCACATGATTAATACTAAGACTTATATGAAGTAGAAAAAAAAATAATACGAACAATATTTTTCTATGTTTGTATATAATCTCGTTCTCAAAAACGTCATTAATTATTTCGATAGTATTTATAATATAGATAGGGGCTTACAGGGGCCAAAAATCGATTTAGGTCATGGTCTGGCAAAATTCGTTATTTCCTTGTTTTTACGCACATGAAATGCCTGCGCAATATTATTGGTAATTTCGCCAGAGATCTTCTAAATAGCCTTGCTGTGTATGTGTGTTTTTTTTTTCAGTTTTTACGTTTTTCTAGATAATATATTTTTCTTGTTAGAAAAAAATATATTTTCCGAGCAAAGCTTGTTTGCGCGAGGAACTAAAAATAATCTCTATAAATAAAAATCATTTGCTGTCCGTTAGTCTCGCTAAAACTAAACTGGCTCGACTGATTCTGATGAAACTTTTTGTGTGTATTTGAGTTGGATGGTTTAGAATCACAATTGGCCCCGGTAGGTGCCACTGTTGTCGAGATCCAGAAATCACCCGTGCGAAGCCTAGGCGAATCGCTAGTACGAAGTTAAAAGTGCTTGGTAGATCGAGACAATATATCATATCGGTGTACCGCTTGCAACTTTATAAGGCGCATGTTCGGCCTTACAAACATTTAAAAATGCCTTAAAAAATATCATCTACGGCCGGAGCTCGCCAGTGCCAGCTGTTTTCACTTCGCCGCATCTAGCGAAGAGCGTCCAGGATAGTTCGCGACCCGAGTTCTTTCTGATCGGTTTGATTCACTACTAAGAGATGCTGCATCGCTTTCACCACCAGAAGTGCTTTGACAAATTTCGGATTAATTCCGGCCGCCAAATTCCATTTATACCATGCTTGGATGCTTGGCGGTCCACAATTGTGAGATTTTCCAAAGGCTTTCTCTCTCGCACGACTACTTTGTGCAATAGTCTGACTAATCCCTTTATAAGGCTGGTAACGCAACTGTAATTGCTCTGGTGTTGTAGTTATACATGGGCGGCTGCAGCATGCTACTTACCATCAGGTGCGCTCCTTGATCGTTTTCTCCCTCTCCTATATAAAAAAAATATCGTGACCGCAAAAATATTTTTGTGTGTCATTATCTTTCTCCATGTAAATACGTTATGTATTTACATCGTAAATTTCTGCATCCGTAAAGCCGACGGGTTTTTATACATGCCTTATCGCCTGACAAAGAAATTTATTAGAATTCGATTTAATTATGGCAGTGTGTGTTTCTTTTCTTAGTCATCTGCTTACCTGTGCTTATTTTACTTAAAAAATGTTAAATTACTGCTTAATAAACTAGGTTTCAACCTCAACACGAACCAACTTTGTAGGTACAATGTAAGTTAATAATAATCGATGGTTACGCAAGTGTCGCATCATATTATCTATCCTTGATATTTAATCTCAAACTAGACTTACTTCATAAGTTCTTTATTAGGTACAAGACGGTGCAGGAAAGGAGTGCCTCTTTACATTTTCTGTTGAGATCTGTGGAGATATACCTAAAATTTTATCTTGCTTAATTAACAGCTTCCGGTGATATAATCGGATGTTATCGCCGCGTTCTTAATTAGGCAGGACGATACTATCGTCTTTTACATATTATGTATATAGATAGATATAGGTTGTGCCAGTTTTTGTATGCGTAGCTTTCAGATTTTATTTTATTTGAGTAATACATAGGTACTTGAACCATGAATGATGAGAATTTCGTCAGGTCGTCATTACGAATGCCAGCCTAAAGTATCCAGGCCATCTTCCACGGTTTTAACAAAAAAAGTTTGTGTTTTTAAAAGTTATTGTTGTAATTTTATTAACATCGTTAGTGGTTTAAATTTAGTGCTTAATATTTATACTTATTATTGCAGTGAACCAAAATGGAGCACGCTCAGATCCAGAACTCTGACGGTGCTCAGGTGATGACCATCAACGGTCAGCAGATGCAGGTGTTGCAAATGAGTAACGGCCCCCACATGATACAAGGTCCCAACGGACAGCAAATTGTCGTTCACACTATTCCATCTACTGCTCAAGCTATTCAGGTAAGGTTTCTTGGGTATTTGTGTTACCATAACTTCCTGACACTATGCTACCTGTTTATGAAACCGGAAATTCACACAATTAATATAAAATACATCGTAACTAAATTAGTAGATATAGATAGCAAAGAAATTATAACGCTATCTACCTACGTCTAATATATAATTAAACAATTTTCACTTTAACCGCATACTTGGCCCTGCATGTTTTAGCTTGGATATCATTTCATTGCCCCCATCAGTGAATACATCATATACAAATTTCTCAATAATTTCAACATTAATATTTTGTATCCTGTAAATACAAAAGGTTTGACATAGCATTGTACCCTACGCCATCTGTTCAGGAAAACTCAAAAAGTGGTACCTTATAATATATATCTCATAATATCGTCAAGTAAGCCGCACGCCTTTTTGCCCCCTTCTGCTTATATAAAAACTCCACACTCGGTTTCGTGAACATTATTTTTTTTTTAATATTTAGGGACATAAAAACGATTAAAAAATCAAACGATAATAAAATCGTTTATATAATCCAGTACTACAATGCTATGTTAAATCTCACACATTTTATAGAAAATAACAAATGAACATTATTTCTACATGCACGCAGATCGGAGCTCCTCAGATCCAGGTGGTAGTATCATTTTCATAGCTTCACTGAGATTTTTTGCCATTTTATTGTTGCACCAGCTTTATGTCGTGTCACAATTATTATTCAATGCGACCTTCTAACCAGGTCTTTATCTAGTGTGCTGGACTGGGCTTGAGGACTAAGTATTATACGGCTTGCGGGGTAAATGTCACTCAGTAAACAGTTGTACTTGTACATAACTCGAAATATTACTGTGGAAGTTAAAATGTTAACTTTTTAAATTTAATTTACTATCGATATAAAAGTGATAATAACTGTAGCACGACCTATTGCGGAATGTTTATTTTTGCATGTGATTTACATTATCTTGCATGCCCATAACATACCACTAAATTCATTTTCCAATGTTTTTATGTAGCAAAAGTGCGTCAAATCATTTGCGGATGGAATTGATATGTAAGCATGTTTCGAAGACCGTGCAAACCGAGTATTACATTTACATACATGTATACCCTTTGGGTAAATTGTAGAAATAGTCGATTTAATAAAGAGTAGGACTGTAGAAAGAGTCCATTTTCAACAGATATCTTATTAAACAATATTTATTTTAAATAATTTCTTAAAGTTAAAAAGTTAGTGAATATGCAGTACGCGTATTCACATGAATAGAAATAGAATTAATGCGTATGAATATTGTATAAGCTATGCTCTTTTTATTACTTAACTATTATTACTATTCCATAATGTATCTTTATTCCTTTTCATTTTACAGGTAGCGACACCTAACGGCCAACAATTGCAACAGTTACAAGTGTTACCAATATCTAGTATACAAGGTAATTAAGAAATTTATTCAACTTTGCTTAATTTCCCTATTCCTAAAAATGAAACCATTAATGTTTCCTGCCTGGTTCAGCACACATTTTGAGTAACTAAGCTACATAATATGTATATTAAAAGACGGAATGTCACAAAGATTTATATTAAAAACACATTTTGATTTAATATTAAAGTGGTAGCAAGCAACTTTATACAATTATACAATCCAAATAAAGATATAGATCCGTTAGTAAATCCTTAAAAGTGGATAGCAACTGGAACGCAATTGGTATAATTGATTTCTAAATTTTCAGATAGTGAATCGGGAAGGTCTGTTGTACAATGATCAATATTATTAGGTTAATAACGATAATTTATGTAAAGACGATGTTGTAATGTATATGTAGCAAACCTTAGATAAGGTTAAAGTGCAGTCCTCACTTATCTAATATATACCGATGTAATCGGAATACCACAAATATTTAGTGAATATAAAACTACTAAAACTGTAAAAAATAATGTGTAACTAATAAAACAATACATTTATTTCATAATAAGGGTATAATTTATCCATGCTTCAAAAGATCTATTAGATATTAGACATTTATGCCCTTTTTAATAACCTTTTGAGAGCTATGAATTGATCTTATTAAATTACTAGCTGTGCCCCGCGGTTTCACCCGAGTCATCACGTGTTGGAGGTGCGCGACATGACCTAGTTCAAGCATTTTATAATTGCAATTAAATATTTTATTTGATAGCAATGGATGGAAAAATTGGCATAATTAATGGAGTACTTGTATCTGTCGGCATATTATGTATGATGTAGAGCGAAGTTAAGTTTTATCCACTTTCACTCCCCCTCCCGGTTGAGCAGTTCTCGCAGTTCTCACCGGGCGGCTAAGGTTTATGTGTCGTTCGCGCGCACAGCCAAGTATTGAATTATTTTAATTTTACATTATCTCGTAAACTATGCGTCCAAATAACATGGTATAAAGAACAAACTTATCTTCATAAAATTGACTTGATGATGAAGTAACTTTCGTTCGTAAGAATAAATAGGCCATACCTAATAATAACGCTCATTAAGCTATATCACTTTATTAGTTTTCAATATTTTTTTGTCATAAAATACCTAATTATGGCTTATGTATAAGAAATAGACATATGGTATCGCGGACTTTTTTTTAGACAGAGTAAAGATCTATATTTTTCTAGAACATTGTATTTACGTATCCCTGATGATAACACCAGCGTACGCGGATAAGTCATTTCGGGAGTGCTTTTTCTTCGGACTTGCTTAAGGGGCTACTCCATGCGAACGACCTTGAGCGTTTGTGTGCCGGCCGCGCCAACTCCCTACAATATAGGATCGCGTAAAAAATAATATGTAAGACGCCACCTACCATAGTTTTGTATAACTCAATGCCACCTACTGTACGGACGTAGTATTTTTCAACATCAATAAACTATTTTATGGAAATACACACAGCGTACAACGATAAATGTATTTTAATTTTTTTATTCGGTATATTAGTTGCATTATATTAGAATTATGTATTCTCATATATTATCTAATTATGAAATTTTATAATTAATTATATATTAAAAATGAAGCATTGAAAATTGTGAGTTTAAAAGATACCTACTCACTATAGGTAAATAGATAGATAGCTCGCCTTTTGTACAAATATTTGGTGCAATAAAAAATAAACAAATAAATAGGATGTTTCGCAGAGTGAGAGTAATATAGAATGAGAGTCGTGGAGGCAGTTTACAAACATAAATTGCACAAGGACAAACATCCAGACCCGGAACGATTATTGTAGGCCTTACAAATATTTGTTCCGTGCGGGATTCGAACCCGCGGCCCCCAGCGCAACAACTGTTGCTAAGCCACTGCGCCACGGAGCCGTCGCCGGGTTATAGGTAAAGTGACCATACGTCCCGTTTTGAACGGGACTGTCCCTTTTCTCGGTCACCTGTCCCATTGTCCCCAAATAAAGCTCCGGGACACAAAATTGTCCCGTAACTCTTTGGATGGAAGTATTCAAAGCCAACAATCTTCAACATAATTTTTTTAATCGAATATATTTTATGTCTACCTGGTACAAATGCTCCGATAGAAAGAGTATTTTTTTATTTTGAATAAATTGTGGACGTCTGAAAGAAACACTTATGGTTCCAGTTCTAAAGGCGATGTTGAAAGATAACAATAAAAAAAAATTGAGCAGAATTTTATTCTTATTTAAAATCATCACCAACTTTATTAAAGCAAATTTAATCCTCTGACAAATGTAATTCATAATTTAAAAAAATGTTGCATTTAATAATTACCTATTTTTAAATGCAACATTATTTTTTAATTTATTGTATAAAGTTATAGTTTTTAGAGTATAAATAAACCCATGTCCTGTTTTGAGTTAAAAAATAAATGGTCAGCTTAGTCTTTTTAGTTAAATTTAGTTTTAAAAATTTTTAGTTTATAGTAAAAAGTAGGTATATTAGTACCTACTTAGATACTTTTTACCGAATTATAAGTATAGAACACCTTATGTACTCAATTATTTTTTGAAAAAGAAGAAAAAACAAGCAATGAATAATATACTATATTTTAGCAAAAAACTATAACTTAGTAATACTAATTATAACTTAGAACATAAATGAAAAACTCATAACCGACCCAGGATTCGAACCCGGGACCTCATGATCAGCAGTCGCACTACTACAACCACTAGACCAACGAGGCAGTACTACACTTGATAAGATATTGTAGTTGGTTATTACGATTATTTTTAACTGTATACTATACTGATAATATTGAATTAGCCTTTTATAGTGTAAATTATAATATTTGTCGAAATGTTAATTATGGATTCGAACCTTACATGCTAATGGTGCTTCATTTTTTTATTTGCATTTACTTCAAAGAAAATACACGCAAAAAGCTTCATCGCGCAGTAAAAACACAACAAATATATGTAGAACTAATACGAAAAATCATACCCAAAACAAACAAATAATACTACCTATAAAATAACCTAATAAGTAATAATATTATCGACTGATAAGATCGTGAGCGTGTGCGCAGGCCGATGCTCTGACAAACGACACAGGCTCCACGTTCGAGAACTCGACGCTCAATGATCCAGCAAGCCAGTGAGCAGTGAATACGCCCAGATTTTAAAATAATTTCTTAATAAAATCAAATTTTGGTCTTTTGAAAAAAATTTTACAATAGAAATGTTCATTAATAAATTGCCTATCCATTGGTGTAAATCGCAAAATAAAATAATACTTACTTTACGAGGAGATGCATGTTATCAATAATAATTTCACATTTATGTGGTTTCGTTGTAAGGAGATTATATTAATATTTATTCCTTTAAAAAAAATTGGATACAGCTCTTATGAAATCAAGATTATGTAGAAATATAATGTGTTTTTTATTTGTTGATATATCTTTTAAATAAAAAGTAGATAGCTCCTAAAAACCGCACAAATAACGACTAGCGCGACATTTTGCTCAACCCGCGCCTTAACAAATATCCATATTTTAGGCTAGCAGAGTGATATAGCTTAATGCTAGATAGCCTATACTATTCCACATGAATCTGGCTATAATATACAAAAAGAATTTTTCAAATCGGACTGATAGTTCAAGAGATTAGCGCGTTTAAACAATTAAAAAAACAAAAAAAAACTCTTCCGCTTTATTATATTAGTATAGATATACAAAACCATAAATTATTTCTATTTGTCTGGATGGTGTTGTTTGTGTTGGCATCATGTGCATGTGCCCCCCAGCACACCATGCAACCTGGAAAGTGATATACCTACTTACATATGTAGCGTATACTTACGACCCACTATTGGGCATACTCCTCTCATTTCTAATAGGGTTACGGAGTACAGTCCTCCGCCCCTATGTTGGAGGACTTCACATGTCCCGATATTTTTTCTATTATTCTGTTCACCGCCGAGCACGTTGTAAGTTGATACTTGTAACTATAAGCATTCCTTGACGAAGGCCTGTGTTCAGCAGTGTACTTGTGAAGTGCTGTAATGATGATGATGATGAAATATTTATTTTCATTAATATTTATTTAAAACTGATTTCTAGGACCCCATATCACGGGTTCTCTTTGAGAAAGTTCTATAAAAATAGTGGATTCGTTACTGCAATCCGTCACAGTAGGTAGGTATTTTAATTATTAGATATTATTTTTAAATTATTTTATTAAAGTTAAGTTTAAAAAATCACGGGTCAAGCGAATAGTGACGAGTATTTAAACACCGATACGAACACACACGAGCATTCCTTTTACTCGTGTCAACAATCCGACATCGAGTGGAGAACAGGCGAATACTCGGGCCGAGTAGCAAAAACACCAGAAGTAGGTGTTTACATGCTTGTACTCGTTATCTTCTCGTCTGTGCTGGCGAGTATCTAAACGTTGCATAAGATGTATCAATTTATCCCCCCGCCCCTCTGTGCGCAGGTGCAAGCGGCAGTGTGCAGCCCATGCAGCTGGTGCAGACGGCGGACGGGCAGACGTTCCTGTACCAGGCCGGCGCCGCGCAGCAGCCCGCCGTCGACCATCACCTCATGCACCAGCCCACAGGTGAGCACAGTGATGCTGATAGACTGTATTAAAACGTCCCAATTCTACGCCTGATATTCTGGAACAATCTTAAGTTTAAACTGGAAACTCCACAGTGTGAAAATTTAAGTCCATTTGACCGTTTTTTGTCTTGCCACGTACCATCAGCTTTTAGCCATATTATAAATTTCGGTTATATAGACTTTTGTGTTTATTCTATGAGTAAAAGACATGCAAAAATGTATACAGAGGTATTTTGCAATATACGCTCAAATTTGCAGAGAAGGTTCAGCATAAGTATAGATATAGATATAGACGAATGGTGTAGAAAAATTAATAAAAAAAATCACAAACATGGTAATGCATTATTTAAACTAATTGTCATTCATAAATATCTAACGCCTACTATTTTACTACGCACGCACACATTCGTAGGGGTCGCTCGAGCGGCAAAAACGTTGCGAATTGAATCGCACAGAGGAGCGCGCGTTCGCGTAGTTGTTGCCCATAAATCACATTAATTTTGGCATAATTTCTAACAAAAGTAGAAACCTCTCGTATATTCAAAAACTGCAATAACGGTATATTATTAAGTGGCGAAGCTTGCGAAGTCACATTGATTTCACGATGTCTGTCCGTCTGTCCGTCTGTCCGTCCATCCGTCCGTCTGTCCGTCTGTCCCACGATTATCTCGAGAACGGTTTCGAATTCTGTTTTCAGCAATCGATTACTGATCACCCAGGCATCTGAACCTCCTATTTTGAATTTTTTTTTTCTTTTCCGTTAGAAACCGCTACAAAGCTGATTGCTTCGCCACTTTGCTATGCTGTTGGCTTGCTAGGTTTATTATTTATATATTTGAACTTAAATGTAAAATTTAGTTACTCTTTGAAAAATAACCCTGTATGTGTGACGTTATTGATTTAATCTTTTTTCTGAATAATAATTAGCTTAGCTTTGTAGCGGTTTCTAACGGTTGCCGTTGAGCAATCAGTTTCAAAATAGGAGGTTCAGATGCCTGGGTGATCAGTAATCGATCGCTGAAAACAGAATTTGAAAATTCGAACCTGTTCTCGAGATAATCGTGGGACAGACGGACAGACTGACGGACAGACGGACAGACATCGTGAAATCAATAAACCTAGCAAGCTAACAGCATAGCAAAGTGGCGAAGCAGTCAGCTTTGTAGCGGTTTCTAACGGTTGCCGTTGAGCAACCAGTTTCAAAATAGGAGGTTCAGATGCCTGTGTGATCAGTAATCGATTGCTGAAAACAGAATTTAAAAATTCGAAACCGTTCTCGAGATAATCGTGGGACAGATGGACAGACGGACGGATAGACGGACAGACGGACAGACATCGTGAAATCAATAAGTGACTTCGCAAGCTTCGCCACTTAATAAGGGTGATAAATACGGTCCAGATGATGGTAAGTAGATGCCGTGGCTCCAAAATTGATTTATTTATTTTTCTTACAGTGATTAACTTAAATGGCAACCTGGTGCAATTGGCTGGGGTTAGTGGTGCGGTGCAGCAGCAGCAAGTCGTCAACCAACCCAACATAGTCATGGTTTGTATGCCATATAAATAGGACGTTAGAATTTCTATATATTGGGCTTTTAATATCTAATATTATTAATTGATTGATATACTATTTATTATTAATTGCAATTTTAAGTGCCGATTTACCATGTAGTCAGTGGTGAAGGATAACTTCGTGAGGATTCTTGCATGTTATTTACTTATTTATATATATATTATTACCACAATATTATTACTTATTAATACAAAGAAGTAACAATAATGCCATCATCCTAATCAATTCCTGCATGTCTAAGGAAAATTAAATATTTTAGGATATGATGTGAAGTATAGTGGAAAAATTGAGATGAATTTTTTAATCTATGTAAGTAGGTATTTGGCAGCATACTAGAATCTTTTCTTTTCTTTTTTATCTTTTTTTTTAAAAAACGTTACCCCCACACTAGGATTTTCTCCTGTATCGTGGAGGCAGTTTACAAACATATATTGCACAAGGACAAACATCCAATATCCCGGAACAATCATTTGTAGGCCGTACAAATACTTGTTCCGTGCGGGATTCGAACCCGCGGCCCCAAGCGTTGCAACTCATTGCTAAGCCACTACGCCACGGAGCCGTACTTACCGTGTTACTTTATGGTTGTGATTTTGCTTAACTCAGTTCAAAGGGTCAAAAATGGAAATTATTTTGAACTGTGGTAGTGCAGCACAGCACCAATGAAATTGTGAATTATAATTTTAAGTGCTGATTTATCACGTGTTCGGCGGTGAAGGAAAATATTGTGAGGAAATCTGCATGTCTGAGAAATTAATAACAATATCTAGACATGTCAAATCTGCTAACACGTCCCAATGGCAGCGCGGCGGCGACGTCCTTGCTTTTAATTTCTCTCGGAAATAAGAGAAGGCCTATGCTGTGCAGTGGGGACGTATAATTCACTTTTATTTCGTTCATTATGTATGCTTTTACTTTTTATTAAAATTTGAATTGTTAATGTTCGTAAGTGCAATAATTTGATACGTAATGAACGGTTTTGTTGTCCCGTTCGACAGATGGTGAACGGGTCTGGCGGGGGTGCGGGCGGCAGCGCGGGTGCGGGCGGGGGTGCGGGGTCGGAGGGCGCGGGCGGCGCGTCGGACGAGGAGCCGCTGCTGTACGTGAACGCGCGCCAGTACAAGCGCATCCTCAAGCGACGAGCAGCGCGCGCGCGCCTGCACGAGCTCGGCAAGATACCCAAGGAACGACCGGTGAGCACTCGCACTGCATGAATGAACTGAATGAACGGAATGAACGAGGAGCCGCTGCCGTACGTGAACGCGCGCCAGTACAAGCGCATCCTCAAGCGACGAGCAGCGCGCGCGCGCCTGCACGAGCTCGGCAAGATACCCAAGGAACGACCGGTGAGCACTCGCACTGCATGAACGAACTGAATGAACGGAATGAACGAGGAGCCGCTGCTGTACGTGAACGCGCGCCAGTACAAGCGCATCCTCAAGCGACGAGCAGCGCGCGCGCGCCTGCACGAGCTCGGCAAGATACCCAAGGAACGACCGGTGAGCACTCGCACTGCATGAATGAACTGAATGAACGGAATGAACGAGGAGCCGCTGCCGTACGTGAACGCGCGCCAGTACAAGCGCATCCTCAAGCGACGAGCAGCGCGCGCGCGCCTGCACGAGCTCGGCAAGATACCCAAGGAACGACCGGTGAGCACTCGCACTGCATGAATGAACTGAATGAACGGAATGAACGAGGAGCCGCTGCCGTACGTGAACGCGCGCCAGTACAAGCGCATCCTCAAGCGACGAGCAGCGCGCGCGCGCCTGCACGAGCTCGGCAAGATACCCAAGGAACGACCGGTGAGCACTCGCACTGCATGAATGAACTGAATGAACGGAATGAACGAGGAGCCGCTGCTGTACGTGAACGCGCGCCAGTACAAGCGCATCCTCAAGCGACGAGCAGCGCGCGCGCGCCTGCACGAGCTCGGCAAGATACCCAAGGAACGACCGGTGAGCACTCGCACTGCATGAATGAACTGAATGAACGGAATGAACGAGGAGCCGCTGCCGTACGTGAACGCGCGCCAGTACAAGCGCATCCTCAAGCGACGAGCAGCGCGCGCGCGCCTGCACGAGCTCGGCAAGATACCCAAGGAACGACCGGTGAGCACTCGCACTGCATGAACGAACTGAATGAACGGAATGAACGAGGAGCCGCTGCTGTACGTGAACGCGCGCCAGTACAAGCGCATCCTCAAGCGACGAGCAGCGCGCGCGCGCCTGCACGAGCTCGGCAAGATACCCAAGGAACGACCGGTGAGCACTCGCACTGCATGAATGAACTGAATGAACGGAATGAACGAGGAGCCGCTGCCGTACGTGAACGCGCGCCAGTACAAGCGCATCCTCAAGCGACGAGCAGCGCGCGCGCGCCTGCACGAGCTCGGCAAGATACCCAAGGAACGACCGGTGAGCACTCGCACTGCATGAATGAACTGAATGAACGGAATGAACGAGGAGCCGCTGCCGTACGTGAACGCGCGCCAGTACAAGCGCATCCTCAAGCGACGAGCAGCGCGCGCGCGCCTGCACGAGCTCGGCAAGATACCCAAGGAACGACCGGTGAGCACTCGCACTGCATGAATGAACTGAATGAACGGAATGAACGAGGAGCCGCTGCCGTACGTGAACGCGCGCCAGTACAAGCGCATCCTCAAGCGACGAGCAGCGCGCGCGCGCCTGCACGAGCTCGGCAAGATACCCAAGGAACGACCGGTGAGCACTCGCACTGCATGAATGAACTGAATGAACGGAATGAACGAGGAGCCGCTGCCGTACGTGAACGCGCGCCAGTACAAGCGCATCCTCAAGCGACGAGCAGCGCGCGCGCGCCTGCACGAGCTCGGCAAGATACCCAAGGAACGACCGGTGAGCACTCGCACTGCATGAATGAACTGAATGAACGGAATGAACGAGGAGCCGCTGCCGTACGTGAACGCGCGCCAGTACAAGCGCATCCTCAAGCGACGAGCAGCGCGCGCGCGCCTGCACGAGCTCGGCAAGATACCCAAGGAACGACCGGTGAGCACTCGCACTGCATGAATGAACTGAATGAACGGAATGAACGAGGAGCCGCTGCCGTACGTGAACGCGCGCCAGTACAAGCGCATCCTCAAGCGACGAGCAGCGCGCGCGCGCCTGCACGAGCTCGGCAAGATACCCAAGGAACGACCGGTGAGCACTCGCACTGCATGAACGAACTGAATGAACGGAATGAACGAGGAGCCGCTGTTGTACGTGAACGCGCGCCAGTACAAGCGCATCCTCAAGCGACGAGCAGCGCGCGCGCGCCTGCACGAGCTCGGCAAGATACCCAAGGAACGACCGGTGAGCACTCGCACTGCATGAACGAACTGAATGAACGGAATGAACGAGGAGCCGCTGTTGTACGTGAACGCGCGCCAGTACAAGCGCATCCTCAAGCGACGAGCAGCGCGCGCGCGCCTGCACGAGCTCGGCAAGATACCCAAGGAACGACCGGTGAGCACTCGCACTGCATGAATGAACTGAATGAACGGAATGAACGAGGAGCCGCTGCCGTACGTGAACGCGCGCCAGTACAAGCGCATCCTCAAGCGACGAGCAGCGCGCGCGCGCCTGCACGAGCTCGGCAAGATACCCAAGGAACGACCGGTGAGCACTCGCACTGCATGAATGAACTGAATGAACGGAATGAACGAGGAGCCGCTGCCGTACGTGAACGCGCGCCAGTACAAGCGCATCCTCAAGCGACGAGCAGCGCGCGCGCGCCTGCACGAGCTCGGCAAGATACCCAAGGAACGACCGGTGAGCACTCGCACTGCATGAACGAACTGAATGAACGGAATGAACGAGGAGCCGCTGTTGTACGTGAACGCGCGCCAGTACAAGCGCATCCTCAAGCGACGAGCAGCGCGCGCGCGCCTGCACGAGCTCGGCAAGATACCCAAGGAACGACCGGTGAGCACTCGCACTGCATGAACGAACTGAATGAACGGAATGAACGAGGAGCCGCTGCCGTACGTGAACGCGCGCCAGTACAAGCGCATCCTCAAGCGACGAGCAGCGCGCGCGCGCCTGCACGAGCTCGGCAAGATACCCAAGGAACGACCGGTGAGCACTCGCACTGCATGAACGAACTGAATGAACGGAATGAACGAGGAGCCGCTGTTGTACGTGAACGCGCGCCAGTACAAGCGCATCCTCAAGCGACGAGCAGCGCGCGCGCGCCTGCACGAGCTCGGCAAGATACCCAAGGAACGACCGGTGAGCACTCGCACTGCATGAACGAACTGAATGAACGGAATGAACGAGGAGCCGCTGCCGTACGTGAACGCGCGCCAGTACAAGCGCATCCTCAAGCGACGAGCAGCGCGCGCGCGCCTGCACGAGCTCGGCAAGATACCCAAGGAACGACCGGTGAGCACTCGCACTGCATGAACGAACTGAATGAACGGAATGAACGAGGAGCCGCTGTTGTACGTGAACGCGCGCCAGTACAAGCGCATCCTCAAGCGACGAGCAGCGCGCGCGCGCCTGCACGAGCTCGGCAAGATACCCAAGGAACGACCGGTGAGCACTCGCACTGCATGAACGAACTGAATGAACGGAATGAACGAGGAGCCGCTGCCGTACGTGAACGCGCGCCAGTACAAGCGCATCCTCAAGCGACGAGCAGCGCGCGCGCGCCTGCACGAGCTCGGCAAGATACCCAAGGAACGACCGGTGAGCACTCGCACTGCATGAACGAACTGAATGAACGGAATGAACGAGGAGCCGCTGTTGTACGTGAACGCGCGCCAGTACAAGCGCATCCTCAAGCGACGAGCAGCGCGCGCGCGCCTGCACGAGCTCGGCAAGATACCCAAGGAACGACCGGTGAGCACTCGCACTGCATGAACGAACTGAATGAACGGAATGAACGAGGAGCCGCTGTTGTACGTGAACGCGCGCCAGTACAAGCGCATCCTCAAGCGACGAGCAGCGCGCGCGCGCCTGCACGAGCTCGGCAAGATACCCAAGGAACGACCGGTGAGCACTCGCACTGCATGAACGAACTGAATGAACGGAATGAACGAGGAGCCGCTGCTGTACGTGAACGCGCGCCAGTACAAGCGCATCCTCAAGCGACGAGCAGCGCGCGCGCGCCTGCACGAGCTCGGCAAGATACCCAAGGAACGACCGGTGAGCACTCGCACTGCATGAATGAACTGAATGAACGGAATGAACGAGGAGCCGCTGCTGTACGTGAACGCGCGCCAGTACAAGCACACTGCATGTATGAACGGACTATGGAGTGTAGAGTGGAAGGAGAACCATCTTATAAGGTGCGAAAGTTGAAAAAGTATCCCACTATATACTGAAAATAGAGGTTTCAAAACCTACCACAACAGCGCTGGCGTCTGAAAAACTACGATATGAATATAGCTGTTGTAGACGGAGTGAAGTCAGCTGAATTCAAATATTTGAAAAATTTTATGACTATAGTATGTGCCATATCGATTGAGAAAAACGGACAATGACCTCAGATATGAGCCGAGTGTCAAAAGGCGTAACTTACAAAATCTCAATTTAGATGTGATAACAATATTTAAATATTGATATTATTCCCACTTCTAGGTCAGCACATATGTTTTGTTTTTTTGTTTCTTAAATAATATTGTCTGTGGTTCCTATAAACATAGTAAAATCTTACGGTACATCGCGAAAAATGTGTTATATTTTATATTTCAATTTATGGTAAGTAACGCAGCAATTCATTTAATAACAGTTTCATATTAAAAAAATATTTGAAGCAATATAATCACCATATTGAGCTTTTGCAAATTCATCCCTTTAAAATAAACAAAACGCGCGTTACGTCAGTTCGTTCTAAAAGAAACGTGACAATGGCAGCCAGAGATGCGTCACCTTTTTTGGGCCGGTCCGCCATTTTGTTTTCATTCGTGTTCGGATAGCGCTTGCGTGTGTACGTCTCGGGTAATTCATAGCATTCATTGCATTGTTTTAGTTGAGTTTTTACTGTTAAATTTGTTATATCGTTAAGTTTTTGTTTTTTGAATCTGTTATATTAGTTTTACTGTGACGGTCGTTACTAAATCGACATGAGTTCAGGAGAATTTGGTGAAGGACCCGGTCCTTCAACATCAAGTGGAAAGAGACGTCGCCGACCCATAATAAACGTAGCAGGTACGTACAAATAGGTACAAATGCGACGACGTAGCCTTTCTATTTCTTAAAGCGCTCTTTTTATGTGACCATGTGGTATTTATTTTCTAAAACAATATGTATTTATGTGATGTAGTACTATGGTAGTATATTTTTGTCATTTATTTACAGGCCCATCTTCTGGAGCACCTTTAACGTCACCAGTAAAAAAGAGAAAACCTACCACTTTGTCGGTCGGGGAACAAGAGATTATCATTAATGTATACAAATATGTCAAAAACACCTGGCCCGAAGACGTGTATCCTTCAAACGTTAATATGGTAGAAAAGGTTTCGGAGATCTCAGGAGTCAGCAAGAGCACTATATATCGCGTATTAAGCGTGTATAGAGATTCCCATAAAATACCAGAAAAGGGAATAATTAATAAAAGAAAAAAGTCTGTAATTGACAAGTTGGACGATTTTGATAAATCGGCTATAAGAGCGAAAGTGCATCAGTTCTTTCTTGCAGGAGAATTACCGACTTTAGACAAAATTTTGCTCAGTATAAATCAAGATGACCAGTTGCCAAACTTGAGCAAAACTTCCCTGCGACGTGTGTTGCGCCATTTAAAATTCAAATATATAAAGAGAAACAGAAAAAGTGGTCTAATAGATCGCCCAGAGATAGTTCTGTGGCGTACCAGATATTTGAGAGAAATACAAATATTAAGAAACGAGGGACGTAACATTTTTTACCTTGACGAAACATGGATTAACGCAGGTCATACTATGGGAAAGGTATGGGAAGACACCACAATTGAATCTTCTCGTCAATCACGGTTAGAAGGCTACTCTACTGGCGCGAAAGCCCCTTCGGGTAAAGGAAAGCGATTAATAGTTGTACACGTTGGCAATGAAAATGGCTTTTTGGAGGGATGTGATTGGGTATTTGAATCATCATCTACTGGTGACTACCATGAGAGTATGGACGCTCTCCATTTCGAGGACTGGTTTAGAAAAGTAATAGAAAAACTGCAAAGCGGCGATGTCATAGTTATGGATAACGCTAGTTACCACTCCAGACGTTTAGAAAAAACCCCAACAATGTCTTGGCGGAAACAAAATATGCAGGAATGGCTAGAATCTAAACAGATCGCATACGTGCCCTCGGACACAAAGACCCACTTAATGGAAAAAATAAAGGCAGTTAAAGATAACTATCGAAGTTACGTCACCGACGAGATGGCAAAAGAAAAAAGCATCACAGTGGTAAGGTTACCTCCTTATCACTGTGAGCTTAACCCCATTGAACTTGTGTGGGCAGATGTGAAAGGGTACGTTGCACGAAAAAATACAACTTTCAAGTTAAAAGATGTTAAAAATTTACTTAAAGATGGTTTAACTCAAATCACGCCAGATAAATGGAAAAACTGTGTTCAGCATGTCCTTAAGGTTGAACAAAAAATGCGTGGCATGGATGATAGAATTGACCAAACTGCAGATCGCTTTATAATTAATGTTACAGATAGTTCATCAAGTGAAGATACGAGTGATGATTGCACCGAATAAAAATAAAGTTCTTATATAATATTAAAAATAAAGTTTTATCTTTTGCATAAGTACGTACTTATTCGGTGTCGTTATCACTCGAATCTTTATATGTGTTATAAATTAATGTTTTTTGTTGTTAAATGAATAAAGTACTTTATAACAATAGATGATTTTTCTTCTACAGCGATCTTTCACATAACTTTTTAATAATAGTTAATAAATATATATTATATCAATCATTATAAAAAAATCATTATAAATAAAGAAAGTACTACATATAAAATGTGCCTATATATTGAAGGTTTGTAACCCCTGGTTAAACGACCGAAAGGTCATTGTCCGTTTTTCTCAATCGATTTGGCACATACTATAGAGTAGTTAGTAAAATGCCAGTATACACAACCTCAACTATTTACGTAGTACAAAACCAAGTGGATTGGTCGGTTCTTGTTTATTTCTCCATCTTATTCTAATTAATTTTGGCGCCTTTTTTTAAATTTATCCTATGCTACTGCAGCGCCACCCTTATTGGATGCGTTTTTAGGGACACTTTTCATATAAGGAGATGGTCCTCCTTCTACTCTACACTCCATAGAACGGACGTTACCTGGGCAGGCTAGTAACTAGCCTAGTGATCATGGTGTGATAATAAGACCTCATTATTTTATATCATGGATTAACCGTTTATAAAAAGTAAAAACTAACTTTAAAGAACTAATAAATATAAAATAATTTCACATTCTGTATGTGTTAGTGGACTTCAAATTATAACCTCGAAATATTTTTTATCTCGAGTCGCTTTTGTTTTGTTGGATTAGGATGACAAACAATTACACATTCCGCTTAAATGTAAGTGGTTGCTGTAGCCCATAGACATCTACATCTATGCTTGTTTGCGAATCAAATTGCAGATGCGTTGTCACCAGTGAGGAGTAAGATAGAAAGAATGCTTCGTTTTGAATAATAATTTAAGATTTAAAAATTTGTACAACCGACTTCAAAATAAATTATTAAGAATAACTCAAAAACCTTCCTTGAATAAATTTATATGGGACCACATGAGAAGCACCAGCTTTCAAATAAAAAAGAATCATCGAAATCGGTTCACAAAAAAAAGTAAAGTAAACAAAAAAAAAAACAATCGAGTTCACTACCCCGTCTTCTTTTTGAAGTCGGTAGAAAAGGGTCTCTGGTTCTCTACACTCACCACACCAGCGTCATGCTGCTATTTTACGCTGGTATTCTGTGAGAGCGCGGTCCTTCTTAGGTTAAGCCGACCCATTCGTGCTACATCCATACCACTAGTATAGCTGCAGCATGGCTCTAACATGTAATTAACTACTTTTTTCTTCACCGTACATGATTCATCGACATTTAATTGATTGCACTTCAAAATTATATTGTTACCGGTGTGAATAAAATATCCCTGAGCTGCCACGGCTCATTGTAGGAAATAACAACAAGTTAATTAAAATACATAATTTAATTTCAGAAATATCTGCACGAATCTAGGCACAGGCACGCAATGAACAGGATACGAGGCGAAGGCGGACGATTCCATTCGGGAAGTAGAAAGTGAGTTTTAACCTTGATTTGCTGTATTAATTAGTTCAATTATCTGAAAACTACACTACAAATGGTTTGATAACAAATTTCCTTATCATCATCATCATCATTACAGCCATTAACAAGTCCACTGCTGAACATAGGCCTCGCCCAAGAAATGCCTTAAACTTAACGTACAAGTTCGATAACTTTAGAGGTTTCTAATTTTATATTATTTTTTGAAAATCGAAGCTTTTGACCTAGTATGCTGTCATTTACTCCACTTCCACAAAGGTGTTCACGTCTGGTAGGATCGTCAATCCGCTGGCCAAGCGTGACCATGAAGGCAGTCCTCACTACAGGGGAGCATGACCACATAGGACTTTTACGGGAAGTAGGCGTGTCTATGGTAACATGATGATCTTAAGTTCTCTAACGTGACATTCTACAAATTTATAATTGCAAGACTGCGTCTAAAGTTTAAAAAAAGAGTTCGCAGGCAAGATAGATTGTGATCACCGGCGTTGATATTATTGTTTTAACTAACTCACATTTATTTACCTTTTTTAGGGTTCCGTACCTCAAAAGGAAAATACGGAACCCTTATAGGATCACTTTGTTGTCCGTCTGTCTGTCTGTTTGTCTGTCAAGACCCTTTTTCTCCGGAACGCGTGGAGGTTTCAAGCTGAAATTCATATCAAATATTCAAATCTACTGTCCCTTAGGCCCCCCGCGCACTAGGCAGCCAGTCGAACATATGACCGTGTATGGGAGCGCGCGCACCTAAGCAGCCACGAACTCCCGGCTGCGGCAGCCATAAAAGCGCGCCCGATTGCACGGCAGCCCGTTGGCTGCGCGCAGCCAGAGCGAGCAGGGCAAATGCATGTGGCTGCCGTCAGTCACCGCGCACTTGTCGTAGCAGCCAGGCGTATTAAGTGTTCAGAAACCACAAAATGGCTTTTGCCACTGAGAAATTTATTCGCGAAATTAAAAACCGTAAAGCAATATGGGATATATCTATAGGAGTATCAGTGCCCTTGCATGAATTTCTTATATTTTCCAAAAGGTTATCAAATGATTGCACTGACATTCTCGTGTAGTTAAAAAACCAGTATGGATATTTACGAACATCTTTAAAATAGGTATGAAATAAGCCTTTGGAGTGCCGTTCTAGAAAAAAAAAGGATGAATCGAATGTCTTTTAGCTTGGCGTTTTTTACGAAATACGCACAAAATTATAAGTTCTTCCACGTCCATATCCCTCGAAGAAAAGGTCACAACTCGCCGTCCATTGGCTGCTTAGAAGTGGCTGCTTAAATATTTCGGTCGCCGCAGCCTGGCTGCACAGCTAGTGTGTGGGGGGCCTTAAAGCTGTAAAAAATCAAACTTCTAAGCCAACGCAATCAAAAGATACAGCCGTTTATGCCGTAAATTTTCGACATTCGCAAGGGAATCAAAACCTACAGGGTACTTCCCGTGAACTCAGAATACTGAAATTTGGTACGAAACAACGTTTTATAGCACAGATAAAGGAAAAATTGTGAAAAGCATAAATTTTTAGTATATATTGATAATAATAAAAATATTTTTAATAATTTTAAACTTATGTACCTACAGATTTGTTCGGAACCCTCGGTGCGCGAGTCTGACACGCACTTTGCCGTTTTTTTGTATTCATATTTTCGAACTGGTTATACAAGAGAAAAAAAAAATTAAAAGTATTTAATGTAATTTTAAGGTTACTTTATGATCGTTATAGAATATATGTCTTAAATGTTAAAGATTCAGTTTCAGAAGACTAATCCTACTAATATTATAAATCTGAAAGTTTGGATGTTTGTGGCTCAATCATGTAAGAACTTTGAAAGGATTTTGATGAAACTTGGCAATGTTATTATAGATAACGAACCAGAATAAGACATGGGCCCTATTTTTTTTTTTATAAATGGAATAGAACTTTGTAAGTGGAAGAGATCGCTTTTTAGCGATAAGATCGTCTTATTGTACCTACCTCTGAAGTTTTACTCCTTGTAATTTTTTTATCGTTTTTTGTGGTGTACAATAAAGTATAAATAATAATAATAAGTATCGTCTATACCAAATTATAGTATTATTAATACATGGTGCAATAAAATAAGCATTGGTTTATAATTAATTGCGAGCGGAGCCGAGGGTAAAAGCTAGTATGGTATATGTATAATATATAAATATTCATTCTTAAAGGTATACATATTACATTACAATCGTTGTTTTCAGGAATATGGAGAACTCTGATCAATCAGTCGATACTCATAAACTTTTGGAGGATATCAAGCCCGACACAGTCTCTATAACCATCATACAGGTAAGTTTTGCCATCATCATTAAAAAGTTGTATTTAAATATTTTCAGTTTCTAGTTTTTGTGTTTACACAAAACAAATCTTTAGTAGTGTGTTCTTGTTAAATAATCAAAATTTGTAAAAATTATTTTAGAAATTTTGAACTTATTTCGAATTCCTCTACTCTGCAATATTCGTGGTTTGGTTTATCCATTTCTAATTTTAATGAATACAAAATATTACTAATATTTTATAAAAAAAAACATTAAACCGACACTTTTTTAACACTTGAACTTGACCCGCCATGAGATCACTCAATTATAACCTCATTTTTTTCTTCTTCTTTTAAATTATGGCTTCTCTTGATATAATTCTGCCAGTGTCAAGTTAACCTCATTTCAAAGTGGCGCCGTCCTTGTGATAGAAATATTGTGGTACCCTCATTCCTACTGACTTAATTCTAGGCAGAGTATTGGCATTTATTGAGATGACGTTTCTATTAAGGGGAAAAACATACAATAAACAAAAATTTACTGCTGCAGGTTGGCTCTGTTTGGTTGTTTGACCATGTTTGAAAATCCTTTAAATCCACGAAAATAAATTACTTATGCCAATTGTTTTTAATTCCAGGAAGAAGAATCTGCACAAGAGCACCAACCAAACCAATGGCGGAGACTCGCGCCGCAGCCGATGCAATCCACTTCATAGCAAATAAAGACAGAACCGAACCAACTGTAAAACAGTGGTTGAAAACTGTTCAAGTGGGACTCCAGTGAAATATAACATGGTGTGAGTGGGGCGTTTAAGTGTGGCGCACATAGGGATTTAACTTTGGGCGTAAAGAAAACTAATTTCAAACTCCAAGAATTCCATCGATAAAATTACAAAATATAATCCAGTATTGAAGACACCATAAATTATGAATATGAACTTTAAAATATTATTCATACATGAATATTGAATTTAAAGCAAAATTTATTTTACCAAATATCTTCAATTTTAAGGATGTTGATCAAACTTTGTCAAATTTTGTATAATATATTGTTAAGTTTTTAAATATAGGTCAATAAGTTTTTATTATGGTTCAAGTTACTTGTAATACTTATAATACCTAAATATTCACAACCATGTCTAGACTCTATGTGGAATAACAGTTTTGAAAATAAACAGTAACGCCGTTATAAACGCCCTATGGTTACGAGGCCTAAGAGATGATTTGTGCCTGATTTTAGTTGTATCATAGTTAGAATAATCTTCCATCGCGTTTTTTACGATAGTCTAGTGCAATTGTATGTATTAAGAAACGACACGTAGCAGGCCAAACTGAAATTAAATTATTTTTGAGATAAAGTTTGCTATAAGACTGACCTGCATATCTGAAAAAAAAATATAACACTTGTGTTGCCATCGCCATGGAACTGTACAGTAGTTATTTTTGAGGGGGAAAATGCTTAGTAGAAATTGAAAATACGAAATGTAAAAATTGTAACAGGAAGGTTCTTTTTCAAAAAATAAACAAGCTATTGTCAACATGAGGTACTTACATACATTTGGCAGAAACCGTGATTCATAGCTGTCTCTGTGTGAGCCAATTTGTATTAAGTAAATTACTACTCATACAATATTACGAATTAACGTAGTTTTGTTACGAATTAAAATAACCTAAATGTGGACATGTATATCTATATATCCGATTTCTCTTTTTTCTGCCGCGTTAGGCGGTGATGTTTTGGGTATTTTAGAATGTATATTTGAATAATATCGCTATGAAGCGGCTTAAGACGCGTATGGGGTAGAAGATCTACCGCTATTTATTATTCTGCGGGTGTTGTAAGATACGACAAAGGAAAACTGATATAGTTGGGCAGGTGATTACAACACAAAGTAATAAAAAAAATGTGGTTGCCAAGCGTGGTAACTATAGTAAATGTAAGGGATATGAGACAAGGTGAGGGGGAGGTCTATGTTCAGCTGCGGACTTTCGATTAGTTATAATGGAAAAATTAATGAAATGTTCTGTAGCCGACGGTAAACGGCTACACGGAATTTGAGTTGTAGTGGTTTTAGATTCTTCTTCATCTCTCAGTGTCAACCAGAGGCTACTTTTTTAAATAACAGAACGATGCTCGGAAAAATCAATACGATGCTTGCTGGAAGCGCATTTTGAGGGACGTGTACCATAACCGGGTCCTTTATATGTATGTCGATATTGTTAATATTCAGTAAAGATCATTTATAAATCAAAATTCCTTTTTATTAGTTTAGTATGGGTTGACAAGTCTATAACCAAATAACTTGTTGTCGAGTTTAATGTGTTTATTTTTATGTGTAATGCAAATTTTTTAAAGAGTTTTAAACTTAAATGCAAAACACCAAAATTTGATAGAAATGTTTGAATCCTCATCCTAAGCTACCTACCTACCTAATTTTATAGTTGAATGTTTGTTTTTAAATACTGTGTCGAAGTAATTGTAATGTTATTTCTGGCATTATATTATTTATTGTTACGTCAGGGTACAAGTCGCGGCACGTAAGTCTAGCGCTGAACGAAACGTGGAGGGGATAGCTGCGCATGGTACTGTTGCGCACGTATCACGTATCAGTACGGCGGACGGAATGCGACTGGAGAGCCAATCAGCACGTGCGAACGATACGCACGACCGCCCCGCGACCCGCTCACTACCCCCATGGTACTTTATTTTCGACTTATGCGCAATAACGGTCACCGCTAGACTTACGTGCCGCTACTTATAAGTAGGCTGGGTTAATTATTTAATTAGATTATTCCTTAATGTATTATATTATAACATACACTCTAAAATTATTGTTACTAATCTAATGGCTTGTTGCCAAAAATTTGCTATTAATTATTAAAAATCCGTTACTAGGAGGAATGTAAAGCATTGCAATAAAAAAATTCTCGTTGAGATTGGTCGACGACCATGAAATCTGTTTATATATTGCATCCAGACAATATTTCATACATGTTTTAAGCTAAGAGAACATTTAACCGACGCACATATCAGAATCTTGTTATTGCTAGTGGTGATACGTCACCCTAACGTGGATCTAATGTATAATCAGTGTAACAAATTGAAGACACCTTCAAACCATACGTGGCATACGTCAGCTAATTGTATTTCTAATCCTAGCGTATTTTATCAATGTCTTGCGAGTGATGTTAAACGTTCGCTGTATGTTACGCCTGGAACAAATTTTAGAATCATTAATGAACTATTTTTTTTTAAGTAATATGTAAATTAGTTTGTAAAACACTGCACGGTTTATGATTTTCATTGATACACATCCAAAGCACGTGGTTTTGTGGGGGATTGTTATGGCAACACCATTTTAATTATTAATTAAATTAGTTACTGTTGGCAATCATTTTAATTATGTGATAAATCTTTATATTAACAATACCATAAAAGTTGCAAGTCTTTAAACGGTTGGTGATGTATATATGTAAATACGACGATCACATTAACTTATTAGAATCTTAAGGTTTTTATATTGAAAAGTACAAAATAAAGAACTGCACAAATTTTTTTATTGTTTTTTGCTCAATAAAACCCGTATTTGTTTGGAAATGAAATATTATTAACTTTAATAAAAAACCATTGTTTCCAAAAAGACTCTCAGATAGAGATATATGTAATACTTACATTGTAGAAGTTACTTAATAATATTGCTACATTATTTTAATAAAAAATTTGACATTAGTTTCAGCAAACCTACTCGTATAACATTACAAAAAAGTTAAGTGACGAATACATTAAACAAGGATTTATACAAACATTTTAACAGTAAATAATATCAAACCTCATTACATAAAACATCATAATGATAACAATATATAACAAATCCAAAATTGATACCACACAAATACAACAAACTTACATTTTAAATATGTATTATATAAAATGATAATAACGGAAGAAAAATATCAATAATATTTGTCTAATTTAACTCGAAAAGTAGGTTATATTTTTGACACATTGTACATTAATGAATTTTAATTACTGTGGCGATTACTTCACCAAATATCTAGATTTCTAGCAAAAGTAATAAACAGCTGGCAATAATAAGATTGAAAAAAAAACAGAATTACTCATACATGCGCCCAATAATGTTTACCAAAAGTTATGGGGCCTATACACCATCGGCCATGATTGACAACCATAGAATGGGGCATGATTGTCACAATCATTGCGCGGCTGCCCACACAACCGTGCATCCTACATATTTGTATTGTCATCTGTCCGAGATGGGTGTTGAAACAGTAGCAGCTGCTGCTATATATTTAATTAGTTTATAATATAAATATTATTGAAATGTAAACCATAACGTGGTGAAGAGTGGTGGAAAATCTGTAACTCCTATAGTCAACTGTTGGCGGGTGGGCGATTTATTTGCGGACTTTGTAAACGTGATTTGAAGTTTATTTCAGATAAGTGTATTTGTCTAAAAGGAGTAACTGTCTTAAATGAAAGTAAAACTGCGTGACATATTTTTCGAGCCACCTACCCGCCTAGCCGGCGCCCGTGCGATCCATAACTGTGACCAAAGAGTATAGTAACTGTCCTATACAGAACTGTGGCACATTTTTTGTTCTGAATTGCTGATCTAGTAGTATAGAAGTCTTTGCTGGCCTGGGAGTCGGCGCACGTGCGATCCATAACTGTGACCAAAGAGTATAGTAACTGTCCTATACAGCACTGTGGCACATTTTTTGTTCTGAATTGCTGATCTAGTAGTATAGAAGTCTTTGCTGGCCTGGGAGCTGGCGCACGTGCGATCCATAACTGTGACCAAAGAGTATAGTAACTGTCCTATACAGAACTGTGGCACATTTTTTGTTCTGAATTGCTGATCTACTAGTATAGAAGTCTTTGCTGGCCTGGGAGCCGGCGCCCATGCGATCCATAACTGTGACCAAAGAGTATAGTAACTGTCCTATACAGAACTGTGGCACATTTTTTGTTCTGAATTGCTGATCTAGTAGTATAGAAGTCTTTGCTGGCCTGGGAGTCGGCGCACGTGCGATCCATAACTGTGACCAAAGAGTATAGTAACTGTCCTATACAGAACTGTGGCACATTTTTTGTTCTGAATTGCTGATCTAGTAGTATAGAAGTCTTTGCTGGCCTGGGAGCTGGCGCACGTGCGATCCATAACTGTGACCAAAGAGTATAGTAACTGTCCTATACAGAACTGTGGCACATTTTTTGTTCTGAATTGCTGATCTACTAGTATAGAAGTCTTTGCTGGCCTGGGAGCCGGCGCCCATGCGATCCATAACTGTGACCAAAGAGTATAGTAACTGTCCTATACAGAACTGTGGCACATTTTTTGTTCTGAATTGCTGATCTACTAGTATAGAAGTCTTTGCTGGCCTGGGAGCCGGCGCACGTGCGATCCATAACTGTGACCAAAGAGTATAGTAACTGTCCTATACAGAACTGTGGCACATTTTTTGTTCTGAATTGCTGATCTACTAGTATAGAAGTCTTTGCTGGCCTGGGAGCCGGCGCACGTGCGATCCATAACTGTGACCAAAGAGTATAGTAACTGTCCTATACAGAACTGTGGCACATTTTTTGTTCTGAATTGCTGATCTAGTAGTATAGAAGTCTTTGCTGGCCTGGGTTATACTTGTATGTATGTGAGGATGATTTTCGTTTGTATTGTTATACTAGCTGGTCCCCGAAACTTCGCCCGCGTTTACTACGATTGGATTTCATGGGTTTTTAATTTTTTGCGCGGAATCCTAATTATTTTTGTAAAATAAAAACCTTATAACATCAGCTAGCTGCTAGTGAAAGTCCCGTCATGATCGGTCCAGCCGTTTCGGAGATTAGCCGGAACAAACAGACAAAAAATTTAAAAATTGGGTTTTGTTAAAAGTATGGTTATAAATACAGCTTTTTATTAAATACATATGTATTTAATAAAAAGCTGTTATTTTGACATTACAAACAGATACTTCAATTTTATTTATTTGTATAGATTAAGGTGAGAGAAGGCTGGCGCCCATCTGTGGGACGTACATACTGTTACTTTATTTTAAACTCTATTTTTAAATTAGATCACTTACTTACGTTATAATTATAAATTACAAAATTCTATCCCCTATTTATAATAATAAGGTTATATTACCTAAGTATTAGATTTTGTGGCGTTTTCTCGAACCCGTTGTATTTCATTCTTAATGGCTGATATAAGAGGTAGAGCTGGATCGTCTGGCGGTAGTCGACCTTCTGCTAAAATGATTGCTGGGTTCACTGCGGGCGCTGGTGGTAGCCGTGTACCCAATGACTGTAGGATAGAAGGTTAATGTTTTATCGAAATCAAATTAAAATTTTAGATGGTCAACATCATAGGAACGTGTGCTAATGTGTCTCGATCTGAAGGGATGTAGAGTCTATATTGGCTGTCTACGAGGGCTGCACTAAAAGTATCGGGAATGGAATATTTCCACTGTTCCTGTCATATTAAAATCTTTTTGATTGAAAACTTATTGGTTTTAAAAATCGAATACCATTTATTTATTTAAAAAAAGATTCTCGGTCTTGTCACAAGGTTTTGTCAAACTTGTTTAGTCGTTGAGAAAATGGAATTGACTCGAGAAAATTCAAGAGCGATGATTTATTATGACTTTCGAAGTGGTTTAACACAAAAACAGTGTGTTGACCGGATGATTTCTGCATTTGGTGATGAAGCCCCATCCAAAACCACAATTTATCGCTGGTTTGCTGAATTGCAACGTGGACGTGTCAAGCTCAGTGATGATCCCCGTCAAGGTCGTCCAAAAACTGCAGTCACCCAAGAAAACGTTGATGCTGTGCGTAAGCTGATTGAGGAAGATCGACATGTGACATACCGCGAAATTTAGGCAACTTTGGACATTGGCATGAGTCAAATACAAATAATCTTGCATGAACAATTAGGTGTAAAAAGTTGTTTTCCCGATGGATACCGCATTCACTCTGAGAAGAGCAAAAATCGTCTCGCGTTACTTGGTGCGTCAGAACTCTCGAAAGATTCCACGCAGGATCCTCAAATGCTGTATACAACATCGTATCAGGTGACGAATCCTGGATATATGCGTACGAACCCGAAACAAAAAACCAGTCACGAGTTTGGGTGTTCGAAAATGAGTTAAAGCCAACAAAAATTGTTCTTTCACGGAGTGTTGCAAAAAAAATGGTGGCCACGTTTGTCTCCAAAACCAGCCATGTTACGACTATTCCTCTTGAGGGACAAAGAACGGTTAATGCAGAATGGTATGCTAGCATTTGTTCGCCACAGGTCATTTCTAAACTCCGTAAAGAGAACTGCAACCGCCGCATCATCCTCCATCACGACAATGCGAGTTCTCACACCGCACACAGAACAAAAGAGTTTTTAGAGCAAGAAAACATGGAATTATTAGACCATCCGCCGTACAGCCCCGACCTAAGCCCTAATGATTTCTATACTTTCCTTAAAATAAAGAATAAATTGCGTGGACAGAGATTTTCATCACCTGAAGAAGCTGTGGACGCCTACAAAACGGCCAATTTGGAGACCCCAACTTCCGAATGAAATGGTTGCTTCAATGATTGGTTCCATCGTATGGAAAAATGTGTCAAATTTCGCGGAGAATACTTCGAAAAGCAATAAACACATTTTTAAATAGTAATGTTGTGTCACTTCCTTGATTCCCGAAATTTTCAGTGTCGCCCTCGTATACTCTTCTAATTTAGGTAGTAGTTTAGGTAAGTAACGATAAAAATAATATTAATTTAGAAAGATTAAATTAAAAAATCTATGGTCTCGCAATATTGAGGAATTTACGAATGGCAAGAACAAAAACAAGTAAGACTTATTTTCTATCTAGGGTAGGGAACACCCTCATATCTATTTCTGCTGCTATGTAGTAGTGTACCCACTGATTGATTTGTTTCGATTGGAACGGTAATACAACGAAATACTTAGTATAGTTAGATTGTGAGGCATTTCATCTTACTCCTTAGTGACAACTGAAAACGTATCAGTGGCCTTTTTTGCTTGTAGTTGATTATCAGTCTGGTATCCAATAGTTGTTGTTGCCACTTACCAACAAGTCGGTTGTTAGATTATATCTTGTTCAAATATAATAAATTTTTAAAACATTGAAAACTGCCCTCACGTTTTACATGGACGATCAAATGTCTGATTGCCAGACCGTTGCTGAAGCTGTTGGAATTTGTACACAATTGACACAACTTTTAAAATGTGGAGGGTTCGAATTACAAAAATGGTCAAATAATTAGAGTGAATTTTTTTGGGATTTAAAATAAAGTTTGATCGGATAATCAAAATACTTGGACAATTGTGGGACAGACAGGATGTGTAGGTAATGTTTTATTTTAAAAATATAGAATGACAGCGGGTAGTTGAACATTACCTGCGGCGGCGCGTGCGGCCAGGCGCGGGCGGGGGCGGGCGCGGGCGCGGGGCGCGGGCGCGGGCCCGACGTGCGCGCGCGAGTCTGTGACCACGACTTGTCACCCTCGCCCACACCGTAGCTTACGCCCCTTCTATTATTACACATTAGAAAATAATTTACGAAACTTACTATCGATTTTGTTGGATGAAAGATGAGGTAACCAAACCTCGCAAGTGTTTTTAGACAAAAAAATAATTCTGTTTTCCATTGAAACTAAAATTGAAACAAAAACAAGATATTTTTTTTAAAGAAATAATCATCATCATCATCATCATTACAGCCCTTCACAAGTCCACTGCTGAACATAGGCCTCCCCCAAAGAATGCCACAAAGCACGGTCCTGAGCCACCTGCATCCATCGACTTCCTGCATGTCTTACCAGGTCGTCACTCCATCTCGTGGGGGGACGCCCTACACTTCGCCTACCGGTACGAGGCTGCCACTCGAGAACCTTTCTTCCCCATCGGTTGTCGGTTCTTCGAGCTATATGGCCGGCCCACTGCCACTTCAGCTTACTAATCCGTTGGGCTATGTCGGTTACTCTGGTTCTACTGTGGATATCCTTATTCCTAAGTTTATCACGCAGAGAAACTCCGAGCATAGTCCTCTCCATAGCTCGCTGAGCGACCTTGAGCTTCCTCATACGGCCAGCAGTGAAGGACCACGTCTCAGTTCCGTAAGTCATCACTGGCAACACGCACTGGTTGTACAATTTCGTTTTAAGGTTTTGAGGTATGTCCGACGAGAAGATGTGTCGTAGCTTCCCGAACGCTGCCCAGCCGAGTTGAATCCGTCGATTGACCTCTCGGTCGAAGTTGGACTTACCTAGTCGGACTATTTGTCCCAGGTAAACATACTCGTCAACAACTTCGAGCTTAGTGCTCCCAACAACTACCGGCATAGGTGTGACATGGACATTAAACATGATCTTTGTTTTGTCCATGTTCATCTTAAGACCTATCCGTTGGGAGACACTATTGAGGTCATTGAGCATAGTGCTTAGGTCCTCCAGCGATTCTGCCATAAGGACTATATCGTCGGCAAATCGAAGGTGAGTGATGTACTCGCCATTGATATTAATACCGCATCCTTTCCAGTCCAGAAGCTTGAAAACGTCTTCCAATGCAGCGGTGAAGAGTTTCGGGGATATAACATCACCCTGTCTTACACCTTTCTGCAATTGGATGGGTTTCGTACTCTGGTTCTGTACTCGGATAGCCATCGTAGCCCTACTGTACAAACACTTCAGCACTTCGATATACCGACAGTCAACTTGGCACCGCTGAAGGGACTGCAGCACCGCCCAAATTTCGACGGAATCAAAGGCTTTCTCATAGTCTACATACGCCAGACATAGTGGCAAATTGTACTCTTCGGACTTCTGTACAATTTGCCGTAGGGTATGTATGTGGTCTATGGTGCTAAAGCCCTTTCGGAAACCGGCTTGTTCGGGAGGCTGGAAGTCGTCAAGTCTGCGCGCAAGACGATTCGTAATGACTCTCGAAAACAGCATGTAGACGCGGCTCAGAAGGGAAATCGGTCTGTAGTTCTTCAAGAGAGCGTTGTCACCTTTCTTGAAGAACAAGACCACCGCACTTCTGCTCCACGCCTCCGGTGTTATGCCACCATGGAGGACGGAATTAAAGAGCTTCTGAAGGACTTCAAGTACCGGTCTTCCACCCGCTTTCAGGAGCTCCGCTGTAATTCCATCCTCGCCTGGGGCCTTGCCGTTTTTAAGGTGCTGGAGAGCCATTCTAATCTCGCTCAGACTGACGTCCGGGATATCTTCGGAATAGTGTCGGATAAGACTTGCTCTTGGATCGTTACTCACACTTGCGTGTGGCTCCAACGATGACGTGTACAGCTGCCCATAGAACCTCTCAATCTCACTCAAAATCTCAGGTGCCCCGGAAACGATGCTGCCACATTCGGTCTTCAGCTTTGACAGTTGGCTCTTTCTGGCAGACAGATCTCTGGCAAAGACTTTGGAGCCTTGGTTCCGCTCGATCGCTTCTTCAATACGAGCTGTATTGAAGTTGCGTAAGTCCCGCCGCATGCATTTGGAGATCTGTCTGTTCAGTTGCCTGTATGCTGTCAAATCTGTTGAAGAATGTAGCCTCATCTCCCGTCTAACAGCCATGAGATTAAGAGTGTGATCGGAGAGTGTTTGTGTTCTTCTGCGGCGGGTCTTGCAGAACTTAGCTCCGACCGCATGGACAGTTTCCACGAGCTTGTCATTCATATCGTCCACTTCATTGCAGTCTTCTAGGCACTGAAAACGGTTTCGTAACTCGAGCTGAAAGGTTTCGGGACTTTGGATTAGAGCACGAGGGGGACGGAGCGTTTACTTCATCAGACGAGACCTCTCCAACTTAACATTTAGGTTCAGTGTGCCTCTAACCATTCGGTGATCGCTGCCGGTTTTCACCCTCGCGATCACTGAGACATCACTGAACAGTTGTCGTCTGGTCGTCATAATGAAGTCAATCTCATTTTTTGTCGAACCGTCGGGGCTCGACCAGGTCCACTTCCTGTGGGGCCGCTTCTTGAAGAAAGAGTTCATCATAAAGAGTCCCTCTTTCTCCATGAAGTTGGCCAGCTGCTGGCCCCTTGGGTTCCGTTGGCCTATTCCAAATTTCCCTACTTTCAGCTCACCGTTCTCTCTTGTGCCTAGTTTTGCATTGAAGTCTCCCATTAACACCGTATATTGGGTTTTGGAGGAATGCATAGCTCTAGAGATATCCTCATACATTTCCTCTACCTCCTCATCGGGGTGTGCCGAGGTTGGTGCGTAAACCTGTATGACCTTCAGCGAATACCGTTTGGTGATTCTGAGTATAAGGTACGCAACCCTCGTCGACACACTCCCGATCTTTACAACGTTGTTAACGAGAGACTTGTGGACGATAAATCCGACACCTCCTTGGGACAGATGTTCGCCCTCCCGGTGATAGAGCAAGTTGCCGGATTCGAGAATTACCGTGTCCTCCCCCTCTCTTCGGACTTCGGATAATCCTATAATATGCCAGTGCAACTTGTCTATCTCTTCTTCCAGCTCCACGATCTTCTCGTCAGTCCTCAGGGTGCGTGCGTTGTATGTTGCCAGGTCGATTCGTCGTAGGTGGCAACCAAACCTCCACCGGAGATTCTTAGCACCCCCTGCCCCGCCGTTACCATGGTCGCCACCGTAGCCAGGAATAGCGGGGCCGCCGGGGACTGGAGGCCGTCTCTTTATTACATCCTTTCATAAGGGGGGTATTTGCCATAGTTGCCACGCTTGGCGAGCGGGTTGGCAACCGCAGTTTTTTTTTTTTATTATAATATTGGCTGTTATCAGGAAGATGCTGCTGCCCATCTCCCACCTGTTTCCCTTTGTCGCCTTTTACGACACCCACGGGAGGATATGGGGTAGTGGATATTCTTGACCGCCACTACACGGCAAAGAAATAAAGGTAAAGTCAATTCTACTGATGGTACTTTTTTACCAGTGCTTGACTACAATCACACCTGATGGTAAAACCTGAAGCAGCTAAAGATGGTAAAGGACACTGAAAGTGCACGTACAATGGTACATACCCATCTAAAATTATAAAGATAGATGCGTTATTACCTCTGAAAACTAAGATGAAATGCCTCGTTACTAGTTAAAATGGTTTTCATTTCGACAATCTACCAACAAATATCATAAGTTTTAATCTTCAATTTAATAATTATACATGTTATATAGATTAAACCAATTTTTGTTATAATCCAAATACTACCTTCGACGTAAGTTAACGGCAAAAAGAAACTAAAATATCACTTTTCTATTTTAAATATTATAAACAAACGTTAAGACAATCGCTTAAAAATCGACACGCTAGATAGGAATATTACAATTTTTTTTATAGGATAGGGTGACAAACATTAATCTTGGTGACAAACGATCACACAGTGCACCTGATGGTAAGTAATTGCTGTGACCCATAGACATCTACATTTATCCTCAATTAAGAATCATAATGCAGATGCGTCGTCACCCGTGAAGACTAAGATGGAATGCCTCTTTTCCAGTAAAATGGATCTCCGGTTTTCTACACTCACCATACGAAACATAGCAGTGTCAAGCTGCCATTTTACGCTGGTATTCTGTGAGAGGCATGGTCCTTCCCTGGTCGAGCCGACCCATTCGTGCTGCAACTATACTACTAATATAGCTGCAGCATGGCTCTACCAAGTACAATAATCCCAGTCTCAGTCTTTTATCTTCAGATTGTCATCTTGAGATCTTTCTAGCATTTTACATTCTGCTCTTTTATATGCGAACAGTTATGCAGGTCTAGTAAGACCAGTACGATCTATTGTTTACTACCAAGCCCTTATTCCCTTATTCGACTGATGACGTGAAATCCATTCAAAAACGCTTAACCCAAAGTGCAGAAACTAGTGACGGAGTAATAATTACCAGTGCAAGTTTGCCAGTAGAGGTAATAATTATTATATCCTCTCGACCGAATTTCGGTCACGGTGGCCAGTCTCAACGAAGACTAGCCATCAGCGCAGGAATATAGTCCCCAAATGTATGCACCAGCACAGGTGCACTCTCTATTCCCTCACTATCATAGTCCGATGGGACGGTAAGCCGACACGGCAGGAGAGAGATCAGGCGCAGGAACAACGGCTTTACGGGCTTTCCGAGGCACGGGAGTGAAACACCGCCACCTTCCTGACTCCGGGCCACGGCCCCCCGCTACCATATGTGCAAAGTGTGCAATGGACACGGGCGCCATCCTTTAGGAGCGCCAAATCCCAGGGCCAAAATTGCAAACATTTCCAAAAAAAAACCAAAAATTAATTTTAAAATAACAGTTGACAAATTAAATAGGATTAGGTATAATAAATACACACGAAATTTTATTAGTATATCATCCAGTTACTGCCGATTCCTATGTTGCGAAAACATGTCAGGCGGCAGTTTCTTGATTTTTCCTGTTCAGACATGAACAATGCCCGGAGCGCTATAAAAGCGATGCATCGCCAGAGGTGTTTTTTGACTCGATAGATTCGTCCTACACCACGGTGCGCAGCGAAGCGCGCCGCGAAACACCGTCCCCCCCCCCACCTCAGCGGCCCGTGTCGCTCCCCCCACCCCCGCAGACTCCGCCGCTGCCTCGGCCCCCGCAGCCCTAGCTACCGCTTCTTCCACCGCAGCTCCCGCCACTGCCCCGACCCCCCTTATGTCGTTAGACATCACAGCGCCGTCGAAACCGACCTCGCGTTGCGCTCCCCAACTTGCGAAGAAGCAAGTCTCGCCCCCTGTCTTTTTTAAGAGACAAGGCTGTATTCACACGCCTTAGCAAGATCTGCTATGATTCCGGAATCAAGTACGATCAAGCTACTAACATGGGCGTAGCTATTAAGATAGTCCCGCAAACCATAGACGACTTTCGTCGTATAACTAGGCTTTTTACTAACGAACGTGTGTCGTACCACACTTACGCTCTTCCGGAAGAGCGTAAAGTCAGGGCCGTCATCCGAGGCGTCCCATACGAACTCTCCAACGAAGAGATCCTTGATGACCTTAAGTCACAACGATTTCCTGTTGAGGCTGTGCATAAAATGCACAGCAGAACCGGGTTGAAATACCCGCTAGTTTTAGTAATACTCTCGAACGTTCCGGAGGCGAAAACTATCTTCCGGCAAGTACGCACTGTGTGCGGCTTGTCGGGAGTTAAGTTGAGCCACCGCATTGGCGCGGTTTCCCGGCGCAGTGCCACCGCTGCCAATTATATGGTCATGTGGCGGCCAATTGCTCCGCCCCACCCAGGTGCGTTAAGTGCCTCGACCCACACAACACCAAAGAGTGTCCCCGGCCTAAAGCTGCCGTATCCCCGCCCGCGTGCGTCCTGTGTCAGCAGACAGGACACCCGGCAAGCTACAGAGGATGCCCGTGCGCTCCTCGTCCTCGCCCAAATAGGCAAGTCCCACCGCCGGTCGATGACCGCTCATTCCCGGCGTTATATGTAAGGAAGCCCCGTCTGGGCTTATTTCAACCGTCTCAGGGCTTAGCACGACCCCTTCAGGGTCCCCCTAAACCACCGCAGGCACCTCTTAGGCCACCTCCGGGCTTCGCAAAGCCTTCGCAGGCTCCAGTATTCCCCTGGGGCCCCAAAAAGGTTGAACCACCGCCGGCAACCTCTGCTCCGCAGCAGAAACAGCCCTCAATGGTCGATGACCTTAACACGGTTTACGCCGCGCTAAGGAATATCGACGTAAACGAAATCGCAGTATTAGCGCGAAAACTACGTTCTGCACGGTCCCCTCAGGACCGTCTCCTCGCTCTTGTAGAGCATAATAATCTTTTGCGTTCGTTGTAAGTTAAGTTAACTTAATTAACTTAGCTTACAATGACAGAGCCTTCTGCTCTGCCTAAAAGTCGCGGTCGTATCAAGCCTAAAGGGTTATCTATTTAACATTCGCGGATTGCGAAATAACCTCCCAGAGCTTAAGCTTTTCCTTCGAGATCGCGAAGCCGATATCCTCCTCTTACAGGAAACCTTCTTAAAATGTAAGGACACAATAGGCCTTTCCATTAATAATTATTCTCTTCTTCGTAATGACAGGCCCGACCGCGGAGGCGGCGGCACGGCCATTTATTACAAGAAGACACTACATTGCTCTCATATTAATACTCCGCAGCTTACCAATATGGAAGCTACGATATGCAGGTTAGCTATGACGGGACATCAGTCTTTAGTCATAGCCTCCTGTTACATTCCCCCTGGAATCCTACCCCTCAAAAAAGATTTTGAGGCCATCTTATCTCTAGGCAATTCAGTCATTATGTTTGGAGATTTTAACTCTAAGCATACTGAATGGACATGCCATACTACCACCCTTAGTGGCAAGAAACTGCTTGAAATAACGCAGTCTCTTGATCTTACCGTTCACAGTCCCCTCGGTGCAACTCACTATCCCGATGCCACCGATTACAACCCCGATGTACTAGATTTTACGTTACTCAAAGGAGTTTCACTCAACCTCAGGTCAATTGAGACACTAGACGATATAGGATCCGATCACCGACCGGTCTCCCTTATTCTTGGCCATCAGCCACCCCCCCTAATAACCACGAAAACCTACACTAACTGGAAGGGTTTCAAGGAGTCCCTAGCTAAAGCTATGGACTCACAGGACTTCCCTATCTACCTATCGTCGGACTTAGACTTAGACAGTCCCGAAAAAATCGACACCGCGGTCGATTTACTTTCAACCCTAATTAAATCCTCCCTTAATGAGAATGAAAGGGTCGTCCCGGTTGCTAATAATAGTGGGCTTCCCCTACATATTAGCAACCTATTAAAAGCTAAAAAAGCTGCTTTCCGGAGAGCAGCAAAATAACCCACCCCCGAATATAGGCGCACGGCCAATCGTCTTCAACGAGAACTCCGTTTTCGCCTCTCCGAACTTCCAGACCTCCAAAAGAGTGAACTCATGGAGAATATATCTCCCTCACATACAGCGTACTATCGGATGGCTAGAGTCCTCCGTATAGACGCTACCACCCACATTCCCCCTCTCTCCCGCCCCGACGGTACGGTTGCCTTCGAGGACGACGAAAAGGCTGAGTGCTTTGCAGACAGCATTGCCGCACAATGCTCTCCTAGCTCTCAACCTGTCGACCCCTCACATATTCAGGAAGTGGAGGATGAGGTCCGCAGCCGGAACTCATCCCCTACAGCCTCTGACCCTATCACTGTGTCCAATGATGAGATTTCATCCCTCATCAAAGGACTTAAGCCCAAAAAGGCTCCGGGCGCAGATGGCATATCCAATCAAGCCCTTAAACATTTTCCAGAGCAGGTGTTAACCCTCTTATCTATTATCTTTAACGCCTGCTTCAATCTTAGTTACTTTCCCACTACGTGGAAAGAGGCAACTGTCATTGGTATTCCCAAGCCAGGCAAGCCTCTTAACCTCCCCTCCAGTCATCGTCCCATTAGCCTCCTCAAGGCCATGGGCAAGCTTTTTGAAAAAGTAATTCAAAATCGAATGAGGTGCCATCTGTTTCCCACAGACGGTGACCCCCTTGTCATCCCACACCAATTTGGTTTCCGTGCGAAACACTCCTGTCCCCAACAAGTTCACCGCATTGTGGAAAATATCCTCGGCGGTTTTTATCCACGTCGTGAAAAGACAATCGCGGTCTTTTTCGACATTGCCAAAGCCTTCGACCGAGTCTGGCATGAAGGCCTCATATTCAAATTATATAGAGTAGGACTCTCCGATCGTCTAGTACGTCTCGTGGCCTCTTACTTACAACATCGTACCTTTCGTTTTAGACACGAAAGCACGCTTTCCTCTCAACGCCCCATTAAAGCTGGTGTTCTTCAGGGATCAGTACTAGCTCCCCTCCTGTACATCTTGTACACCAACGACATTCCAATCCCGTCGAATGGTGTACAGCTCTCCCTCTTCGCAGATGACTCTGCTCTATACTGTAAAGGTAAAACACTACCTTTTACAAGGAACAAGCTCCAAAAGTCAGTCGATGACCTAGGAGCTTGGTTCCAAAAATGGCGCATCGATGTGAACCCGGAGAAGAGCTCCGCAGTTCAATTAGATTTTAAACGACGCCGTATCAATAAAAATACTCCACCAATACGTATGTTAGGGACGTCTGTCCCCTGGGATACGTCAGCAAAATTTTTAGGTGTCACCCTTGACACAAGGCTCACTTTCGAGCCTCATGTCAAAAGAGTAACTCGTCTAGCTCGTTTTTACCTTTGGGCCGACATAGTAAAATGTCTTTAAGAAATAAGCGATCCCTTTATAAGGTTTGTATACGACCGGTAATGTCTTACGCGGCCCCTATATTTGCACACGCTGACCCTAAAATTATTAATGAATTCCAAGTAGTTCAAAACTTTTTCTGTCGTCGAGCTGCGAACGCACCTTGGTACGTCCGTAATGCCGACCTTCATCGGGACTTACGAAATCCCAACTATTCAACAATTTATTAAAAAACTCTCTGAAAACTTTTTCAAAGTCTCAGAGTCGCATACAAACTCACTTATTCGTGAGGCAGCTACTTATGCAGCCCCACTCCCCTCCCGCTATCGCGTCCTCAGGCCGAGAAACTCTCTCTCGGACCCGCCTAATAAATTGTCAAACGACCTGAACTGCCTCCTGGCGGCTCAGGCCAACTCTACTTAAATTATTCAAAGTTAATTTGCCTTCGTAGGCACTCCCTCAGCGGCTCGTAGCCGCCTGCGCCCTCTTTTCCCAAAAGAGGGTCGCTTTCGATACGGCATAAGAAGCTTTAAACATCTGGTTGCCAGTCCCCAAAGGCGGTTTTTAGGGGGTATCACTTAGGTTCCCCAGTAGGCAGTGAGTCCCCCATAACCACGATAGACCGGCTGTCGTGGTATGCGTAATGCATTTTCCGCCTCCCTACGTAATGAGTAGCCCTTTTCCAATTGCTTCGGACGCTAAAAAAAGAGGTGTTTTTAAACCGGTTAGTTCACTGGACCGTGCAACAAGTGCATAAAAACAAGTAATCCTATTAAATTTACATTTAAAATTATTTTTATTTTGTCAAGTGTTGTGTTGTATATTATTTTGTTTACTACTTTTTTTTCTAAAAAATTAAGTGCTGAACACCTGCTGACTGCAATTTCAACGGTTTGATTTTTTATAAAATGGTAAGTGTTCCCTACTTTACTTTAAACGATCAACATTTAACCCTTTATAGGAATCCTATCTGTTTCCTATTCCTGTCTGTTTCCTGTTTTTATCTGACAACTTCAATAGATAATATAGGAAAAAACCTATAACTTCTGCATAATTTTTTTTTTCTATCTGACTTAATAAAGGCTCTAGGAAGCACGTAAATATAGTCAAAGACCCTGTACGAGTTTAAAAAAGTAATTGGTTTTTTATCCGTAACTCGCTTAGTATTTATGCTATCGATCTTTTTAAAAAACCTTTTTGTAGGTTTTTTAAGGGCTATAAGATCAAATTCGTTTAATACTTTTTCTGCCTTTATTTTTGAAAGGGCTTGAACAAAATGCTTTTTACATAAATATGCAATATGCAAACTTGGTGCTTATTATTGTGATTACTTTAGAAGTTAATTCCATTCCCATAAGTACTAATTATTTATTTGTTTTTTCAGGATAAAAGAAAGAGACCTTCAGGTGCGAAATTTCGCGAGAAAAAGAAACTGAGACTACAAGAAAGGGAGGAAATGGCTGGATCTTTAAAGCACTTCTTGCAAAACAATGAAGATTCCACGGAGACAATCGATGCGACCGAATCTCAAGATTCTAAATCCGTAATATCAGAAACCGTGAGTGGACCATCTGAAATTTCAACAGAGGTGGCTACGGTAACATCAGTTCCTGCAACAAGTGGCGGCGGTTGCAGCAGCAAAACAGCTTCTACTGATGCAGAGCCCTATGAAGCGATGACACCATCTTCGTCTAAAGCACTTCAACAATCCACTTCAGGTAATTCTCCTTGTGTAAGAAGTTCGGTAATGTCAGCTACCCAAATACCTGCTGCAAGTGACACTTTCGATGAAGGCTTTAATAAGGCTAGCGTCGATATAATTCCATCCGACCCCGGTTTGTGGCCCGAAATAATCACCAATGAGATAGCTAGAATATTGGTTAAACGTGGTCCGCTAAAACTGAAAACTAAAACTGATGTCTATCAAGGGAGAGACATCAGTTTTAGCTTTCCTAGTAATAAATATAAGAGAAAGTTTCGTGCAAATACTACTTTGTAAGAAGTCTAGCAAATGGAGAAAAAGTCGAAACGACTAGGCTTATTTACTCTATTTCTAAAGATACTGTATTTTGTTTTTGTTGTAAGTTGATTTGTAAAACTCCTAACACTTTTTGTGATACAAATGGAGTATCTGATTTGCAAAACTTGTCTTTGCTAATAAAGAGACACGAAACGTCAATTTTACACAATAGTTATAATTAACACTTGGGTAAATTTAAAAAAAATGTTGGAGACATCTACGACTCTTAATGCTCATCACTTGCGGATTTCAGAAACGGAAAAAAAATATTGGCGCGACGTGTTAGAAAGAATTATTGTGATTGTTATGTATTTATCTACACAATGCTTGGCATTTCAAGGTTCTTCGAAATTACTTTTCGAACATGATAATGGAATTTTTTTAAAAGCTGTTGAGATGATTGCCTCTTTTGATTCAGTGATGAGACAACACGTTAGCCGAGTGTGTAACTCCAAAACAAAATGTGTTAAAATGACTCATTATTTAGGCGTGCAAATACAGAATGAAACAATTGAATTATTGTCGTCTAAAGTAAGAAATAATATTTTAGAAATGGTCCGCAGTTCAAGATATTTTTCAATAATATTAGATTGTAAACCAGACACTAGTCATACTGAGCAAATTAGTCTTGTTCTGAGGTATTTATGTACTCGTATTAACACAACTTCAAAAAAGGTTGAAGTTAAGGAAAGTTTTATTACGTTTAATCCAATACTGAACTCTACAGGGAAAGGGATATATACATTTGTGACAGAAATTTTGAAAAAATTAAATTTAGATATGAAAATATTAGCGGACAAGGTTTTGATAATAGGGCAAACATGAAGGGACAGCATGTTGGGCTACAAAAACGCATTCTTGACGAGAATTCGAGAGCCCTTTTTGTGCCTTGTGCGGCTTATACTTTGAACTTAACAGTTAAGCGTCTCCCACACAGAAGCGGCTTGCGGTGGCGGTCAGTTGTATTCGCTTGCAATGTAAGAGAGTCTGTAAACCCGTGCGGCCATGGCGCGATCTGCAAGCGGCTGGCCGCAGCCGCATGCTCCGCCCCTTCCGGCAACAATGTGTGTTAGCGAGTACGCGGCCAGTCGGTGGCCGCAGCGCGGTCACGCGCCAAATTTTTGCAACAGGCCGCGTGTATCACGTGAAAAATGGTGCTAAATTCAGAGATTGTAATAAAAACAGAGCAAAAATATCAGTACTTTATGATAATTCGCATCGTGATTACAAAAGCATTAAGATTAAAAACAAAATATATGATAATATTGCTGAATATAATAATCCTTCATCACGGTTCGCCATGTTTACTGACGTCTAATCGTAGCACAGATACCACATAGAATGGAACTTCAGGCCGCCGTTGCGACCGCGGTGGTGTGTTGTTGCAGCGGCTGGAGCCGCGGCCTGCGGTTAGCCGCCACCGCAAGCCGCCTATGTGTGGGAGACGCTTTAATGACGCTTCTAAAGTGTCAGATGCTACAATAAACTTTTTTTAATCTTGTGCAAGAGTTACATAATTTTTTTTCGTCATCCACAAAAAGGTGGGATATTCTGAAAAAAAAAATACCCCTGGGCTAAGTTTAAAGCTTTTAAGTGAGACAAGATGGTCCAGCAGAATTGATTCAATAAAGCCCCTTAACCGAAGACCATTCCTTTCACATTGATGCAAGACATAAAGCGAGTTCCCTCTTAACGTCTGTACAAAAATTTCAATTTATTTGCGGAATTAATATTTGGAATGACGTTTTATTTCACATAAATCATCATCATCATCATCATTACAGCCCTTCACAAGTCCACTGCTAAACATAGGCCTCCCCCAAATAATGCCACAAAGCACGGTCCTTTTTTTATATGATAAGGGTGACAAACAAGCACACAGTTCGCCTGATGGTAAGTGGTTCCTGCGGCCCATAGACATCTACATCTATCCTCTATTATAAATCAAAATGTAGATGCGTTGTCACCCGTGAGGGCTAAGATGGAATGCCTCATTTCCAGTAAAAAGGGCCTCCGGCCACCTGCACTCACCAAGCAAAACGCAGAGGTAAACCTCTACTTCACGCTGGTTTTCTGTGAGGTCGTGGTACCACCCCGGTTCGAGTCGGCCCATCCGTGCGACAGCAAAAGCTGCCGCGTGGCTCTACCACTGTTAGAACCACCTGCATCCATCGACTTCCTGCATATCTTACCAGGTCGTCACTCCATCTAGTGGGGGGACGCCCTACACTTCGCCTGCCGGTACGAGGCTGCCACTCGAGAACCTTTCTTCCCCATCGGTTGTCGGTTCGTCGAGCTATATGGCCGGCCCATTGCCACTTCAGCTTACTAATCCGTTGGGCTATGTCGGTCACTCTGGTTCTACTGTGGATATCCTCATTTCTGAGTTTATCACGCAGAGAAACTCCGAGCATAGCCCTCTCCATAGCTCGCTGAGCGACCTTGAGCTTCCTCATCCGGCCAGCAGTGAAGGACCACGTCTCAGTTCCGTATGTCATCACTGGCAACATGCACTGGGTGTACGTGTCTCGTTTTCAAGTTTTGAGGTATACCTGACGAGAAGATGTGCCGTAATTTCCCGAACGCTGCCCAACCGAGTTGAATCCGTCGATTGACCTCTCGGTCGAAGTTGGACTTACCTAGTCGGACTATTTGTCCTAGGTAAACATACTCGTCAACAACTTCGAGCTTAGTGTTCCCAACAACTACCGGCATAGGTGTGACATGGACATTAAACATGATTTTTGTTTTGTCCATGTTCATCTTAAGACCTATCCGTTGGGAAACACTATTGAGGTCATTGAGCATAGTGCTTAGGTCCTCCAGTGATTCTGCCATAAGGACTATATCGTCGGCAAATCGAAGGTGAGTGATGTACTTGCCATTGATGTTGATACCGTATCCTTTCCAGTCCAGACACTTGAAAACGTCTTCCAATGCAGCGGTGAAGAGTTTCGGGGTTATGACGTCACTCTGTCTTACACCTCTCTGCAATTGGATAGATTTCGTACTCTGGTTCTGTACTCGGATAGCCATCGTAGCCCTACTGTACAAGCACACTTCAACACTTCGATATACCGACAGTCAACTTGGCACCGCTGAAGGGACTGCAGCACCGCCCAAATTTTGACGGAATCAAAGGCTTTCTCATAGTCCACATACGCCAGACAAAGTGGCAAATTGTACTCCTCGGACTTCTGTACAATTTTCCGAAGGGTATGTATGTGGTCTATAGTGCTAAAGCCTTTTCGGAAACCGGCGTCTTCGGGAGGCTGGAAGTCGTTAAGTCTGCGCGCGAGACGATTCGTAATGACTCTCGAAAACAGCACGTAGACGCGGCTCAGAAGGGAAATCGGTCTGTAGTTCTACAAGAGAGCGTTGTCGCCTTTCTTGAAGAACAAGACTACCGTACTTCTGCTCCACGCCTACGGTGTAATGCCACCATGGAGGACGGAATTAAAGAGCTTCTGAAGGACTTCAAGTACCGGTTTTCCACCCGCTTTCAGAAGCTCCGATGTAATTCCATCCTCGCCTGGGGCCTTACTGTTTTTAAGGTGCTGGAGAGCCATTCTAATCTCGCTCAGACTGACGTCCGGGATATCATCGGAGTAATGTCGGATAAGACTCGCTCTTGGATCGTTACTCACACTTGCGTGCGGCTCCAACGATGACGTGTACAGCTGCCCACAGAACCTCTCAATCTCACTTAAAATCTCAGGTGCCCCGGAAACGATGCTGCCACACTCGGTCTTCAGCTTTGACAGTTGGCACTTTCTGGCAGACAGATCTCTGGCGAAGACTTTGGAGCCTTGGTTCCGCTCGATCGCTTCTTCAATACGAGCTGTATTGAAGTTGCGTAAGTCCCGCCGCGTGCATTTGGAGATCTGTCTGTTCAGTTGCCTGTATGCTGTCAAATCTGTTGAAGAATGTAGCTTCATCTCCCGTCTAACAGCCATGAGATTAAGAGTGTGATCGGAGAGTTTTTGTGTTCTTTTGCGGCGGGTCTTGCAGAACTTAGCTCCGACCGCGTGGACAGTTTCCACGAGCTTGTCATTCAAATCGTCCACTTCATCGCAATCTTCTAGGCGCTGAAAACGGTTTTGTAACTCGAGCTGGAAGGTTTCGGGACTTTGGATTAGAACACGAGGGGTACGGAGCGTTGACTTCATTAGACGAGACCTCTCCAACTTAACGTTTAGGTTTAGTGTGCCTCTAACCATTCGGTGATCGCTGCCGGTTTTCACCCTCGCGATCACTGAGACATCACTGAACAGTTGTCGTCTGGTGGTCATAATGAAGTCAATCTCATTTTTTGTCGAACCGTCGGGGCTCGACCAGGTCCACTTCCTGTGGGGCCGCTTCTGGAAGAAAGAGTTCATCACAAAGAGTCCCTCTTTCTCCATGAAGTCGGCCAGCTGCTGGTCCCTTGGGTTCCGTTGCCCTATTCCAAATTTCCCCACTTTCAGCTCACCGTTCTCTCTTGTGCCTAGTTTTGCATTGAAGTCTCCCATTAACACCGTATATTGGGTTTTGGAGGAATGCATGGCTCTAGAGATATCCTCATACATTTCCTCCACCTCCTCATCGGGGTGTGCCGAGGTTGGTGCGTAAACCTGTATGACCTTCAGCGAATACCGTTTGGTGATTCTGAGTATAAGTTACGCAACCCTCGTCGACACACTCTCAATCTTTACAACGTTGTTAACGAGAGACTTGTGCACGATAAATCCGACACCTCCTTGGGACAGATGGTCGCCCTCCCGGTAATAGAGCAAGTTGCCGGATTCGAGGATTACCGTGTCCTCCCCCTCTCTTCGGACTTCGGATAATCCTATAATATGCCAGCGTAACTTGTCTATCTCTTCTTCCAGCTCCACAATCTTCTCGTCAGTCCTCAGGGTGCGTGCGTTGTATGTTGCCAGGTCGAGTCGTCGTAGGTGGCAACCGAACCTCCACCGGAGATTCTTAGCACCCCCTGGCCCGCCGTTACCATGATCGCCACCGTAGCCAGGAATAGCGGGGCCGCCGGGGACTGGGGGCCGTCTCTTCGTAACTTTGATCATGGGGGGTATATTGCCATAGTTGCCACGCTTGGCGAGGGGGTTGGCAACCGCAGTTTTTTTATTGTATTTTTGCCGTTACCAGGAAGATGCTGCTGCCCATCTCCTGCCTGTTTCCCTTTGTCGCCTTTTACGACACCCACGGGAAGATATGGAGTAGTGGATATTCTTGACCGCCACTACACGGCACATAAATATTGTTGTACAATTACACAATTGTACAATTAACATTAAAGTATGCTAAACCTACCTGAAAATTTAGTTAATCAATTCCAGCAATATAGATCTAACCAATCGTTTGAAGAAATTCTTGTACAAGCGAAATTGAAGAAGACTTTCCACCGTTACCAACGGTCAGGAGGAAATTTAAATCAAAACTGTTTGACTATGAACACTGAGATGAAACCCCTCATGATCTAAAATCTGCCTTTAAAATTAGTTTTTCTTAAAAATTATAGATCAAACATTAAGCTCTCTAAAAACCGATTTGACTTATTAAATGAGTATGATAATATTTTCGGATTTTTTAACGACATATTCAAATTAAGTGACAGCCATATTTCAAAACATTGTTCTGTTCTTGAAGAACGACTGACAGATCAGGATAATAAGGATATAGACTCCAATGATTTGTTTAATGAAATTAAAGCGTTAAAGTTGTTTTCATTACCTGATGATACTGACCGCTTAAGTATTTTACAATATATATTTGAAAACAGTTTAATCTCCACCTTTCCAAACGTAAGCATTTCACTAAGAATTACCTGTATCTGTAGCTTCTGGCGAGCGATCTTTTTCAAAGTTAAAAATGTTAAAAATTATTTAATATCGACAATGCTTCAAGAAAGTTTGTCTGGGCTAGCGATGTTAGCAATTGAACAAGAAATTTTTGATGGTTTAAATTTTAGCGATGTAATTAATGAATCTGCAGTAGCAGTCTCGGAAAATATCGCTGCTACAATATCTATTTTGTATTTTCTAATGTACCTACTACTAACTATCATTTTTGATTTTATAACAAAGTTACCTAGGTATTTTTTATCAGAAGTGTCTGCATAGCATATTGCATATTTTTTAAAATATCTAAGTATTAGTAGAAAGTAGTACTTATATATATGTAGACATTAGACAATATTTCTGTTATTTGTTCCTAAAAAAGATGTGATTTTTAGTTTTGAGTTATTTTCTAGTATTTATAAACAACGTGTCTGTATCCCATTAGTTAAGTAAATGCTTTAAAATGGGTGTGAACAAGAATTTATTTTGTTATGATTTTATTCTGTTTGCTTCATTTTGATATTTTAGACTACAAATAAATATAACTTCTAAAGTTCAGCTTTTTGCTTTCTTTCATGCACCTACCTATACCTCCCTACCTTCAAAAAAAAAAATAAAAAACATGATCCAAAATGCCTTAAGGGGCGCCAAAATCCTTTTTTGCATACAGGCGCCAGTAGCCCTTACGGGGGCCTAGCTCCGGGCAGCTACTGAGAATCTTTTTACGAAAAAACTCAACAACTGATTTTTCTTTGGTCCTACCCGGAAATCGAACAGGGGACCTCATGATCAGCAGTCGCGTTTACAGCAACTACAGGCAGTGAGCCAGTAGAGAAAAGCCAGCTGGTAACAAACTGGCGGTGGAATAATTATAAGTATTGTATTTAATGAACGATGGTGTAAGTTGCAATATTGTCTATTCATCTAACGATGATCACGGGAAATAATATAGGTAATATTACATTCATTGATGGCTCTGTAGCGCAGTGGCTAAGCGTTTCGTTGTGGCGCTTTAGGGCCGCGGGTTCGAATCCCGCACGAAACATGTGATATGGTTTATAAATATATTTTTCATGTGCAATTTATGTATTTAAAACGTCTCCACGATACAGAACGATATCTTACTGTGAGTTTAGAAGTGATTTTTAAGCAAAACAAAAGAGTTGGATTATTTTGTCAAAACGCTCTTGATTGTTATAATATGTCTACCACCCTAATATCTTTATTGACATGAGACGAAGTCCTTACCCGGCGCCGGCGGACTGTCCGCGAGCGGAGAGCGTCGCGGTGCGCGGGGAGCTCGCCACTCGCACGTTGTCGTTCCGCGCCTGTGCCACCTCTACAAACAGAAATAACCACCATTAAAACATGGCAATATTTATTATTTAACATATGTAAAATGGTTATGATTCTTGCTGCATCCAATCGGGTCGGATAAAGCCATAGAGCAATTCTTAACAACGTTGAAACGTAATTAGTTCTAAGTCGAACCTGTAGTCAGTTGGTTACTTTGCTTTTCGGTTAATCTAGCCCTATATGTTACTGTAACCATTAGTGCTACATTTAATAGACTGCTGAAAATAGCCCTCCCCCATAGATTGCCTCATAAGGGGATATTTGCTATAGTTGCCACGCTTGGCAAGCGGGTTGGCATCCGCAATTTTTTTTAATTTCTAATCGTTATTAGGGAGACGCTGCCGCCCATCTCCTTGTTTTTCTCTGCTGCCTCTTACGACACCCACAGGACGCTATGGGGGTACTGGTTATTCTTACACCGCCACTTCTTATGGTTGACAAGAGACACAAAGATACGAGTATGAATACTTTTAAAGAGACTCGCTTGATATTATTGATTTCATAAATTTAAACATGTATTTTTCCTTAAAAAAAATTATACAAGTGATAGCATGTAGTACTTCTCTCATTTTGGCGCACTATTTTCAACCGACTTCAAAAAACGTATGAGGTTCTTAATTCGACTGTATTTTTTATGTGTTACCTCAGAACTTTTTTTTAGGTGAAACGATTTTGTAGACTCTTTTTTTATTTGAAAGCTAGTCCTTCTCATGTGGTCCCATATAAATTTGATCAAGATCTGACCAATAGTTTTTGAGTTATCCTCGATAATAAGTATTTAATTGACTTCGACTCATTTTATTTATATTGAAGTCGGTTGTACAAAATTTTTAATTTTGTCACTTGTTGAGAAAAAAAGGTATCGTGGTAAATGTTCGGAGATTCGGCATTACATTTTCTACGGGATCAGTGCCACATGCCGTGTACATCAATCATTACGGCCTCATCCACAATCATTTTTACGTGGTAGAGCCATGCTGCAGCTATATTAGTAGTAGAGTTGTAGCACGAATGGGTTGGCTCGACCGGGGAAGGACCACGCTCTCACAGAATACCAGTGTAAAAGCAGCTTAACACAGCTGTGTTTCATATGGTGAGTGTAGAGAACCGGAGACACTTTTTACTGGAAACAAGATATTCTATCTTATTCCTCACATGTGACAACGCATCTGTATTTTGATTTGTAAGCGAGGATAGATGTAGATGGGCCACAGCAAACACTTACCATCAGGTGGACTATGTGCCCGTTTATCGCTCTTATCTTATAAATAAAATAAAAAAATCCATTTCAACATCGCTTTTTTATTTTATCGCTCAGATTGTATTCCGACGGAAAGACAGACGTCGGCTAATTATTCCACTTCTTTGCAGTACGCTTTACAAAAGACGAAGTAAGCCGTTTGGCTCTAACGCATGGAATAAATATTGACAACAAAGGGTGAAGACCCGCCGACCGCTTGGTTGTCCGATCGTGAAAAAAAGAGGGAGGAATTAAAGCGTCTAATTCCTGCGCACACTCTTCGAAATGTATTCTGTGGAAAGCCGAAAGGCTTTAGGAATTAATGTTGCGCCCGTGTTCAAGATTGGTGAGATTGGTTTATGTTTATGGCTTTGCAACTTTCACGCTGCTCCCCGACGCCTTAAAGTATTTTACGTCTAGCATAAACGGAATGGTACCTTATGGGATGGTAATTTACCATCCCGTTGGTACCAATGGTAATACTAATACCGCTGTCTGTCAGAAGCCATAAGATATTTCTTTCATTTCTCACAGTCGCCTGTTACAAATCCTGCAGGATGAAATTAGGTGAAGAATACCGAGAGGCTGGCTACTTTGCGCCTTCGCTCGAGGCTGACAAGATTGGTTTCTGCACGTCTCTATTGGACTCCCTGACTCACCACGGTCCCCGTGCTGTGTGTCCATGGTGTAGGTGTGGTGCGAGGCGCTGGACGCGCTGCCGAACAGCGAGCAGGCGTCGTCCATGAGCTCGGTGAAGCGCTGCCGCATGCGGGACGAGCCGGCCGCCGGGACTTGCGACCGAGCCGGGCTCGGCGGTTTCGAACCTAGCGATACATGTTTTGTGAATGTTGTATAGCAAAATGAAAACAAAAATAATTTTAATAAATAAAACTTGCTGTGTAGCATTGTTTTTTAGATTTCTCAAAGAAATTTCCAAATTTTAGCTTTTATCACTTTTGATATTGCTCTCTATCTGTTCGTCAAATTTCATTTCAATCGGTTATGCAATTCCGAAGATTAACCCGGACCAGACAGACAAACAGACCCTTTTAAAGAAACCCCTAATATGCATTTTGATTCTTAATCGAGAATAGATGTAGATGTTTATGGGTCACAGCATTCATTTACCATCAGATGCACTGTGTGCTCGTTGGTCACACTTATTCTATAAAAAAAATATTATTCATGTTCGTGCCATGCAAAGAACCCCCTCAACTCAATAAAAAGGAATTATTGTGATATTACGTACAGATACTTAATTTTTTAGTGTCAAAGCAAAAAAGTATTTATATTATATTTCGATAGTTAGATATCTGTGTTTTAATTTATATATTAATGTGTAATTTAAACTAAATTACTGCTTGCTTAATATAAACTTATAAACTTAATGAATTAGGTACAATCGAATTTTGACAACTAGGTGACCACTATTATATACATATATACACATACCACTCTTAATTCTTTGACAGTGCAAATCCCAAACTAGAGGTCCTATAACGCCCGGGTCTTTGTCGATGCTGCCCAGCCTCACGAGTTGCGAGGCCATCTGTCGACGAGGCACCGACTCCTTTTCTTGTACTTTAGGGGGAGCGGGTTTTGGAGAGGCGGGTGGCGTGTCGATATCAAGGTGGCGGACGGAAACTGGTTCCAGAATTCTTGAGAGAGGTTCCACCGCATTTCCTCTGCATATGGGATAAAAAAGGAAATAATTTATCAATTACAAAATTAGCATGCTTATTTTGTACATACAAGTGCAAACCTGACCTATACGCAGTGTCTAGGGTTGCCACCCGTACTATAATATATAGTATCGTACTATATTTCAGTCAATTGTATTATATATTATAGAAAAATAATATAGTAGGACAAATACTATAATTTTTCCCTAATTCACCTGTCGCACTTTTTTATATTAACTGTAACTGGAAATCTGGAACAAGTAACTTTTAGGAAAAAGTGAAAAGAAGAAAGAAATAGAGCATGTATTAATTTAATTAAAAATGAATTGTTAATTTATTTTACTATGAATATAAATTGCTCAGATTCCTATAATTGTTTTAAAGGTAATAGATCATTGATGGCCAAAGTGAAGAGCAATAACAAATATATATGGAATAATTAAAATATTAAAATAAATGTGTACCTTTTATTTGAAAGAAAGAAAGAAAGAAAGAAAGGTTTATTCTACAAAATGACGCCATCACAGATAACATAAAAAACACATAATTTACAAATAATGTTGGCTATACAATACAAATTACAATATACTAAATATTACAAACTATACAATACCTATACTCGTATGTATCAAGGCGTCATCTGGGAACAGGAGCACACTCAGCATAATGCCATGAATTTTTTTTCCATGGCGCTGATTTTCAGTGTGTCCAACCAGTGACTTACCGAAATCAGTGCTATATGTATACTCAAATTATGATGACAGAATTATGCACAACATGGGGGAAAGAGACAGTAACTATCTTAAGTGAGAGGGAGAGAGTAGCGTTCAAGGTCGAATGCTACTTCGACACAGCACGTCCCGGTCCCGTTTATGTTGCTTTCAGATGCTCTTAGAAAGTCTATACGAACACTACAAAAGGGGAGATTATTAAAATACTATAAAGGGTTATATACTACAAAAGGGAAATTATTATTAAAATACTATAAAGTGCTATATAATAAAGTGACCAGATAATTTGTAAACAAAAAAAAAATATGTAATTATTGAAGAATATAAAAGTATATAGGAAGACAAAAGCCGCATTCAAGAGGACGATTTTTTTAATGCTCCGTTGTTAAAAATCTATGACGATGAGGTACGTAATCGTGCAAAACGTTATAAACTTTGATCAAAGTTAATCTGACTTTGCAGTAATTGTGTTCTATATTTATTTTTAAATGTGTGTACTGCTTTCAGATTTCGCAAAGGAGGCGGTATATCGTTTATTTATTTCCTGAATTTCCCAAAAGTACTATATTTTTGCATCTTTTTTGGGGAAAAATACTATATATGTTCAAAAAAGGTGGCAACCCTAGCAGTGTCTCTAAACTTAAACAAATGAAACTCTGTATCTCTTGGTAAGCAACCAATTTACGGTAAGTTCTTACTAACGTAAATTGGTGACATGCCATTTGAAACCTAACCCCTCAGAAACTAAATCTCTTAGACTGTCGATGTGCAGCAGCATCCCTTATTCTAGAATGTCAATTATGCTCTCTGTAGTATAGGCAGATTATTTGACTACGTCTTTGGTCTGGTGGTCGTAAGTGTGACGGCTGATTATGTGGTCCCTAATTCGAATCACGTGCTGGGCCACTATCAGTTCCTTGGTTCACGAAGTTGGCTGTTATTTCACTCCTGTCCTCGGAACGCTCGTAAAGCCGTTGCTCTAGGGCCTGATTTCTCCCCAATCTTGTCTTATTGCAATATATATCTTTCTGATAACCACTCAAAATAATAAAAAGCTGCCGTTGCCATGTGTCCAAGTGGCAAACTACGCAGAAGACCTATGTTCAGGACTTTAGATAGGCTGACACGAATGTATAAATGAAAAAGCTGGAACTATACAGAAAACATGATCAGTGTATGTGTAAGCTGGAGTACCTGGGGAAGGCGGCGAGTGAAGGCATGGAGAGGTAGGAGGTGGGCGAGGGCGCGCTGTCCGAGCCGCCCGAACCCAGCCCTGCAGACGCCAGCAGGCTGTCCGTCGTGCCCACTGCATGCAAGTTTATCACAAAAATTAAGCCTAGTTTAGATACTCGCCGTGTTATATTATATACTAGCTGTTCCCCGCGACTTTGCCCGCGTGGAATTCTTTACTTGAATATTATAGGTTTTAATTTTTTTGCACGGAACCCTAACTCCTTTTCTAAAATAAAAGTAGCCTAAGTTACTCCTTATAATACCAGATGTCTGCCAGTGCAACTTCCGTCAAAATTGGGCCAGCCGTTTCAGAGATTGACCGGAACAAACAGACAGACAGACAAATATTATAAAAATTATGTTTTTGTTGTAAGTACCGTATATTTTTTCATATGCATTTAGTTAAAAGCTGTTATTTTGACAAACAGACACTTCAATTTTATTTATTTTTATAGATTATTCTAAGCCAGCGCTTGACTACAATCCCACCTGATGGTAAGTGGTGATGTAGCCTAAGATGGTGAAGGGCACTGACTTAACAAAAGCCTATTCACTCTTGCCTTGAAAACACCCACATTGTAATCGAATAAAAGCACAACAACTTATTCCACTCCTTTGACGGTTTGCTGTGTCGTTCATCATGCGTACAGCGCATGATGAACGACACAGCAAACCGTTTGGTTATATATTTTGTTGTGGTGGGCAGCTGTGCTAAACTTTCACCACTGCATCTGCATGTTGGGCACAGCTGCCCAACATGCACCTCTCTCTAGCTACATTAATTTTCATATAGATTACCGCAGCGTTATTTTGTAAATCACGAATAGTTTTCAAACAGGACACTTAAAACCACTTTGTTTGTTGATTAACATTAATACAGTAATTCGTAACTTGCCTCTCTTTTTCTGCGCCATTTTCAGAGCGTGCGGCCGCTTGTGGCGGCGCCGCAGTGCCGCGGCCACCTCCGACACGCCCGATGACGTGGTGGATGAACTGGCACAAGCATAACAACAAACGTACAATTCCATACCCTTATTTTTGCTTACAAAATCATTTTGTTAACATATGTACAGCGATATTGACAAGGATGGGTTTTAAGTTAAATATCACTTTAGAGTATTTTATATTGCAGATTAATCCTTGAAGAAGACATTTGATATTTTTTTATGTTCCGTACCCAGAGGGTAGAACGAGACCCTATTAATGTCACTCTGCTGTCTATCTGTTTGGCTGTTAGTCTGTCCGTCCATCCGTATGTCACAGCTCGTAGACGGAATAAATTACAGCCCTGAAATTCGGATATTTGGTGTAGAATGTCGACCCAAAACTGAATAATGAATCGCGTTGGTTAAAGTCACATACTATGCAATGGCGAATTGTTTTCTCACCCTAGCATTAGACTATCATTGTAAAGACCTTATTGAGTAGAGTAAAAGCTACTAATTTTTTTTTATTGAATAGGGTGACAAACGAGCACACAGTCCACCTGATGGTAAGTGGTTGCTGTGGCCCATAGGCATATATTTATCCTCGTTTGCGAATCAAAATGCAGATGCGTTGTCACCCGTGAGGACTAAAGTGGGATGCCTCGTTTCCAGTAAAAAGGGTCTCCGGTTCTCTACACTCACCATACGAAACACAGCAGCGTTAAGCTGCTATTTTACGCTGGTGTTCAGTGATATAATACTATTCTTTATATTCTTCATAAATAAACTCTCAAATATTTTCTAACGAGGTCTATTTCAAAAATTAAACTAGTTGGCAGTTTTAAATTTCTGTTTATTGCGTATAGTACGTATAGTACGTATATCAATACAATCCAGTTTAAAAAAAAAGTTAATCGGTCATAATTATGAACGGCACCCATCGATCACAACGATGACGGCACCTTCATAGAGCGATGTTTGACGCGCATTTGGTAGGTTTTTATTATAAATTCCTCTTCTATTAATTCATTAATATTATTACGAATTATATTTTTAGTTACAATATTTGAAGGCTTTCTATCAGTTAGAATAAAACCATCTCGTCTTTTATAACTGCCATTCCTGGATGTTCATGGCTATTGAAATTTCGAAACTCAACTAAAGACAAGACGGAACACAATCGGGGGAAACAAGAAAGGCCTTTGCTCACAAGTAAAGGTCGCTGCATAGGTACAGGACGGAATCAGGACGTGCACGGGACGGAAACGCAACGTGGTTGTATCTCCACACGGACGGGAGTTTAATGCATACGCAACGTGACTCGAAACTAACGTGCTAGTGTTGTGAAAGATGGATTTTTCGTTTGTAGAGTTGGCGGAGCGACTGTGCATACGCAGCAGAACCACGAACGGCACGTGGCGCGCACGGCGCGGTACGGGGTAAACAACGTCGCCGACGATATTTTCTGCCGACTTCCAAAAAGGAGACGGTACTCAATTCGAGTGTATGTTTTTTTTTATGTGTGTTACCTCATAACTTTGTACTGGGCGAACCGATTTCGATGATCTTTTTTTATATGAAAGCTGATAGTTCTCGTGTGGCCCCATATGAATTTGATCAAAGTCAGACCAATGGTTATTGAGTTATTCTTAAATAACCTATATTGAAGTCGCTTATATTGAAGTCGGCTGTACAAAATTTTTAATTTTAAATTATTCTCGTTCCGTTCATGCCACGTCCCCGTCCCGTCCGCTCATTTTTTCTATGGAACGATATTTCCAAAATTTGACGTCCGGAATAAATCACGTTTCGTATGCAGCGACCAAGACAGTAAAGGCTAAAATAATAATAATAAAATATTTATATATTATTTAAGACTAAAAATAAGGTAATTTTAAATACCAATTTGATATACTACTCATTGGTCTAAAAAAGTAAGGCGACAGATGGGCAAATTATAAAATATAAAAATGCGGTTGCCAACGCGCCTGGCATGAGTGGCAACTATATCAAAAATAACTTATGACGCAAACTATGGGGAGGCATATGTTCAGCAGAAGGCTTTTGGTTTTAGACAGTTGGACAGATAGGCTGTTATTAAGGAATCAATGAATAAATAAATAAATAAAATATTACTTTAAGAAATTATCCGGTAACAGTCTATTGCTGAAAAGGGGCTTTTGCTATTGTTGGGAGAATTTTCCACAATCGTTAAGCTTCGCTAGCGAATTGGCAATGGTATCAATCGTTCCGCATCTTTGACATTACATCTCGTTTAGGTAATTTACTGGATATGACGGTTCCTTGGCACAGTGGCTTAACAATTAGTTGCGGCGCTGAGGGCCGCGCGTTCGAACCCCGCACGGAACAAGTATTTGTATGGCCTACAAATAATTGTTCCGGGTCTGGATGTTTGTCCTTGAGCAATTTATGTTTTTGTAAGCTGTCCTCACGATACAGGAGAAAATCCTAGTGTGGAGGTTACGTTTTTTTGAAATAGAAGAAACAGAAGAAAGAGATGGTTATACTGCCATCTGTGGGAGATCGTACGATATTTCTGGCCTTTACCACCTCGCCTTTTACGTCACCTACGGACTGAAATATTGTGATGGATTCTCGTACGTCACCACACGGTAAATTATATTAGATTAGCAAGATATAAAGTGCAGGTGTTTCGAGTGGCCGAAAGTGAGAATTAGTGTTCATACCTAGATGCACTGGCAGCTCTGTAGGCGGGCAGCAAAGTACTGCTAGGTCTGGTCCTGCTCGGCGATACCACACTGATGAGCTGTAACAGCACATTTACAGGCAAATAATTGTTTATACTCGTACTTATGAGAGCAAATAACAAGTTGTATTTCTTTGTCGTGTATAAATCGTCGTGACTAGGTGTTTTTTAGAAGAGGGAGGGCGGGAGCACGCTAGCATACGGCTCACCTGATAGTGACTACCACCGTCCTGTGACTGACACACCAGGGGATTTGCAGGTGCATTACGGGTCTTTTAAAATAGGAGTAGTCCCCTTTCTTTAAGGCACCTAAGTCGTATGGGTCCGAAAAATCAAAAAGTAGTCGTGCGAGGAAGAACATTTTTGGTAAATCGCCACAGTGGTGAACCTCCAAGCATCCAGATGGTGGTGTAGCACTTCTTTTCTGCCTTAAAGTCTGTCTGTGTAGGTACAAATCTCTCAATTATTTCTGCCGCCAAACACCAGAGTTTGTACGGCTGTTTTCCGGCTTAATCATCTAGTGTATAAATTTATAGTCTGTGACATATTCCATCTTAGTCCTCGGAAGTGATGACGTATCTGTAGCTTTCTTTGTTTGATGTTTTTTTATAGGAAAAGGGTGACAAACGAGCACACAGTCCACCTGATGGTAAGTGGTTGCTGTGGCCTATGGACATCTACGTGGTAGAAGCATGCTAAAGCTATATTATTAGTATATTTGTAGCACGAATGGGTCGGCTCGACCGGGGAAGGACCACGCTCTCACAGAATACCAGCGTAAAATAGCAACTTAACGCTGCTGTGTTTCGTTTGGTGAGTGTAGAGAACCGGCGACCCTTTTTACTGGAAAAGAGGCACTCTATCTTAGTCCTCACGGCTGACGACGCATCTGCATTTTGATTCATATTTGAGAATAGATGTAGATATCTATGGGCCACAGCAACCACTTATCATCAGGTGGACTGTGTGCTCGTTTGTCACCCTATACTATAAAAAAAAATTCGTTTCCAAAAATAAAAGTAGCCTAAGTTACTGCTTATAACATCAGTTATCTGTGATTGAAAATCCCATCCAAATCGGTTTACAGATTTTTGCATGATGCGTGTTCAGACAGACGTCGTGATAGAGTTTTATTATAGTAAATATATATATATGGCATATTATACCACTTAAGCTAGGAATTGGTACACTAGATTCATACGACGTGGCCTGAAACTGGAAGCCTAATTAATAAATCTTTTATGGTATGGGTAATTTCTTTTCGTTAATAAATTGCCATTTATTTTTATCGAACTTAAATAAATTTCCAGAATGGCAGTCTTCAGGCTCTGGGTGGGCTGTAATGATGATAATGACAATGAACTTTATTTAAATAGAGCTAGAAGGGGCGTATTCTAGAATTTAAGAACTAGAACTAAGTAGGTAACATACCCTGCCGTCTTTTTCATCTTGAACTTGTTTCATTTCGCTGCGTTCAACTTCCCTCATGAGTTCATTTCGGTATGCACGAAATGAGGCTGCCGATTTTTGGGATTTCCTTCTAAAATTTAACAGTAAGTAGTTATTTACTTACTATATTTCGTGACGTGTAACGTTTACATGCGTGTTAGCGATTTCATTAATATTTCTATATAAACCAAATACAACCACGAAATTTTTATTGGTCTAACCAATAACTTTAAAAATGAAATTAAACATTACATTTTTGGGTATAATTAAATCATTCGTATGCCTAAATTGTCTATTATGTTTTTGATCTACTACCTCTTGTACATTTTTAATACATTTTACGTCGGGTAGTGGCAGCGTAAAATGTAAAATGTAGCTAAAAGTACCTATGTAAAATCCATTACCTCATGTCATCCCGTGGGTGTCGTAAAAGGAGACAGAGGAAAATGAAATTATGAGATTGACAGGAACACCTCCCTAAAAACAACTCATAATAATAAAAAAACTGCGATCTCCAACCCGCCTGCCAAGCGTGGTAAATATGGCATCCCTTCTATGAGGAAAACTTAGGGGAAGGCCTATGTTCAGCAGTAGACTTTTGATAGGCTGTAATAGAATGGATTTTTTATAGATTTTTACGTGGTAGAGTCATGCTGCAGCTATATTAATAGTATAGTTGTAGCACGAATGGGTCGGCTCGACCGGGGATGAACCACGCTCTCACAATACCAGCGTAAAATAACAGCTTAATGCTGCTGTGTTTCGTATGGTGAGTGTAGAGAACCGGAGACCCTTTTTACTGGAAAAGAGGCATTCCATCTTAGTCCTCACGGCTGACAACGCATCTGCATTTTGATTCGCAAACGAAGATAGTTGTAGATGTCTATGGACCACAGCAACCACTTACCATCAGGCGGACTGTGTGCTCCTTTGTCACCCTTATTCTATAAAAAAAAGGACAAGGGGTGGCAAATGAGCGCGCAGTCCATCTGATAGTAAGTGAATACTGTGGCCTATGCACATCTACATTTATCGTCGATTAAGAATTAAAATGCAGATGCGTTGTCACTCCTGAGAAGTACGATGGAATAGTTCGTTTCAGTAAAATATTATCCGGTTCAATAGAGAGTCTAGACTCACCACACGAAACAGCAGCATTAAGCTGCTATTTCACGCTGATATCCCGATGGAGCGTGGTCCTTCCCCGGTAGATCCGACCCATTCGTGCTACAACTATACTATTAATATAGCTGCAGCATGGCTCTACCACGTGTAATCATGGCGAGTAGTATTATTACCAGCGCGAGGTCGTCGGCCATCAAACTACCGGGCTAGCATGGTGAGACGGTAGTATTTTTTTTAAGTAAAGCCAATAAGCGCTTTTTAACCCTTTCCTTGTCCCGTGAGCATATAGCCGCGTATATGGGTCATTGCTATTGTCTTATTATTATGTATTCAAATCGAACAGTGAAAGTGTTAAGAAAGGCCTATGACCAATATTTACGACTATAGAAAATTATATTTGATATATTTGAAAACGATATAAAATATACAAAAAAAAAAACCGGCCAACTGTGAGTCGGCTTGCACACCGAGAGTTCCGAACAAATCCGTAGGTATATAAGTTTAAAATTATTAAAAATATTTTTATTATATGATGTAACTAAAAATGTATGCTTTTCGCAATTTTTCCTATATCTGTGCTATAATACGTTGCTGCGTGCCAAATTTTAAGATTCTGAGTTCACGGGAACTACCCTGTAGGTTTTGATTCCCTTGCGAATGTCGAAAATTTGCGGCATAAACGGCTGTATCTTTTGATTGCGTTGGCTTAGAAGTTTGATTTTTTCACAACTCCAAGGGACAGTAGACTTGAGTATTAGATATGAATTTCAGCTTGATATCTCTACGCGTTCCTGAGCAAAAGGGTCTTGTCAGACAGACAGACGGACAACAAAGTGATCCTGTAAGGGTTCCGTTTTTTTCCTTTTGAGGTACGGAGCCCTAAAAAACTATACACACACAATAACATCATAAATAACTTACGTTAAAATAAAGTGGGTACTAAAACTGAAGATTAAAAATTAAAAGTGATGGTTGTTGTAGCTCAGGGGGCTAAGCGCTAGCTGTAGCTTGGCTGTAGCATTAAATTGTTAATTCTAATTTTAAATTTTGGAGAATATGATATAATATTATATTTTTTTAATTTCTCAATCTTGAAGGCTTTCTCCACCTTTCTTTCCGTTTGGGACTGAGGGGCATCGAACTCGGTTTGCTTCATACTATGAAATATTCAGCCGAGTAGAGTGTTTGTCCCTGAGTTTCCAGCTCTAGATAATAATGTTCTCCAGACCGAATTTCGTTCACGGTTCACGCCAACCCGTCTCAACGGAGACTAGCTATCTGCGCAGGATAGGATTATAGTGCTCAAGTATATGCGCAAGCACAGGTGCACTCTCTATTCCCTCACTCTCATAGGACACATCATCTCATGGGACGAACGACTATATATAAATATCTATAAAGGCGTAATAACTGAATCAAAAATACCTTCGAGCTAGACATAGAAGTGCAAACAGCACCAACAACAGAAGCACGGCAATTGTAGAGCCTATGGCCAGTGCCCATAGCTCCGTGCCGTGAACGCCGCCCGCTTCCGCCTCCCCCTCGAGTCCCTCAGCCGCCTTAAGGTACGCTGCTAGCAAAAGTTTCACGATTTGTTAAATAAAAATAAAACTTAGATGATATCCAAATTAACTGATATGGGAGATATAAAAGAATGTGGAATATGTTACAAACATGTTCATTGGCACTTTTTTTATATGATAAGTGTGTGTGCCTCATAGACATTTACATTCAACCTCACCTATGAATCAGTATGTAGATGCGTTGTCACGCTTGAGGACTAAGATAGAATGCCTCGTTTCCAGTAAAGGGGTCTCCAGTTCTCTATACTCACCATACGAAACACAGCAGCGTTAAGTTGCTATTTTACGCTGGTATTCTGGGAGAGCGGGGTCCTACCCCGGTCGAGCCAACCCATTCGTGCTACAACAATACTACTGATATAGCAGCAGTATGGCTCTACGACGTATAAAAATTTTTTCCTAACGGAGCTTTAGTAACTGACTCCCGGCGGAAATTATAATCAAATATTATGTCCAAACCAACCCCACAAACAGGGGGTGTAGACCTATGTGTGTGGTATCTTTGCTTTGCTGGCTTTGTCGGCAGCTAAACCAGTGATAGGGCGATGATATGTCCAAGTATGTTTGATAAGGCCTTTATATAACAAGGATGGTTAGGGATAACTGAATGATAGGTTGAGAAATTGGGTAATAAGAGAAAAGAGTAATTTGCAAAAAGATGTGATCAAGATTAAAAAAAAATATTGCTTCGGTGTTTTGGACACGTAGAAAAACTGAGAGGTAAGAGCGATAAAGAAAATTTACGCTGCAATGTGAGTGGTAGAGTCGGCAAGGGACGTCCAAGGCCGATCGAACAAATTGGCGTTATATTGAAGATGGTTTAAATTGAGTGTACCCTTAACCGAAGAGCATGTATGCATGCGTATGTATATGGATGTGAAGGAGGCGAAAGGGATGTGTCAGGATCGTGCCAAATGGAAGTCTGTCGTCTATGCCTACCCATCCGGGTGACAAGCGTGAGTGTTTATGCTATGTTTATAATTTATGTAAAGAATTGGGCTATTTCTGTAGAATCGGATTATCCCTTTTCAGCCACTGGTTGGCCACATCTTTGTGATATCTTTAAAGTGCACCAATTTGACTGTGTAACTATCAAAACTGAAAAGAAGCCTTTGCAGGGAAAGATGTGTGCGTGAGTACGTGTCAGGGAGCTGAGCATGGTTTCGGTGTCACTTGACATGTAAGTAGCGTTCTGTCTGTCTCCTTGTGGGTTTAAACTACAGTTAAGTAAAGTACTTTAGCATTAATTTACTTTAGAGATAACCCAATATGCGTTTCCTGGAACCTTTACACGCGACACAAGGCCTTTTTATATTTCTACGAGGATTTTATAGTAATTAGATCGCTGCATTGCTCCATTGTATGGAGCGATCCAATGAACTGGTAATGTAAATCAGTAAAAGATTAAAGAAATATCCTTTAGTAGCCGACCCGTATAAGGATAGAGACTCTGATTCTCAAGCCATTGTCTAACAGATCGCTTGGCTTCAGATCTACAATGGTTGCTTCGTTGGTGTGTAGTGTCTTTGGTGCTAGTGTAGTGTGCGTAGTGCGTAATGAGTTCAGGGTGTAAGGTGGTGCGTTAGGTGGTGGGTCGTGTTGGTGGCAGTACTCACGCTCGGCCTTGGTGGTGACGGCGGCGCCCAGCTCGCGCGCCACCTCGGCGTCGCGCACCAGCCGCATGTCGCGCGCCGCCACGGCCGCCGGCACCGCGCGCCCGCCCACCAGCACCACGTACACGATCTGCACGCTGCCCGTCTCCGCGGACTGACACACGCATAACACTCAATACCACGTCTCACACACACACCGGTGCATCCCCTTCACACATCAGTGAGGGTATCCACGACTTTTCTGCCACTAGAGCGGCGCCGCTCACGAATAAGGTGAAATATTTGACACAATCCAAAGCGGGGAAAGTTAATTTGTTTGAAAGTGTAGAGATTAATGTTTCTTATCGATATATTTTAATCTCTAAATATAAAAATCAATTGCTTTATATTAGTTTCGCTAAAACTCAAAACGGCTCGACCGATTTTGATGAAATTTTTTGTGTGTTTGTATTATTGGTCCCTGTATGGTAGGGTTGCCAACCCCAAATTTAAGAAACTAAGATTTGAAGTTGAAAAAACCAGCACAATTCAGTTTACAAACATGACGTAGTTGAAAATGTTTTAAAAATTATAGAATACAGCACTGAGGCATTGCTTTGTTTATAAATATTAAGGCCGGGGAAAAAGTTTCTTCGTATTTTATACATTCTTCGTATTGTATACAAATTCAAAACATGTTTTTTTCAAAGTTTAATTACATTTAATTATATAGCAAGCAAAATGGTATATATATATATATACTAGCTGTGCTCCGCGGTTTCACTCGCGTATTATTACACTGTCCAAGCGAAGTCTGTAACAAAAAGGGCCGTTCATGCATCTAAGCCGCGCGATTTTTTTTTGCGCCTTGAAGCAAATGGAAGGGCTACCCCGATACGCGAGGAAGTGGAGAATGCTTTATGCATACCACGACAGCCGGTCTGTCGTGGTTATGCGGGACTCACTGTGCCTATCCTATGGGGACCCTAAGTGATACCTGCTAAACTCCACTTTGGGCTGATTAAGTCTCTTTGCCAGATCGGAAGCGACCCTCTTTTGGGAGAAGAGGGCGCAGGCGGCTACAAAGAGCCGTTGAGGAAGAGCCTACTTAGGCAAATTTAAGAAGAATCGGCCTGAGCCGCCAGGAGGCAGTTCAGATCGGTTGAAATTTTGTTTGGCGAGTCCGAGAGAGAGTTTCTCGGCCTGCGGACTCGATGGCGAGAGGGGAGTGGGGCTGCATAAGTAGCTGCCTCGCGAATAAAATGATTGGAATGAGACTCTGAGGCTTTGAAGAAGGTCTCAGAGAGTGTTTTTAAAAATTGTTGGATTGTAGGGAGCTCTAAGTCCCGATGGAGGTATTACGGACGTACCAAGGTGCGTTCGTAGCTCGACGACAGAAGAGGTTTAATGAACTACTTGGAGTTCATTAATGATTTTAGGGTTGGCGTGGGCAAAAACAGGGCCCGCGTAATAGAATAGAATAGAATAATTTTTATTCAATATACATTACATGTGTAATTCTTATTGAAAGTCATTTTTTTACTTTACCACTGGTAAGACATGACTGGTCGTATACAGACCTTAAAGGGTTCGCTTGTTACGGAGGGACATTTTACTGTGTCGGCCCAACATACTGTTAAGCCTACTCAGATAGAATTGTGCGTGGCGGGTTACTCTTTTGACATGGGGCCCGAAGGTGAGCCTCGTGTCAAGGATGACGCCTAAATATTTGGCAGATGTATGCCAGGGGACAGGGGTCCCTAGCATACGTATTGGTGGTGTGTTTTTGAGACGGCGTCGTTTATAATCGGAGTGAACGTCGGAGCTCTTCTCCGGGTTCACATCGATGCGCCATTTTTGGAACCAAGCTCCTAGGTCATCAACTGACTTTTGGATCTTGTGCCGTATGAAAGGTAGCGAGGTACCTTTACAGTAGAGGGCAGTGTCGTCTGCGAAGAGGGAGAGCTGAACACCTTTCGACGGGATGGGAATGTCGTTGGTGAACAGGATGTAAAGGAGGGGAGCAAGTACTGAGCCCTGAGGAACACCAGCTTTGATGGGGCGCTGAGAAGAGAGCGTGCCTTCGTGTCTAAAACAAAAGGTACGATGCTGTAGGTAAGAGGCCACGAGACGTACTAGACGATCGGGGAGACCTATTCTATATAGTTTGAAGATAAGGCCTTCATGCCAGACTCATCGAAAGCTTTGGCAATGTCGAAAAAGACCGCGATGGTCTTATAACGACGAGGATAAAAACCGCTGAGCATATATTTCACAATACGGTGACCTTGTTGGGGACAGAAATGTTTCGCTCGGAAACCAAATTGATGGGGGATGACAAGAGGGTCACCGTCTGTGGGAAACAGATGGAGCCTCATGCGAGTGAGGATGACTCTTTCGAAGAGTATGCCCATGGCCTTGAGGAGGCTAATGGGACGATGACTGGAGGGGAGGTTGAGAGGCTTTCCTGGCTTGGGAATACCAATCACAGTTGCCTCTTTCCACTTAGTGAGAAAGTAACTAAGATTGAAGCAGTCGTTGAAGATAATAGTTAAAAGGGTTAACACCTGCTCAGGAAAGTGTTTAAGGGCTTGGTTGGAGATGCCTTCCGCGCCCGGAGCCTTTTTGGGCTTAAGTCCTTTGATGAGGGATGAAATTTCATCATTGGACACAGTGATAGGGTCAGAGGCTGTAGGGGGTGAGTTCCGGCGGCGGACCTCATCCTCCACTGCCCGGATGTGTGAGGGGTCGACGGGTTGAGAGCTAGGAAAGCATTGTGCGGCAATGCTGTCTACAAAGCACTCAGCCTTTTCCTCGTCCTAGAAGGCAACCGTACCGTCGGGACGGGAGAGAGGGGTAGTGTGGGTGATAGCGTCTACGCGGAGGGCTCTTGCCATCTGATAGTACGCTATATGAGAGGGAGAGATATTCTCCATGAGCTTACTTTTTTCGATGTCTCGAAATTCAGAGAGGCGGAAACGGAGTTCTCGTTGAAGACGATTGGCCGTGCGCCTATATTCGGGGATGGGATATTTAGCTGCTCTCCGGAAAGCATCTTTCTTGGCTTTTAATAGGTTGCTAATATGTAGGGGAAGCCCATCATTATTAGCAACCGGGACGACCCTTTCATTCTCCTTAAGGGAGGATTTAATAAGCCTTTCACGGATCTCATCGGGCGGCTAGGGTTTATGCGATCGCTCGCGCTCCGAGCAGAGTGTTTATTATATTAATTTTTCATTATCTCTTAAACTATGCGTCCAAATAACATGCTATAAACAGCAAAGTTTATCTTCATAAAATTGTCTTGATGATGAAGTAACTTTCGTTCCTAAGGATTAATATGCCATGCCTAATAATAACACTCATAAATCACTTTTTAATTTTCTATAATTTTTTGTCACAAAATACCTTATTGTGGCTTATGTATAAGAAATAGGCATATGGTAGCACGGACTTTTTTTAGGTAGAGCAAAGACCAATATTTTTGTAGAACATTTTATTTATGTAATATTAAACGTTACGCCAGCGCACGCGGATAAATCAGTAAGAGAGCGCCTTTTCTTCAGACTTGGTTAACAAAAATCAATATTTAAGGCTAGCTGAGAGTTGTAGGCTACTGTTAGATAGCTTATACTATTTCTCATGAATCTGGCTATTATATCCAAAAATAATTTTTCAAATCGGACTGGTAGTTCCAGATGTTAGCGCGTTTAAACAAACTTCCGCTTTATTATATTATAAGTATATATATATATATATATATATATATATATATATATATATATATATATATATATATATATATAAACCCTCGGTGTCCGTCTCGGAGTCCGACTCGCATCGCACTTGCACGGTTTTTTTGTAATATATATAGATACATCAGAATGTATCGAATTTCTTCGTTTTTTTTCACTCATTTTGGCAGACAGAAAAACAATTGAAAAGTGGCGGGAAAATGTTGTTTTCTTTTTCTTTTTCTTAATGTCTAAGTCCAATGAAATAAAAGCCTACAAAAACATTTTTATTTTAGGTACTTCCCATACAAGTAAATGGAGGATGATTTTTTTTACCCGTCTATACCATCATGTGGGGTATCGTTGGATAGGTCTTTCAAAAACTTTGGGGGTTTGAAACAACAGCTTTTCGATTCAGAGGTTCATTGCGTTTGCGTTAAGAGATTAACGAGTAATAGCCGACCAACGTATAAAATGCACTTGGATTAGTAAAAAAATCATGACAACTCCATAGAATATGACCTAAAACTAGATGCATTATAACTATGTAATGTTATTGTAAGCTGTTAAAAAAATAAACATAAACTTATATGTATTGATTTTAAAACTAGCCAGATACAAACAGTACAACTAAAGAGATTGATTTTATACAAACAAAAAACACTAGAATCCGAATATTTATAATTAAATCGCAACTTTTCAGTTATGATGACACTGACTGTGTGACCATCTGTGTCACAAATAAGTTCACCTGAGTCCCAACTAGCGACATCTGGTGAACGTAAGATTATTAGCCCTCATTGGGAGCTTAAACACTGTAGCCAATTGAAGCTTTTAAAAGCTGTGCAAATTAAAGGTTCTGTAGAAATTGTATGAGAATTGAGAATATACAGAATGAGATTGATAAACGAGCACACAGTGCACCTGATGGTAAGTTACTCATAGACATCTACGTCAATCGTCGCTTTAGAATCAAAATGCAGAGCACTGTCACCCCTGAGGACTACAATCGATTGCCTCGTTTCCATTAAAAAGGATTTCCGATTCTCTACACTCATTATACAAAACACAGCAGTATTAAACTGCTATTTCACGCTACTATTCTGTAAAAGCGGGATCCTTCCCCAATCGAGCTGACCCAATCTACTACAACTATAATATAGCTGCAGCACGACTCTACACGTTTAATAGAACGTGGCTCTACCATATATAAATGTCATGCTTTTTTTAATAAAAAAAATTTGTTCGTATTTATGTGTTGGAGGATATTGATTAATAAATTAAGAACTGCAACTTCAGTTGCGTTTGCCTTTTAAAAAGAATAGGCTCTTTTCCTGAAGGTCGCACATTTGTACACTATACTATCTTATGAGGCAGTAATTAATCTGAGATAGATTACATCCTACCAAAAATATAAATGGGAAAAGGGGCCAAGCACAAACGACTTTCGAGGTTTTTGACATCCTCGATTAAGGAGTTGAGATCTGAACAGGCACTAAATAGTGTATAAATCATTAGGCTTAACGGGTGCCAAGTAACATAGTAACATATGATGCCTAGGCACCTAGGCTAAGATAAGTACGATAAGTATTCTAAGAAAATTTCTAAAGGAATTTTTGTTTTGACAACCACCGTGTCAAATATTGTATGCAATCAGAGTATAAAGTCACATGTTCTACGAGTATATGCAATGGTATACAATTTATGTCAATAACTTATCAAACATATACAAACAGATACAAATAATACATTACTCTTACCAAAGAGTATATAATCACTACGTTTTACACCAAAACTTAAATAATTTTACCTGTAATAAATTTATTTAAGTTTTGGTGATGTTTGGAAACACTAGAAGATAAAGTTTTGTTTTGTAATAATTTACAAATAACTTACCTCCGTTATATTTTGGATATGTACACGCACCGGTGGTTGCTGATCGGGTTTTAAAATCTCCCTTTTGAACAGCGTGGTTTCATTACTAATATCCTCCTCTAAAGGTATATCGATAAGATCTTTATCTATCTTAGACACATCTCTCTTTTTTAGGATAACAGTTGGCGTAACTAAGACCCACGAATCAGTATCATTTAATTTAGTGGGTTCAATTTCATCGTGTGCTAATGGCGACTTTATTTTGTTTTTAAATATTTCAAAATTTTCCGGAATCACTTCACTATAAGTAACCGACGAGTTCTTGGTCAAAGGTGCCAAATTTTCAAAAATAGTAGTGACACTACTGAGTTCAAATTCGTCGACATTCGCAATAGAACTATCCATATCTAAATATTTTTCGGGCGTTTGTGAGCTATAAGTGCCGATGTCATTCAATTTGTTTTCTTTATTAACGACAAAAGAATGCACTTCATGTTTCTTTCTAGGTGTAGGTGCGTCAAGAGATTTTATTATTCCAAGATGTCGCTCTTGCTGTCTGAAAGAAATGAAAGATATAATCTTGTAAGGACGAAGAAAACAACTAGTTGTAACTAATTCTAAGAGTTGAGCAAAATTTAAAATTAAATTTTTGACCGTTAGTTGTTTAGTACTACTAACCTTAAAAAGGCTTTTTGATACAATCTTGCCAACCTAAGCTGTAGACTATCAGGAGTTGAGCCTTGGATAACGGTAAGCAACCAGTAGCGTCGGTCTTCTGGTATCTCTGGCGCTAGACTGTCTGGAACACCCGTTTCTCCACAGTTTAGCACACAGTCGCCCGTTGTTTTATCCGTCACTGCCTGCAATATGTTGCTAATAATCTTTATAAATTGTTGTTTTAAAATTGGATATCGACATAGCTCACAAATATAATGGCGTTTATTATACGTTCCCGTGACGTAAAATCTGAATGATTTTAAAGAAACTTTTCAATATAAATCTAGACATGCGATATTCCTATTACCTTTTTAAACTATTATACTAAGTACATTAGCATTAATATTTACAATCAAACAGATTAACTTCAAGGAAGCCGCATATTGACAATTTTTGTTAATTTCTGTCAATATTATTGACAACTCATTGTTGTTAATATGTATAGTGTATTATGCCATTACGCCTGTTGGCGGACTTCTTATGTCATCACTCATCATCCATTCGTTTCCTTTTCATTCATCAGACATGCAGGTTTTCTTTCACCACCGAACACAGTAAATCAGCATTTAAATTTACAACCATCTATTTGTACTGGCGGGGATCAAAATCAGTTTGCTCACGTATTTTTAAATTTCCTGGAGAGTGCTTATTCCCTGAGCACAGCAAAAACACTCTCAGAAATACAAGGAGGCCTGGGACATACATAAGCTGTTACTTTACTGTTTCATGATTAGGGTAAATACCGTGATTACCGTAATTATTTTCATGTAATATTAACCTGTGGCGGATATGAGTCCAGATAGACAGTGGCTAGGACAGTAGTGGTACGTATGATGGCTGTAGGAGGTGAAGGTGCTGGAGTTGCGGCATCTGGCGGTGGAGGCCCATCACCCGAGCCCGTCCAGAAGAAATCTTCTAGTCGCGGCGTGTGTAAGTGCTGGTCGGGCGATAGCACCATGTACACTGGAATTTAGAATACCATTTTAAATAATATACTGAATATGTCAAAAAGCATAATTGGCGCTAGCTGGAGTTTTAATAAGAATTGAAGATTTAAAAGGAACTGTGAAATTTGGGTGAGGGAGAAGAAGCTTATGCTCATCATAAATTTCGATATCAGTTTTTAGAGATACATATAATTTTAAATGATTTTACGGATTCTATCGCGTCTAATTTAAGTTTTTTTTATTTTATAGGATAAGGGTGACAAACGAGCACACAGTCCACCTGATGGTAAGTGGTTGCTGTGGCCCACAGACATCTACATCTATCTTCGATTACGAATCAAAATGCACATGCGTTGTCACCCGTGAGGACTAAGATGGAATGCCTCGTTTCCAGTAAAAAGGGTCTCCGGTTCTCTACACTCACCATACGAAACACAGCAGCGTTAAGCTGCTATTTTACGCTGGTATTCTGTGAGAGCGTGGTCCTTGCTGGTCCTGCCCGGTCGAGCCGACCCATTCGTGCTACAACCATAATATAGCTGCAGCATGGCTCTACCACGTATAAAAGAAAGGTCGGGAATTAAAAACTTCAATTAAACGCGATAGAATCCGTAAAAATTTGTTTAACTTGATGTGTAGTGTTCGCATAAATATACGAAATCATTATACATATCATTTGTTTTAATGTTCGTCAACCACAATTTCTTGGTTTTCGAAACTAATTGTATTGTCATAGTTCCTCATTCCTGTGATGTAACATGACATCCGAAGCTAATTTCGATCTTAATTTACGAATATATGTAGTAACTCATAGAAATATTAAAAAGAGGAGAAGTGGCAAGGGGGCGTGTCTGTGTCCGCACGATATGATCAAAATGCTCAGGTTCTATTCAAACGGCCGTCTTTGCGTATTAGTATACTTTCAACCGTAATCGTGAAACAATATCAGAATGCCGTGTTATTCAGTGGTTTTTTGTAAAAACCGAAGCCAAAACAAAATCTTTGTAGATCATGGAATCACTTACCATATGTAAGAACAAGTATTTTACTATCTTTATCTTTAAAATCACGAAAAACAACAAATCGTAAAATATTTTTTGCTCTTAATGCGTTATTTTTGTTTTCAAATATCACTGCAACGGTACTATTTTGTAGTAAATACATTGCTCCTTAACCACTACTTATGTATATCGCTAAGCGACTGAACAAGCAATGTAAATATGACTAAACGATACTTTATTTATGGGGATGCATCGTGTAGTACGGCCACTGAATCTTGCGATGAGTTAGTGTTGTGCTTGCGCAGATCCACTAACGTATGCTATCGACAATAATGTCGATTGGCGAATTGCTATTATAGTTTATTCTTTCAATTTGTCAACCGTTTTAGCCCGGTGGGAAGAACATAATGGTATTTAATTATTTTGATTATTTTCACCGTTTACTACACTGAATTCGTAACTAGCGATCATAAAGTAAGTTGTTTAAATAATTAGGTTAATCATCGGTGAAGTGTTTTGGGTTGAATTATAGTATATTATGCCTTACCTTCGTGTTAATTCTATACTTTTATGTTTTCAAAGCCTTCGAATGAGTTATTATACCTAATTGGCATGATTCAGAATTCAGATAATATTATAATAGTGACTTTTGCTAAAATAAGTCAACATAATTCTCCTGGCTATTTATTTGTTATGCATGAGTGTGTGTTTGTTTTCATATATTTAACAATATCTTAACCAACCAGGGGTTTTTTAACAAAGGCTTGCCAGGTACATGTTGGTGTTAAGAAATTGCGTAGGATATATGTAAATGATAAATAAATTATTATCGTACATTTTCAGCTTCCCAAAAGATGCTAATTTAAAAAAGAAATTAATTGATGCCACAGGAAGGCCACCAAACTGGTTCCCTACAAAAACTAGTACCATATGCCAAAATACCTACTTTTTCAATACGTTATGACAATCAAAACCAACAATACCGGATTTTTTTATTGTATTTGTTAGGTAGGTTAGGTACTTAACTAATTTACGTTTAGTTACATATTGTTTATTTTTATTATATAATTTCCTGTGCATATCGTTTTTTATTTATTTTATTTTTAATTTTAGTGCAATTTTAGTATAAATGGAAGAGAATCGATAACTTTCCAATTTAGTCAATCTCTAATGTATATGTAAAATAAATGGCTTTTATTTTTAAAATGCGCAGCACAACGATAGCGACTGATATTTTTGTGTGAGTAAGTAGTACGGTGAATGGTAAATGCACGCTAGTTCTGTAGGGATACGGTTTATAATTGATTGTGTAGTACGTTCTAATTTATAAAATGCGGGTGTTTGCGCGACTGCGTATCTATTGCTTTTACTGATCTGCAAGTGTAGTAGTAGGCGGGTGGTAGGGGCCAACTGGAGACACCGGGTTCCGATACATTTTCAACTACCGGGCATATCTCCTTCTATTATTATATCTATGTAGTAACTCCATATTAACGGATACACTTGTGGGGCCTAAAGGTCTAGATACCAGGCCATAAACTCCAAAAAAAAATACACTTGTGGGTTTTAGTCGATAACTTCAACTGATTATTATAAATGATGAAATGAAGACAAACACTGTTTGTGTTATACTGAAATTGGGTTAGATTTTTTGGGAAATTTGCATTACTTTATAAAAAGAGTCGCAATATTTTGTGACTTTAGTGATACTCGTACAGTGACGATAACTCTTCTGGAAAACTGATAAATTATTAAATTATGATAAACTTATTTAAGTCGGGTATAACCCATGCTTTCTTGTAAAGTTATTTCTTCATTTAATAATAATAATAAATTCTTTATTTGCCACAAATCTGTTAACAATTAAATGGAACCCTGGCTTCTAAACTAGTTGTAATAACTGTATCTTAGAAACCAGTGCTTTCCCCTATTAGCGGTACAATTACAATAGATTCTGGCGACTTAAGAATAATAGAATTCGGTTAACAATTAAGTAACATGCAGTAAACGAAAGTCAAGGAATGAGAAAAAAGTGTTGTGTGGATAGTAGTATTTAGTTCTCATGACACCCAATATTTTTATTTTTATTTTACAAATTCCAATATCAAGTTAAAGCTTATATACGTCCGACTTTTATGCACAGGCCTTCTTTCATTTTTGAGAGTGTTTTAAAGCAAACTCTTTCGACTAACGATCAGTCATCAATAACGATAATCATATAATAACGATAGTGATTTCGATAGCAGGGCCATCTACCGGGTCCAATTGTTAATCTAAACCATCCAGAGACGCACTCAAACTTCAAAATTTCATCAAAATCGTTCGAGCCGATTTTTATATATAGAGAAGAAAATAACTTCCCACGGCTGGATAGCGATGCCAAAAGCAGTACTTTAAAACAAGTACTTAAAATTGCACTCAATAGTTTAGGTGTTGTTGGGTTACACAGAAATCAAGAACTATAGCTATGAAATTTAGGGGAAAGTCTTATCCCCTAAGTTAACATGCCTCATATTCTCTTTCGGCTAATAAAGAAATAGTTACGGACAAAAGTTAAATATTAATAATTTAGCTTTTACGAGTTATATTGATTGTCTGACAGGATAACAAACATTTTGGGGCGAGTGAGCATCGCGTGATCTCCTGAATAAGGTACCACAGTTTATTGCCCCCCTGTAAACCGGCCGTAACTCCTGGTATGCTTTCTGTTTGACGCAAGTTGACGCAAGGGAAAGTTTTTGAAATAAATTACCAGAAATATGATGGCTGAAAAGGATTTAACCGCAGTGTATTGAAAAAAAAATCTCTAGGATTTTCTCCTACATCAAACAAAGACAAATATCCAGATCCGGAACAATTATTTGTAGGTCATACAAATACTTGTTCCGTGCGGGATTCGAACGCTCGGCTCTCAGCTCCGCATCTCATTACTAAGCCTATCCTATGCCGTCCTATGCTATGCTATATTATGCGTGTTAAATACCTTTTCTGCCTAGGACTACGCCTGGACGGGGCTGATTTCTGCCGTAAAAGCAGCAGTGCACTCACTGTTGTGCTCCCGTTTTGAGATATGTCATCTCTATAACGGTAAACTCCCCATTAGCTCTCGATAGAAATAATGATGTTCTGTGATAGCTTTCAAGAGTCTATAGGTTGTAACGACCAATTACCGTCAAGTAGATCGCGAGTTCGTTTGTCACGCTCTTTTAATAAAAAAAATTGTTCTATTTCAATGGTTCATTTTATTAAGAAAAAGTCAATTTGATTTATGTATATTATCTAGACTATTTATACGTGGTAGTACCACGCTGCAGCTATATTATGGTTGTAGTACGAATGAGTCGATTCGACCGGGGAACGTGCCGGAGCATCCACTTACCATCAGTTGACTGTGTGCTCGTTTGTCGCCTCCTATACTATAAAAAAAAGTATTATAAAAAAAATCATAGTTACTGTAGAATTGAATTGAATGAAGATATTCTATGCAATGGATTTTTAATAATTGACGCATTTGTTAATTCGAACGGATCCTTCAATCGCTTGTCGCTTGTAAATAAGGCTTTGTAGGTTGGTAAGTAGAAGGCACTATTTTTGGCGCCATCCTGTACCAGCCTCCGAGTTGGATATAAAAGGAAACGCATTTCCTATCGAATTGACTATGTACTAATTACTGGAGCTTGTTTAAAGTACATAATATACGATATTTAAACCAATTTAAAAAAAAAACTACGAACTTAAATGAAATTATTATACATTCTTCCCCACCGTATAGTGTAAATAACGCTGGCTGCGTTTGCTCGCACATTTACTGTTCTTAGCTTTTGGACGAGAAAAAATCAATCTAGCTTGGATCATATTGCCTTCAGATTGATCATCGAAATTCGATTATGTGCCGTGTAATCAACATTTTGATGGTTAGTGAGAATTAACGCTGCTCAATTTTATTTTTCCAATTTTTTATACGTGGTAGAGGAGAGCCACGCTGCATCTATATTATGTTTGTAGCAGGAATGTGTCGGCTCGATCAAGATCGAAGAACGAAGAGAAGTCGTTCTTACAGAATACCAGCGTGAATTAATAGTTTAACACCTTCACTGTCCGGTTTGCAGACACATTAGTAGGACAATAGCAATTACCTACATATATATAATGCACGGGACAGCGAAAGGGTTAATACTGCTGTGTTCCGAATGGTGAGTTTCATTCCATCTTAGTCCTCACGAATGACAACGAATCGGCATTTTTTACCGACTTCAAAAATTAGGATTTACTCAATTCGATTTCGACTGTACGTTTTTTTTTATGTGCGTTACCTCATACCTTTTTTCTACGTGAACCGATTTCGATGATTCTTTTTTTAATTGAAAGCAGATGCTTCTCATGTGGTCCCATATAAATTTGATCAAGGTCTGACAATAGTTTTTAAGTTATCCTAAATAATATATATTGAAGTGGGTTGTACAAATTTTTAATTTTATATTATGATCCTAAATCATAAGTATAACCGTAACAAAAAAAAAAATATTTTCTACATTCTCGTTCAAAACAAAATATTATTTTAAATATCTTCAACCAATAACATACATTTATAATATGAAGATATGAATGAGATCTTCATACGGATTTCGATTACCTACGGTCATACATAACGTTTTCTTTATCAATAACTACGAGTTAGGTGTACCTAAGTTGTAAGACCTACATTGAGTATAGCCTTCTCATAGACTAATTATTATCTATGAGAAACCGGTTTGGAAACGGAAATCCCGTAATATAAAGTGCCTTTAAAATTAATTTATATTTTTCTACTTGCGGTGTCGATTTTATCCTGAAGGAAATTCAATCGAGTTCTGCCAGTGGAAAATAGGCAAAAGAAATAGGCCCTTGCACAGTATCCCCCATCCCCACTATCACCACGTAATGTGTCATGGATTATACACATCGGCATTAAGGTGAGGAAGAAATTACACCGGAACTAAAAACTTATGAAGAACCGGTACATGAAGTTCTTCAGAAGTTATTTAATTTCATTATTCACAGTGGCATTACTCGAAGCCGTGAAGCAGAGCGTTGTCACCTTTCTTGTAGAACAAAATCATAGTCTTGTTAGGTACTCGTACCTACTTTTGTTCTATAAGAAGGTCGTATTGAATAACTACAATTTTATCATGACAATAATAATAAAAAAAGCTTTAATAATAACTCTTTTATATTTTAATATAGGTATATAATATATAGGTAGATAACACTCCATAAAATTGGACAACTATCTATGGATAATCTGACACAAATTAAATTGGCCATTAAACGGTAGGTTTGCGTTTGTAGGTTGACGTTAGAGCACACATCCTGTCCGAAACCAGGTTTTTGCGTAGCAGACAATTGAATAAAAAGCCAAATAATAGCATCGTAATTTAAAAATGACTAGGGTTGACAATATTTACGATCACATTTTTGCAACAGAATACTAACGATTGATTTTTTTAATGTTTATAATTAATAATCAATAGTGCCTAAATACATATAAAAAATTAATATATCAAAAACAATAATTGTTTTTGATATATTAATAGACAATTATTGTCTACGTTATTAAGTATTTCTCAAAGACCATTTATAACTTATTGTACTTGGGTAAAAACTATTGGGTCGTGTTTACCGCCACTTTCCATCAAACATAAAATTACTTATGTAAAAACATTGCTTGGCTTTTGAAACTCACTGAAACACATTAGAGTTTGGTACAGAATCAGACGGCAAAGAAAGAGTGCTACCTGGAGAAGAGTTGAAAAATACAAAAAGTCTAAACGAAGCCAAATTAAGCCGATTATCTAGCCCTAGTTGTTTCTCAGTGATATTTTCTCTGGATTAACCGATTCGTTGCGGCACCGATTTTCGACAACTTTTAGCTGTGGCGGCAAACAAATATTTCATGACACGCCTGATGTGTCAAGCGCCACAGACATTGATGACATGCCTATTGTGCCATCAGCCATGTGTAAAAGTAACGTTCTTTTTTATGGTTTTTTACTTGTTTAGACCTAATTAAGTTTATTTGACATCAAACATAAGTTACAAATGGAAGGATACTTGTTTTTAGTGGGTAACTAACTACGTGTTTTTTACGTGTTTTCTTTGAAATTGAGAGTAAGTGACTTTTTTTATGAAGAGATTACAAACCTTTTGTACTATTTATTGTTTTATAAAAAAAAATATTTATATAAGTAGGTACAGCTAATTCACCCTGGAAAACCTTGGCTTTTATTAAATTAAATTTTCACCTAATAATAATATTTGTAACTAACAAACAATCAAGAAATTTGGAAAAAATAAGGTTTATGATTCATTAATATTTACAAATGTTAAATATTATTTAATGTTATGCAAATGTAAAAGTAAAGTCGATTCGAAAACGTTTAATTAGTAAGTATAGCAAAACAAGTGTTTTCAAAAGGAAACAAACGCCGGCGCTATACGACGGAAGATTGACAAAAGACTATTTATTAGCGAACTTTTTTTATGCATGAACTTCATGAGTTTCAAACTGTTTCAAGCAAAAATAAACCTTATACCATATCACAAGAGCCCATGGTACTTCGTAGGTTCGTAGGTCTATTCGGCCATATGATTTATTTATTTATTTATTTACTAACTCACAATTGTTATTACAGGCGTGGAGCCTAATGCAACAATGTGGCCACTAATTTAAAAAAGACAAATAGTTTAATGTCACCCTCTCGAATTCCGCCAATGTACAATTAAATATGTCTAATCGTTGTGCTACGATGTTAAGCATTCTAGCTGCACGAACTACCGGTGCGTACTTTAAGATATTTGTACGAGCAACTGGTACGACCAGCAACCCTCCCCTCAGCCCCCGTCGCAGCCTAGAATTAGGCACGAGGAACCGCAGTGATTCCAATAGTAATAGTAAGTGGCAAGGGTAATAGTAGTGTAGTAATATGGCAGTTCAACCATTTTAAGCAAAATTAAACAATAAGACAAACGCATTGTTTTTTTTAACAGGACACTTGCTTTCCAGAAATTTATTTACAACTAGAGTTTGGGAGCGATCGCAATGAGTGCTATTATTTGTTACTTATTAGACTATTTTCCTCAACATGATTGAGGAGAAGTAAAAAGAGTACCTTGTACAAGTTAAAAAAGGTTGTCAACCCCTAAAAATTTAAAATTTTCAAAATATCCAGAAACGAAGCCGCATGCATGAACTACTTGCAAAATAATGAATATTTTGTTCTGGATAAATTTTCCAAAAACGCAGTTTGAGCGAGTTACAACGATTTTTAAAAAGACACGACTCGTGTGTCATACGCCACACGCAAAAGTAATCGATGGCACGCCTGGCACTGAACCGGTTAAGCGAAGAGAATTATTAACCTTTTCTACCGACGTTAAAAAGGAGGAGGTACCCAATTCGACTGCATGTTTTTTTATGTGTGTTACCTCATAACTTTTTTCTGGGTGAACCGATTTCGATGATTCTTTTTTTATTTGAAAGTTGGTGCTTCTCATATGGTCCCATATATCTGATTGTGGTCTGACCAATCGTTTTTGAGTTATTCGTAATAATTTATATTGAAGTCGATTGTACATAAATTTTAATTTTTAATTATAATTATTTGTGTTATGACTAGCTGTTCCCCGCGACTTCGTCCGTGTAGAATTTATTGCGATATTGGATTTCAGGTGTTTTAATTTTATTTGCGCGAAACCCTAATTCTTTTTTTTTAAATAAAAGTAGCCTAAATTGCACCTTATAACATCAGCTGTCTGCCAGTGAAAGTCCCGTCAAAATAGGTCCAATCGTTTCAAAGATCAACCGGAACAAACAGATAAACGGACAGACAGATAAAATTTTACAAATAGTTTTTTATTATCGTGTGTACTTTCTTATGCATTTTGTAAAAATCTGTTATTTTAACATTACAAACAGACTTCAATTTTATTTATTTGTTTAGATATAGATATATTACTTCTTCACACATGACAATTTAAGTTACTTAAGAAATTTTATAAAATTTACACATAATGATGACCAGGTAAGACATGCAGGAATTCAACGGATGCAGGTGGCTCGGGACCGTGCTTTGTGGCATTCCTTGGGGGAGCCTTACATTCAGCAGTGGACATGTGAAGGGCTGTTATGATGATGATGATTCTGTGAGAGTGCGGCCCTCCCCCAGTCGAGACGACTCATTCGTGCTACAACCATAAGATGCATATAAAATAGTTAATTAGACTCTCTTAATAATTTTGATAACGCATCTGAAACTAACAACTAACGATAAGATAGACTGTAAGTTTAATGGTCCCAATTTCATGAAGAAGTGTTCAAAAATACGGATTTTATCATGTAAAACTTTAGTAAAACAGTAACTTAACATACCTAATGAATATTTTGCGAGAATTTTCTTTTTATATATAAATAAAGTGTAGGGCGACTCGCCACTAGATGATGTGACGACCTGATAAAACATGAAGGAAGTCGATGGATGCAGGTGGCTCAGGACCGTGCTTTATGACATTCTTGGGGGAGGCCTATGTTCAGCAGTGGACTTATGAAAGGCTGTAATGATTATGATGATGATGATGATATAAATAGGAGCCTTCCTGGCGTATGAATTTTGCTTCTGTCAAGTTAGTTGTTGAAGTGATGCGTTTTAAAACAGTTTTCGTTTTTTAACAAGACAGTTTAGTTTACATTGGGTTAGTTTGTTTAAACTGTGACAGCCCTGAAAATATCTGAACTCACACAGATGCGCCATCTTGTTTTGAGCGTAGAGGTAGACCGGATGTGGCATGGGCACACCGGCGTAGACGCAGTGTACCATAACGTTCGCTCCTTTGGATTAGGTCAAATTTATTAAACAAACTATAATTGTCATTCCTGATTTTGTGATATGAATTTTGATATTATGCAGTACATACGGGGAATTATAGATACATATTATATCTAAGTGAAAATTATCGGTTGTGCGTTAGCTAGGCGTTTAGATGAGGCGCTGCGAGCTTAGAATTTGACTTTCCCTTTCCACGTAATATTTGAATAGCTAAGAATAATTACGAAAATGATACACGTAATTATTCTAAGTTGAATAGGTTACAAAAAAAATGATTATAACGGCTCTGGATGTTGGTCCATGTACAATTTAAATACTCTCGACACAAAAGAAATTTCTTGGAAAATAAGTAATATATATTACTTACTTTCTAATAAATATAAGTCATGAAAGTAATATTCCCACATAAGTAATATATTTTTCATTTAAATAATTATTTCAGTTATTCATAAAATATGTCAATCATTTGTTTTGTTAACATTGCCTGCAGCATTTTGTCAACATGTAGCTATAAAAGCCTATTACATAAATAAATAAAAAATATTTTTCTGGGGCTTTGAATCCAAAATTGTATATATTAATAAATAAGTATGTACTCACTTTTATCGTCATTGTTGAAATCGTCCGCTAATAAAAGAGTTGAAGATAACATGCTGTAAAGGACACTTAAAATTAGAATATTGAACACGAACATAGCTATTTACATCTATTCGTAAACAAAGTAAACTAATTTTATCAGATTAAAATTAATTGCACTGTTTATTTCTGACTTAACATTTTTTAAAAAATAATGCAGTTGGCGGTAAAAATAGTTCATATCGTTGATTAAGTTTTAAATAAAATTAGAAATGTGTATTTAATAGAAATATTATCACGTATCCCTATAAAGCAACCAACTATTTAATTCGTCAACATGCTACTGTGCTTTTCGAATTATTATTAAGGTTGCGATTGCGTTGCGTAGCAACCTAATTGAATCACGCGCGCATTTTAGGAACCATTGACAAATTGATGTGGCAGTTCAGAAATGCTTGAAGCAATAAAGTAATATATATTATGTATAAAATATACATTGATTTTATAACAATATCATAGGGAGTGCAAATTATAATTATTATACCAAATGCAACTTGAAAACACCATGAAGTAAAATGTTACGCTAAAGCCATTGTATCAACTTAGATCTTAGAGTATTAAACTAACAGGAGACGACATTGGGGAGCGTTCCCCGCTGTCAAAAGTACGAGAGCGCGGATCATTCCCGTTATATAAAACTACTTACGCCGCGTACGGCGTCAGTTACCAAGTAGTCGTAAGCGTGAGTTGACCTCCAGAAAAATGCCGAGTTGTAGTGTGTTTTCTTGTAAAAATAGATCACAGACCTCAAATTTACAAAACGACGGCGTTACCTTTCATATTTAAGTATTTATTTTGATTTCAATAATTAATATAAGCATTAAATCACGAAAATTCTGATTAATATAGCTGAGCAGGCAGTGTTGCCAACTTAAAGTATTAATACTATAGTAAGGACTTTTGCACCACTAGGACATAATTAAATTTTGCTTAATTGTAGACAAATATCGTTTCTCTTTGTTTTAATTACACAAGACAAAATCGTGTTATTGAATAGTCTTAAATTCATCAATATTATTGTGATGAATTTGCAAAACCATATTATTTCAAACAACATTAATAATCTTTAATTGTTTTTAACGAAATGAAAACATCAATTTAAATTATTTTAAATAGATATTTTCATTTCATTATGTTATGTTATGAAACGAAAAGAAGGGGAATTTCGAGTATATAAAATGGTATCATCAAGACAATAATAGTGAAGTTCACTGTAATCTTTAGTGTCGATGTTTTTATTTGACTATAAGTAATAGCTTGATATATAATACCAAGGGGTTATTTAAAATTCTTTTTTGTACAATGTTTAAAAAAGATCTTTGGTTTTACAGTTTTCCAAAAGATCCTTACAGGCGCCAAGTTTGGATAAAAGCATGTGGCAATCTTATAACCTGGGTACCTAAACGAACAAGCACTATTTGTCCCGAGCATTTTGACCAATCGGTTTTCGTAATCCAATCAAATAATAAAAGGAAACTAAATGAAACTGCTGTACCGACTTTGAAATTATTGGAAATAAATTTATTATTTTGCTACAAGTTTATTTTACATTATGAAGGACAAAATTTAAAACATGTAGCAAATAGAAATGGAAGGTTTAGTAAACGATATTTATTCATTTTAAAATGTTATTTACAAGATTATCATCTTAGATGGTGTCAACCAAATTGTTCTTTTCAGATGACACACGAATTATTAGCGCTTAAATTAATAAATAAGGACAAACAAATAATCTCAGTGTCATATTTATAATCTTATTAAATATATACAGAGTACTACACTTTTGTACTGTAGAACACAAAATATTACCGTTTTTTACGAAAACATTAATTATTTTTCAATCCTAAGTAAAATGACGAAAAGAAGTACTTAAGTTTGGTTAAGCGTAAACTTCGACCAAGAGATAGCAAATGTTGATTTTTTTTTAAATTGGCCCGTTCAGTTGTTGCGTGAAGGAATAACAAAAACAAATAAACAAAAAATCACACTTTCACATTTATAATAATATATTAGTATGGATCGTCAAGAATGATAGAGAAACTTTTGAAACCAAAACAAAATATTACCGTTTTTTACGAAGACATTAATTATTTTTCAATCCTAAGTAAAATGACAAAAAGAAGTACTTACGTTTGGTTAAGCGTAAAACTTCGACCAAGAGATAGCAAATGTTGATTTTTTTTTAATTGGTCCTTTCAGTTGTTACGTGAAGGAAAAACAAAAACAAATAAACAAAAAATCACACTTTCACATTTATAATAATATATTAGTATGGATTGTCAAGAATGATAGATAAATTTTGAAACCGGTTTACAATCGGCGTTTTGAGGGTGGAACTGTACACTCCCGCTCTCTTTCTCGCTCTAGTAAATAACGTTTGTGAGTGACCAAAAAGGATAGAAGCACAGAAAAGTGCGATTCCGTGCTGCCAGATTGTGCCAGATGTAGTTCAATCCTAAGCCTTAAAACGGTTTAACTCTATAGATTGGGTAAAATCTGTAAAATTTGACTGTTTAAAACCCCTATACCCACTCACACGTCCATGGATACTACGGTATCCAAAATAAAAGTAGCGTTGTACGTCCTGGATATTTTATAAAACTGATATCTAGGGGCCATGTGCGGTTCTTTTTGTGAGTTTTGTTTATGGAATCGATAGCTGACGAACTATTTTACGTACTAAATACAAGATGGCAGTGTAATAAGCCTTGACGAATGAACAAATAATTATCTAACTTCAGTGCTTCAGTCTCCTTTACACTCGGTGTTTTATATTTTTGTAGTGTCATAAGTCATTTAGTTTTATTTAATATTTCTTAGATTATTATACATCATAGTAAACTAGATGATTTGGACTTTATAATTCCGTATTACATATCACAGTTCTAAGTGTAAAATCGATTCATATTTTAAATAAAAACTATAACTGTTTAAAAAAATGGCCATTGTGAAGTCGTCAGCCCAATTTTAATTTTGTTTACTTTGTTTTTCAGTATAATTATATTTAATCAACGAGTGATAGTTCGTAATAAATATAATAATGCACTTTAAAAACAGAATTAAACTGTATTCACTGAAGATTCCTTAATAATGTTATTGTGTTCCTCAGGTCTTTTGTTGTGGATAGTTTGGTATCCATGAACGTAACCACAATGGTTCTAAATAAGGGTTGGTACAAACAGCAAAATATGTTTGCAATATATTTTGCCTTGTTATTTTTTGCAGGCTGGGTCTTGTTTGGTTTGGGCTATGAGTTTTATTTTTCGCTTGGTGTTTCGTCATGCTCTTATCTCATAGGTTTTGTTCTTGTATTATAATAATGTTATTTTTGTTTACGATTGTCGACTTTTATTCTCTTTTTTATTTAACTTCACTTAAGTTATATGGAGGATGTGTTCTACGATTTCAACTCACTTGATTTTCCTTGTTATGTATTGACAATAATTTAATTCTCATATTTAATAAAAATCATTCATTTTTCGGTATATGGTTTTCGCTTGGCTCAATTTGTTTAAAAAGTGAATGGTAATAATATGGTTTTGTTAAAATAAAAATGTTTATTATGTCAATAAACTTACTTTTATTATTGGTGTTTAATTTAAAACCTCGTCTAAAAAAACTCATAACTACCTTTTTTAAAGTTTCTTAAATTACAAAATGTGAATGAGACCTTAGATAGGTGGCCATCTTGTCTGGGGGCACGGCAGTGCCCCCGCCAAGTCGAGCAAAAAAGCGGCACGGCCGTACCATCCTTTTCTCGAAGCATTTCAGGCCATTTCTGAAACCCTATAACTTCGTTATGGATAAAACTAGAAGCCTGAATTTTTACTAACCAAGTAAGCATTGTATAGACTCGGTATATTTCAAATTTCACTAAATTTGAACCAGTAGTTTAAGAATTATACTAGTCAAAATTTCTTAATTTTGTCACTCACTGACTGACCGATCATCAAAACTCTGAGGCACTTCTAACAGACATAGAAACTTCAAATTTGGAATACAATTATTGTTTAATATATAAATCAAGGAAAAATTAAAATATTTTACAATTTCGTTCCAGTTTTCGAGATACACCAACTGCATAAATAACTTTGTAATCCCATATAAACATAGTATTACAAAGTTACATTTGCAGTGAATGAATCAGTGTACCTATATATGTATAATGGAATAATAGGTGTAAATACATAGCTACCTAGATATACCTATCTACAAAAAGAAATGAGATGCCATCAAAAACATAACTTGTAAAAAAAGCCAAGTCTCGCAATTCAGTTCTTCTACCGTAAAAAGTTGTGAGATCCATGTAATACCAAGTCGGTTAGTTTATTCACTCCATAGATTGATACATAGATTGACTTGGCAATCGTACTTAACAATCTAATTTAATATAATATGTATTACTTGTGAGATATATTGTGTTTTCATTGCCAAGTCAATCTATGTATCAATCTATGGAGTGAATAAACTAACCGACTTGGTATTACATGGATCTCACAACTTTTTACGGTAGAAGAACTGAATTGCGAGACTTGGCTTTTTTTACAAGTTATGTTTTTGATGGCATTTATATTTTGCCTTCGCGAGCGAGTCGAAAGCGCTCGAGACCTCGCGGTAAAATTACGAGGAGTAGGTTTCGACTTATTTAACTACTTAGTCTTAATTAAACATAAACATCTATGCATCATGAGACAGGTAAATATGTCTAGTTTTTTTGTGACATTGAATTATTTGTAAAAAGTACAATATTTCTTGGTTGCGATGTAAATTAACAAAATTTATACGCACCAATCCAATTTTTAATATCTTAAATTATTATTTTAGATCTTAAAACCTACATAGGTTTGATATGTATTCTTCTATCGACTCTTCACTCTTAAACACGCTTTCGAAGTATTCCTTCCATCTCTTTAAAATCAATAATATTTGTAGATACAATTAGAATATTACAAACCTTAAATTACATTAAAGAATACCATACCACAAATAATTTACGTCATAATCAATTTGCTTCGGAAGCCAATTCACAAGTTCTATGCTTTTCTACCGACTTCAAAAAGAGGGAGGTACTCAATTCGACTGTATGTTTTTTTATGTGTGTTACCTCATAACATTTTTCTGGGTAAACCAATTTCGATGATTCTTTTTTTAATTGAAAGCTGGTACTTCTCATGTGGCCAGTCCAGCGCTTACTACATACATATACATTTATCTATGGTCCAGCGTACTAGTATATAATTACGGAGATCAGTCACTTGAGGCCAATAACCAAAGAGAATATAATATCACTCTCAGTATAATATACAGAAACATGCGATATCCCTATTTAAGTGTATTTGTAACCTATGGCTTGGATCTGACACAAGGCAGTACTGTCCCCATTTGTCGCTAGCGTGCCCCGCCCAATTTGGGCTTCTTCCAGTTGTTTACTATACCAAAAGGTGTAATCACATGTGCTGACTATGGATGATATTATTCGTATCACTCGACTGTTTAAATCGTTTGGCACGTCTGAATGATTGACCAAAACTTGTAACTAACTTGCTTAGGGTATTCAACTAATTAGTTCAAGTAATTAGTACAACTAATCATTCAAGTATCTAGTCAGTTGAATACTCTAAGCTAACTTGACACCTGGACCTATAGACTCAGTGTCATAAAATCATTTACGATACCATAGACTTACAATATACTGGCGTATAGACATGGTATAGACGACCTGACAACCCGAAAGCGCGTGATCATTGTTTGCGTTAACTAGTGATGTATATTTTACATATAAGGAATTTCGATAAACGATTTTAGTGCGACAACTTTTTTCACCACCAGGCCGGCGCCACTCAAAAATGAGGTGTAATATATAACAGACAATCAATAGTAGCGTCGTCAAGTTTGGGCTCCACGGACTTTCATGTAAGAAAAGTGCTGGTAGGTTTTCACGACAGAGTTCTTTGAACGATGTCATCCGAAGGGCTCTTGTCTCTATAAATGTTCCCTCGGTTTTAGAGCCTTGTGGAATATTTAGAGACGATGGCAGGAGACCCGACGGTATGACATTGGTTGCTTGGGAGAGAGGTAAAGTCCTAATGTGGGATGCTGCTTGCGTAGATAGGTAGCGGCCTCTTCTCAGGGGTACCTTATTTAGAGCCGGGGCGGCATCAGAGGCAGTTGAACTAAGTAAGTGGCGCTAATATGAGTCTCTGAGAGATGACTACACATTTGTGACATTTGCTGTAGAGACTATCGGTTCGTGGGGTCCACAAGTGGTGAAATTTCTAAAGGAACTCCATCCGCAGATGGTCGTTGCTGCCGGTGATAAGAGGCTCGTTCTTTTCTCGCACAAAGGCTAAGTATAGCCATTCAGCGGGGAAACGCAGCCAGCGTTCTTGGCACGATACCGCGGGGAGAAGGACTATATGATAATTAAGTTTCTAGTTTTTTTTTTTTAATTATTATTATAGTTTTAAATATTGTATATAATAAAATATTGTATATTATGTTATGTAAATAAATTGAATAACTTAATAATAACATCTGATTACATATATAATAAACTTAATAATAACTAAATATTTACCCTCTAGCATATCTTGAATGTAAAGAGACACTAGAGAAATGGTTAATCACAAAAAACTATGAAGAAATTGAGAGTATGATTCATCTCCCATAAGCGTAACTGAGTGCTAAGCAACTTTTGGTGACAGTTAGAGAAAGTTTTTCATTGAACAATATTAACTTCCGATCCCAAGACATAGGGCTAACAAACAAACACACAAACATACCAATATGTGTAATATATAACACTATAATATACAATTCACAAAGGTACATATTCTACACATACATACACATATGCACCCACACCCACACCCACTCACACACCATATTTGTAACCCTAAATTCATTGTTTATATTTCTTTTTTATACATTTATAATTTAATAACTAACTTTCTAATAGTCTTCACCTCGAGTTAATGTTATATACCCATTATTTTGAAGAGCGGTGCTTCTTAATACAAGCAAATTCTTTGCTTAAAAGGAAGCTCCAACCACAAATTGATGTAATAGATTAAGTTATGGAATAAAGAATTTGAATTTGAATATTTGACAGATTTCATAACGGGGAAGTTAATTTGTTCGAAAAATGTAAACGGTTTTAGTTATATTTTAGATTAATTACATTAAAAATAAATAAACCAATCCACAGATATTCATAAAAGTAGAAAAATTAAAAAAAGTGTGTTAAAAATGTGCAAAAAATTAAAGAGCAAACCATTGAGGCATTGTTTCGTGTAGTATAATACTCTAGAAATTGATAAACGTTTATTTAATACTAACTTCTCAATTAAATGACAATGTGTAACAAAAAACTTCACCTCAGTGTCAACTAGCGACATTTGATGAGCGGCAGAAAATTAGCTCTAATTTTAAAATTAGAAGTACTAAGGAAACTGTAAAAAGGTTCAACAAAATTAGTTTTATACATGAAATTGAATAACTTAAAAATTTACTGATTTTTTACCATGATAGGTATAAATAAACAATTATTTATTTATTTATTAGAGAAACTACGGCGTAAATAAGCTGAACCTGCCTGTCTTTCCTTGGTTTTTAATAAGAAATGTATAAAACCTCAATAATTTCTGAAGAGGTGAGTCTACCCATAAAATTAAACAATTTTTCTCAAAAAACAAATATACGTACTCAGTGTCTCCGTTTTAATTTCACCAGGAAACATTTCAAAATGATTTTTAAACTAATTAACCACAATTACTTTTTGATCGTTAAACAGAACAATCTTATTTAACTTGTTCCTACTTTCCTTACTTAAATTTTTAACACATTCACTATCCGATTATCAGACACAATAGTAAGACAATAGCAATTAATTATATGTAATATACGAGACATGAGAATAGGTTAAGTTTAGTTCTAAAAGTAAAAATTAAAATAAAGTAACGTTTTTACAACGCAAAGCGAGCATTTGTTTTCATTCCTCTTCTTGTTGGGTGGGCTGAAAGTATATCAATGAATCGTAAACATTGAAGATAAATATCAACATTAATTTCGATATAGTTGAGTCAATCCCTAGCGTACATGTAAAATATTTTGATGAAATATGTATTCACCAAAATCATGCAAACTATCAACAACGTTACTTTTTTCTATGCAAAATATAAAAATTAACAATACAATTGAAAATATTTTCTATATTTTAAGCAGTACATAACATACATTTTAAGCAAAAATTAACGCGTTATAGCAGCGAGGATGTCTTGAGAATTTACTCGTGAAATATGCAATTATCAGGATTATTTTTATTATTAACACTGCAGCCACTCACATAACAAGTAGCCATTGTTGAAAATAATTATTTATTAAAAAATAAGCACTAGTATACTCAAAAAGATCCAAAATACCTAGGAGTTATTTCTTACGTGCCGACTTGCGCCGACCTGACATCATACAACTTTATAATTTGTGCCTGTTATTAGAAATCAGTCACTGACTCACAGAGTCACGATATTTGCTATCCTTTTCTATCTAGCTATCCTGCCATAAGAAATTTTCATCTCCCTTGCACACTATGACCGCACTCCTTAGTTTATGGCCAGTATATTCTATGTTACATAGCAAGGAGTTTATATATTAAGGTGAAAGCTCTAGGATGGCCCGCGAAAATAAAATTTATTTACGTTTTTTGCAATTTGTCGGTCAGTGTCAGGTTGTATGTTTAATAAAATATGATTCGCGACCGTGACGAGTATGTATTTACAGATTTATAATCATTATAATTATCAATACAATCCCTTAAGTTCGTATAATCCTATTGTATGGCTATTTCCAGAAAAAGTCATTCAAAGGAATTATATGAACTTGGAGGGTTGTATTGGTGATTTTAATGATAATAATTCTGTAAACACATACTCGTTACGGTCGCGAATCATATTTTGTTAAACATTCAACCTGACCCTAACCCGCAAAGTCCAAAAAACGTAAGAAAAATTGAATTTAGCGGGCCACCGAGCTTCTACCTTAACGTAGATAGGTATATCGCATAGACTTAGAATATACTGGCGTATAGACGAACTGACAGCAGCAAAACGCGTGACTAATTTTTATTTGTCATTGTTTGCGTTAGCTAGTGATGTACATTATACTTACAAGGACTATCGAAAAATGATTGTAAAGGAAAATTTTTTGTGATTAAAATGATATAATATATTAAAATGATTTAAGAAAATAGTTTAGTATACGAAATTGAATAACTTCAAAAATTAACTGAATTTTTACCATGACATTTCTAAAATCATTAAAAAATATTCATATAACATGTTTTAGGGAATAAGTTGAACCTATCTGCCTTTTGTTGAATTTTAATTCAAATGAAAAAAATCCCAGGTGACTAATATACTTAAAAAAAACACCCCAAGAATCAGATCGGAAAGTTGTATTTCTAAATATCTATACCTAACTACGCTAAAAGTTTTATCATTGTGACTTGGGAATATAATCCGAAGCTGCACTCAACCCCTTGGGGAAAATAGCGTGATGCTATATATATGGATATTGTAGTATGACCGTGAGGTCGGTTAAGTAAGGTTATACATTTATGTGGTTCATAAATAGGTACTTATACTAGAATTATTTTGTCCGTGCAGTTTGGGTCATAAATCCTCGGAGTATTTCGCTCTCTCTCCCTCACTTACGGGCCTTAGGGGCGAGCATAGTGATGCGCATTATTTTGTCGATAAGCGTTATCGATAGTGTATTTAGTTTTGGCATTATGTGGGTTAGTGATATAAATGAAGAAAAAACAGATAAAACAACGTATTTATTAAAATAAAAATAATAATGATTTAAAATAAATTATTAATTAAGTATGTTTGTATTAAAAAAAACTATAAGTACAAATGTTTGGAAGGTAACAAGTTATATTAAAAATAAATATAAAGATAATAACGTATATTTAAAATTAAATCTAAAACCATTTACATTGAAATTCTACTTCAGAATCATCAGAGTAATCGTTATCCACATGAATTACGATATCTTTTGCCAGATGAGATTTCTTCAAGTCTTCCTCTTGGAGTTTTTCTGCATGCTTCACACAATCTTCCCAGTTCTTTTGCGAAACGTTTGAAATTGCTTCAGCATTCATTTCTGAATGGTAGTTCTCGTTCTGAAACTTCACAGCACGGAATACCCATCTGGCTTCGGGTATAAAACCATATTTTATGCAGCCTGCATGACAAACTGAAACAACATAATTAAATGAATATCATATTTTGTATGAAATTATTATTAAGTCGTATTTCTTACATAAAAGATGAAAGAATATTTACCAATTAGTCTGCCCCCCTTTCCCGTTTTTGTGTTTAAGCCGCCTTGTCCATCCTTGTCTAGTCAAATGCGTTTGCGGCTGTGATTTTGGTTCACCCAAGTCTCATCTAAATAAATTCTTGGTCGAGTGTCTTCACTATCTCTCAGGGTCTTGAGTTTTCTCAGGAATTGTAGCCGCGTACAAACAATGTCAGTCCTTTCCATCAATTGTTTACTACCATCTGGAGGTTGTGTGTACTTGTACCCAAGTTCTAGTAGTAGCGATCACCTCATTTCCAGGGGTTATTATAATCGATAAATTCCTTAATATTATAATAAATATATTCCTTAATATTTATAAAAACTTTATTTAATAAAGTTTTTGAACTTTGAGCAGGTTAAATATTGTATATTTTCTGGGATTTTGTTGTAAATGCGTATACTCGTACATCCCCCCAAGAATGAATTACTGACTCGGTGGAGTCAAGTAACTGGTACTACTAGCATGTGTCTGATCCTAGTATTTACAGAATGAATATCACTTATTTTTGTAAAACTAATTTTAATTTTATGTACGTACATTACATTTTCATTAATATATTGAGAGACCAAAGTTAATATATTAATATTCTTAAATTTTTATCGCAGTGACTCTTTAGGCTTTAAATCTTAAATTGCTCTTATGGCCTTTTTTTTTTTTTTTGCGGATGGAAAATCATCAAATGACGCCTTTCGCTCTGGGTGGAGCGGAAGGGAGTGTCAGACTTTTACTGACTAAAAACCATCCGTGTTCCTTCAGTGCCCTTACGTTCCGGAGCCGCGGTATCTCTTTCGAACAGCCCGCAGCCCCGGCAGGCGTCGGCCCTTGCGGGCCCCTTCACCAGTAAATCAAATATAATTTCAGTGTCAACCGCGTGTCCCCATAGCAAAATACCATACAACATTACGCTTTGGAAATAGCTAAAGTAAACCAGTCTTGATGTTGCGATGCATAAAAAATAGAAACAGTATGCAAAAAAAAACTACTTCACAAGTATCATCTTTTGTGCTTCAAGAAACTGACCCTGCTGAGGTATATTCTATTTTAATGGATTTAAAATCGGACAGTGCTCCCGGATGGGTCAGCAGAGGCGGCCTTACATCGCGAGTCTCCGGGCAGCAGGTCTTTGCGAGGCCCTTTGTCTTTGGGAAAAGTATGTGATGTGAAAGTAGGTCTGGTTATTTGGTTTAGGTATTTGTTATGTTTGAGGAGAAATGCTAAAGTTATGCAAATAAATACAATTTGAGTTTTAAAATATTTTACATTCAAAATTGATGTTTGGGGCTTTTCCTCCATCTTTAATTAAAGCACAATAATCTAACTAATGAGCTAGTCATTTTCGATTGAAAGGGTAGCAAGGGGTGAAAGCCGATCTTGTGTCATCGAATTCCTCAAATATGTTTTAATAATTTTAAGCCACGAAAAACTTCTTTCATTAGACGCAACTGTAACAGGTGTGGTAACAATAATTTTCAGGACTATTTCGATAGTGGGGTAAACTTCAGTAATTTTTTTTCTGTTATGTATTCCAACACCGAGATAATGTCATCATTTCCTTCATACACACAGGTGAACATATTCAGTTCTTCGTACATTTCATGTCCATCAATATCACTTGATTCTCCTACTGTCATAGATATTTGCAAGTGCTGCATTGCTTCAAAAGTTCACTATCACTAATTTCCTTTAATCTTTTTATATTATACACGAAACCAAATATGCACTCATGATGTTTAAGAGCCTCAAACCTAGGATGGCAGCTTGCACGCACATTGTCGATAATGACATAGAAATAGTTTATTTTGAAAATTTTTTCCGCATTCAATTCATGAGCTTCATATTCCCCTTCATGATTAAAATGGCTTTTTTTACATTGTCTTCTGACTTCTTTTAACTGTCTGTCAATATCATTTTTCTCGGCCATTTCTCTCGTTGCTACAAGGGATGACTGAAAACCATTTTCTCGATAATTATCGAACCAATTTGTGAATGCGTCTAGGTGTTATATAGCCACATCTAAGTACATGTTTTCGCTTTGCCACATTTTACTTATAACATTTATCTTTGTAAGAACGTCATACCATATGACAAGTGATACTACAAATTCGTATGTTCGTAGGTAGTTATTTCCTTTTCTATAGAATGACATTCACTGACCAACTGACAATCTGTTGTATTTTCTGCTAAATCCTTTAAAGCATCACATATATCGCTTAGTTGGCATTTAACAGCCTTAACCAATGCTACCCTGCACTCCCATCTAGTTTCAGAAAGTGGTTTTAGCAATAACGATTTTACAGGAGCATTTAAAATAGCCTACCTCTGACTTAAGCCGGCAAACAGAGTGTACAATCTTTGTAGCAAACCAAAAAAAGATTTTGCTTGAACACAAGAAGATGCTGAGATTCCAGCTATGACTCCCATAAGGTAAAAAATAAGCAAGTGGATTAATTTCAAGAATATGTTTTTGAACACTTTTTACTTACTACTTTTTTCACCACGCATATTGGCACCATTATCATATCCTTGGCTTTTGCAGTTTTGAAATGATATACCTAACTGTTCTAAATCTGTGATTATATAATTAGTCAAACTCTCAGCTGTGGTTTTTTCGTCGACTAAGAAACCAATAAAATGTTGCTCAATTTCAGCTGTATCTGTATTAAAATATCTAATTATAATTGAAAGTTGCTCAACACGAGAAACGTCACGAGTACAATCAAGAATAATGGAGTAATATTTACTATTTATTATTTTTATACAATTTGAATCTTCACGTGAATAATTAAATTTATTGTATGAGCTCAAATTTAATACTTTTTCCGATATAGAGGTCATTAATCGTCGTATCCTTTACTTGTTTTAGGTGACATCTCACCACTGTTTCAAATCGGGCGATTAACTTTACTAAATCTAAGAAGTTGCCGCTTGTCTCACTCGAATCTAAGTCAGATTTTAACTTCTCTCTATGACGCCTGAACACCAAATTGTGAGATGCTAAAAAATTACAATTCACGGGCAATCGTTCTAAAATATCTCTCCAACGTTGCCTTCCTTGTTCAATTTGTAACTGGATCCAGAAGTCAATAGTGGATCAGCTTTTTAAACCATTCTCTAAATTAATCCATTTCAACATACAATATTTGTGCTGTCGATTAGATTCGTGAGACTTTAGGTAATCACCCAAGTGTTTCCAATCACACATTCCTTTACTTGATCCAATCTTTGTATTTTCTAGCCCGTATATTCGACACGGAAAGCAGTAACAGCCATCCTTTGTTTGTGAATAAATCATCCAGCTCCTGTCAAGCTTTTACTAATATCTTATTATAATGATATTCGCCGAATCCCCGTCCATTATCATTTACGGGAAATAAATAAACTTTAACCCGGATTGGACCTATTAATACAATATCAGTTCGGTCTACAGCAGTAATTGTTATGAGCCACAATCCAGGGTCATTTTGAGGATATAGATTTTCCATTCCAGCAGTCATGGATGTAGACATAGACTCGAGCTCAGATTCGTGTTCTTGACTGAATAGCGTTAACGGCGGCACCGGTGACCTAAGAGACAATGATGTAGTTAATTCATTATCATCCTCGCTGTTTTTACTTAATGACGGCGGCGGCACCCATAATGATGTGGAAGGAATGTTTTCAGATGGATCAGGATTAAAGTCACTTTCAGTCAATAAATGTTTTGTAGAGATTTCTTGATCATCAATTTTTATATATTTATATAAAGATACACGTAGATTTTCTTATACTAGCTCGTTTTTTTTTTGAACTACCTGACTCAAATTTTCTACCGCCATCACGATCACGCGAACTCATTTCGTAAATCTTGTTTTGTTTCGCACATACAGTCAAATAATTTTTAAGTATCACACAGTTTTTTTACACTTTTTCAGCTTACTCAATACTTCAAATACTATAATTTACACTTTTCCAGTTCACTCAATCCTTTAAATACTATAAGAACGTAATCTAAACAAATAAATAAAATTGAAGTGTCTGTTTGTAATGCAAGTTTGTAAAAATTACAGCTTTTACTAAATACAGATGAAAGTATATACGGTACTAATAACAAAATACAATTTTAAAGTTTTTACCTGCCTGTCTGTCTGTGAGTCTGTCTGTCTGTTTGTTCCAGCTAATCTCCGAAATAGCTGGAATGATTTTGACGGGATTTTCTCTAGCAGATAGCTGATTTCACAAGGAGTAACTTAGGCTACTTTTATTATAGAAAAAAGAAAAGAATTAGGGTTCTGCGCAAAAAAATTAGATCCCCCAAATAACACGCGGAGGAAGTCGCGGGGAACAGCTAGTATTCAACAAAATTGAAAGATATGTACGGTACACTAACGATTTTGCTTGCAGTATAATAATTCCAAGGTGACAAGAGTCGACGAATAAAAGGAAACACGGGGATTCATGATCAGAACATTATGTCCCGACTTCTGAGCTGACCCGAGTACTATGTATTTAAAAAACCGATCTTCAAGTGTTTCGATGCGCGATATTCAAGCACTACTTAATGAATTTTACAATTATGTTTTGAATGACTGAATTAGTTAATTATATTTATTTTAAGTTACCGTTATGTTATAACCTTAATAAGTAATTAAGGATCAAAATCAAAAGTTTTAAATAATATATAAATATAAAAAATATAGTTAAAAAATCTATCTATAAAATTTTAGTCCTGATGTGAGACTTTTTGGTACAACTTTTGGTCATTCACCTTTGCTTTCGCGAGGACCCTGCAAAAGCAAGGTCCCGGGCGATCGCCCTGTTCCCCACCCCCTGAGGCCGCCGCTGTGGGTCAGTATACCAACTAAATTTCTTAAGCTAACCAGTTCTATTGTAGTTCCAGTTATTTCACACTTGGCTAATCTGTGTTTTAGGCAGTGTGTTATACCAGCATCACTTAAGCAAGCTATTGTAACGCCTGTATTTAAGAATGCTGACAGAGAAAAAATTATAGGCCAATTTCTATTATACCTGTTATTTCTAAAATAATAGAAAAAATTATAAATAAACGCTTAATAGATTACTTAAAAACATTTAACATCCTGTCTGAATCACTGTTTGGTTTTAGACAGAGACTATCTACTGAAGATGCTGTTTCTGCCTTAACTACTCACATTACTAAAAATATAGATCACGGTAAAAAGTGTCTAGTGGTCTTTCTAGACCTAAAAAAAGCGTTTGATACTGTCTCTCATTCTATTCTCATGAATAGAAGTAGAGATAGTATCAAGCGCTTTTTTTAGCTTACGAACGATCGTACGCTAGAAAGCATAGGAATAAGAGAAGTCCCACTTTCACTCTTTGTTAGTTACATACAGGGTCGCAAACAGTGTGTAAAAATTGGAAAATATGTTAGTGAAGAGGCTAATATAACTTATGGAGTTCCTCAAGGTAGTGTTCTTGGTCCAACGCTGTTTTCGATTTATATAAACGACATTTGTAAAATTAAACTCGATCATGAGTGTTTTTACTTATACTGTTATGTAGTCCGATTACAAAAGTTTCAAAAACTAAATACCTAAGCGTAATGATAGATCAACGGCTCACTTGGCATGCACATTTAGAGTTAGTTATGGATAGAATCCGAAAGCTCATATGGATATTTAAATCACTGAGACACATTGTAAATAGGCGCCTTTTAAATTAAATTTATAATTCACTGGTACAACCTGTAATTGTGTATTGTATATGGGGTGGGGCAGCGAAAACCAAATTTCTGGAGTTGGAAAGAGTTCAAAGATCCATGCTAAAAGTGTGATATTTTCATACAGTTGCTCTTCATATTTGCAGTGTGTAGTGGCCTACGCCTCTTCATGTAGTTGCTTTTTGTCATGCGTAGAACTTGAGCAGTGCCTCCTTCCCTTTGGAATAAGTGGTGGGATCAGTTTCCCCACATAGTTGCACATTCAATGTGTGCAATGGTTTGCGAGTGCCATGTCACACAGTTGCCGTTTCTTAAGTGAATTTGTAGTGAACTTTGGAAGTCCCGAATTCTATGGTTCGCAATACATTTATCTTCATTCCTATTAATTTTTAATTTTGCAAAGCAGATTATTTATTTGTTTCATGCACCTGAAACCTTTTATATCTGTTTCAATCTTAAATTAATGTGAATACCTATTTTGAGAGACCAGTGTTGGATGTACTTAAGTGAACGCTTGTACATCTGACGTAGTTGTTTCCATGTTTTTTGCTTTTTACATTATTTTATTTATATATTTTATTTATTTACTCTTTATTGTACACCAAAAAACAAAACAAAACGAATACAGTTAAATCTAAATTAGAAAATGTACAACAGGCGGTCTTATCACTCTGAAAGTGATTTCTTCCAGACAACCTTAGTGTAGAGAATTGATGCAAATAATAGTTAAAAATAGAGCAAGCTATAATTGCAACATATAAGCTTCCGAAGTCTAAGACGTACTATTGTCCTAGTAAGTCCCACTTGAAGCTATTATGTGAAAATTATTCTATACGCATGTGACTCTTATCTTGGTCGACGTTTGCCTGGTATAGCTGCTTCAAATTAAAAAAAAAAGAAATGTCATATATCATTCTGCTGCAACCATAGATTACTGTATATATACTAGAGATAGATGCGCGACTTAAATTTAATTATCGTTAGTGTCGTGCTTTGCCGAACAGATGGCGTTTAATTCTAACAAAAGAAGGATGGAAAAAAAAGGGAAAATAAACACATCTGCTGGACTCGAACCGGGGTATTTTGGTTTCGGGACCGCCCGGTAAACCACCTGACTTATTATAACCTTGTCCGTAGCTGCGAAATTTACCTTCGTATTCTAAAGATATTTTAGCAGTTTTTCATTGCCTGAAAACAGATAAAACAGCATTTTCTAAAAATAAATAATGTCCAATAACTATTAATAACAATTTAAGCGTAACTACCAGTGACGGCTACTAACTGCGTAGTGCGCATGGATCATTGAAACATTTGATCATTGATCCGAACCAGTGGTAAATAAAAAATGACTTTCAATAAGAATTATGTAATAATCAATATTGAATAAAAAATTATTCTATTCTATTCTCTTCTATTCTATCATTTTGTTCGTAAAATAATGTTCTAATTTGCATGCCCGTGGCTGCAACCAATCAGGATGCTGAAGCTGAGTCGAGGAAGTTTAGTTCGTGATATGTCCGTCTGATTCGGTAGAATCTACTAGTAAGTCTGTGTAAAAGCCTTAAAAAACATTTAAATCAGTTCATAATTTATTATGGAGTGTAGAGTACAAGGTGAAACATCTTATAAGGGGCGAAAATTGAAAAAGTGTCCTACTATTTACTGAAAATAGAGGTTCCAAAATCGATCACAATAGCGCTTGTGTCTGAAAAACTAGGATATGAAGATAGCTGTTGTGAACGGAGTGAAGTCAGCTGAATTCAAATATTTAAAAAATTTCATGACTAGAGTAGTTAGTAAAATGTCAGTATACAAAATCTCAACTATTTACGTAGTACAAAACCAAGCGGATTGGTAGGTCCTTGTTTATTTCTCCATCTTATTCTAATTACTTTTGGCGCTTTTTTTTAATTTATCCTATGCTACTGCAGCGCCACCCTTATTGGACACGATTTAGGGACACTTTTCTTATATAGAGATGGTCCTGCTTCTACTCTACACTCCATATAATTTATGAAGATATCAGAGTTTTGGCGGGAACTTGATCGGCGGCGGTTTGCTGCTCCTGTATTATAGTTTAAATAATAGTTTGATGTGGATTTTGATATGTAAAGTGGTGCGATTTTATGTATTAACTGTCTATGCATGTGAACTATTAGTGGAAACGGTGAAACAAGTGCTCTGATGGTGATGGATTCTCAAGATGAGCTGTTTGCATAGGCGCCTTTAGATACCATCGCCAACTGTCAGCTGCCTGCTTGCTCAAGTTGCCGTCAAAATCTCCCAAGGGCTGCACAATGTGACGCATCAACATATTGTGAAGCAGTGAACCATGAAAGATAATAATACATAGACACTCATATTAGACATATACCAAGACAAGGCTTGGGGAAATTATAATAAACCGAATAATAATATTCAAAACTTGGCCTAAAGGTCTAGATACCTGGCCATTAACTCCAAAAAAAATGAAGATATCACGTAACCATAGACTAAGAATATACTGGCGTAAATATTCTATGCACTTAACATACATTCCAAAATAGAACATACACTCGAATGTAAATCTCCTCCTTGCTTTAAATCTGCTAAGTTGACCCATACTTCTTTCAAATCTTTATACATATGTAGCAAAAATAGGGTTTCGTTTACATTTTGTAAGTATGTGGTAAATTATAAATTAAAATAAGTGTAAATTAAAAAAAATTAAAGAAGGTGTAGTGACAAAAATTGAGAAAGGTATGCTGAGATGGTTTGGCCATGTCGAGAGAATGAATGAAGAACGATTCAAGAAAAAAGTGTATAAGGGGAGTGTGAATGAAGTGTTGGAAGGGGTAGACCTAGGCGGACATTTCAAGACCAAATCAGGGATGTCTTGAAAAAAGGCCAGGTCAAGAGTACCCTAAATCATAGAGCATGTATGAAGAGAATAATGAAAGTGGACGAAGCGAAACAAGTATGTAAGGATCGTAGCAAGTGGAAAGAAGTGGTCTCTGCCTACCCCTACAGGAAAGAGGCGTAATTATATGTATGTATGTATGTAAATTAATTATTTACGCAACATGTCTTAAAGTATGAAAATAACATATGGTTTATTCTGTTTATTTCATTTTTATATGGAATTCATACAGATCTTTACTCAAATTTGACATTTAGGCTTTTTTGATAAAAATAAAGAAATTTTGTTGTCTCCGTATTATGGCAACATTGAGAATGTGTTCCTCCATTCGTCGCATATTTGTTTGTCTATGGTTCGTACGTTCCTCCTTCGTTTTCGTTCCGTCTGTAATCTGTGCTATGTTTCGTCGCTTTCGTTCGACGACGGGCAGTGCGACGTGGACGGGTGTGTGCGAAAGTATGAAGTGAAATTACTAAAAGTGTGTGAAATGTTAAGTGTTAGTTTTTATTGTGCAATGAATCCAAAATGAGTGCGAACGGATAACCAAACTTTTTATTTTTAGTACATAAATTATTACACGCGCGTGTTACACATAACATTTATGAACGGTTTCAAAATGGCTGTGTTTTGAAGGACCCTTTGTCCGCTTTCGTGTGTTTCTCCAGCATGATAGTGGCATCATACGGACATAAGTTTGATTTCGGAAGGTGAGGAAGTTTAAATATCAAATCTTATAACTACGTCGTAAAATCTCTTGTGGAAAATTACTGGTAAACGTCGGCCTGAACTGTCGCCTACCTTTCTATGCCAACGATATCGGACGCTTTTCGCTGCGTGTTATTTTCTAATAACACTATTTAATCATAATTTTTAAAGACCTGGTTCATATCTAATTTCTTGTGACAGTTTTATATGTTTATATTATTGCATACCACCCATCTGCCTATATTATTGGCATCACATAGAACAGTTGTTTACCTCACCGTATGACTGCCATAACAAATTAACTTATTGGAATCCGTTACATTATGTACTTCATACTTTATAGCTTGGAAAGCAAATTTTGTACGAATACGTACCTAATGCGGAATATGTGTAGTAAGATTGCAAGAGTATTTTTGTTAGGTGTAATTTTATTATTTGGTAGTTACATTTTTTTAAATTATAATAACAGTTCTAGGTTTTACGATCCTGCTTCAAGCACTATTTGTAAGGCAGCCTCAGGAATAACTTATAACAGATTTTTGATCCCAATATCTATAAAGACAACTTGATTTATGGTGGGGTATCATAACATTCCTGCTATATTAAATCTTAAGAGCCTATACTACCTCAGCTCAAATTCTAATTTCGCCCCCACTTCCCCGCGCCACTCGTTCGCACACTACTGCTCGCGGTCACGCGGGAACACGAGGTCAAAGCGATTTTGTTAGAGTAAAGAGAGTAGGGAGTACTAAGTAATAAAATTATTAATCATAACTTGTCATTATATGAATAAATAGTCGTCTCTCTGTAATGTCGCCAAACATAGGTCCATCCTGCAACAGATGCCGCAGCAGACTGATTGAACAAATGGAAAAGGATAGCGCTATAACTAGCGCGTGCAAAACAAGAGACAGAAAGAGAGTGTGCTCGCTTAGAATAAAATAACGCAAGCGCCAAATCACATAATTGCTAATTACGAGGAGACCACGTAGAAAAATAAAAAAATAAATCGTCACGATTTGAGATAATATTATTACCTATCTATTAGGTTAAAAATCATCATTCAATTCCATAAAGTTTCAGAGATCCAACTCAAAATACGTGCAAAACGAGGTTTTTTCTTCTTTTTTCTTAATCGAGAATTTTTTATCGGATCGTGTTTTCGCTTCAACAGATTTGAAGATTATAAGTCCATGCTTAATGTATCTAAATAGCAAGCTCTTAGGTCTTATAGATACTGAGATCCAGATCGCTCAATATCACCAAAACAGCATTATACGGACTCTTAAGACAAATATTAAATATTACATTTAAATAACTCATTCAAAAATTTTTTAAGTTGTAATGTGATTAAACTTTGTATGAGACTATGTTTTGTTTTTGTTGATCTATTGCTGGATTCTGGTTTTCTCACACAATAATTTAAAACATAAAATGATAATAAATTTTCATGTGTCTGATTCTGAATAACTGGAATCATCACTATCTTCATCAATTTCATTGATATTTTGCTTTTATTAAGAGAGATTATGCCGAATTTTAATTTTTGTTTTTAGGTGGGGCTCATTTTATATGGTAATAGGATGAAATATCATCATTATGTTGAGTTATTTCATTACCCTGAATGACTTATGACAGAATAATAAGACCAATAAGATAAGATAATTATTATTTTATTATATGATTTATAACAATATAAAGAAAATTATTGGTGTAGAATCATCACATTTTGAATTGTTGTTAACATTGGGTACAGGTACAGCACCACCAAGTACAAATTTAAAATGCTTATTGTTGGCTAGATACCTGCTAGAATGATTAATTAATATTACAGTTTGTTTAAAAGAAATTAATTTAAAAAAAATTGTAATTTTTTTTAAAATTAATAGGTAAAGAAATGGGGTTGGATTTTGAATCATTTGGCGGAGTAGTGTTTTATTTGGTAGAGATTTGGTCCCCGATAATAATAATACCACTCACATTAAAAGGTAAAGCACTATTATCGAAATAATAAATAAAAACTATTATAATCTAAAATGTGTAAAACAAAGATTTTTCTCAGGAACGGTGTATTACCTTTTAATGGGAGTGGTATATATATATATATATATATATATATATATATATATATATATATATATATATATATATATATATATATATATATATATATATATATATATATATATATATATATATATATATATATATATATATATATATATATATATATATATATATATATATATATATATATATATATATATATATATATTTGACTTTTTATAAGGTGATGAAGTTATATCAACTATATATTATTTGTTAGTTTAGCGGCAGCAGATGAGAATCCACTACTCCTTATCATCCCATGGGAGTAGAAAGAGGTGACAAAGAGAGTCTGAAATAGGAGATGCATTTTCCTGATAACAGCTAAATAAAAAAAATGCAGTTTCCACACTGCCTGCCAAGTGTGGCTATTATGGCAAATATTCCATCTATGAGGCAATCTATGTTTGGCAGTAGACTTTCATGAGATTCAATGAATAATGATGAATGAATATTTAATGAAATATTTAATTACATTTGTTTTGTTCTTTACTGTATTCCATAACTTACTAAGGTAACATATATCCTCTCTACAAGTCCCAGTTTAAGGTAGAATGTATACAATTTAGATATAAAGATTTTTGTAATAAATATCATCTTTTAGAATCCACAGCCGTGGTAGCTCAGATGGTTAGCGCTCGCTGTAAGCTTCACAGTACTCAAGCAACCCGGGTTCGATCCCCGTCGGCACCAATGAAATTGTTAATTGCAATTTTAAGTGCTGATGTACCACATGCTTGGCAGTGAAGGAAAACATTGTGAGGTAACCTGCATGTCTGAGAAATAAGGAAAAAAAAGGTACGACTTTCCATTGACGTCAGTGGAGTTTGGTGTTGATACGTATTTTTACAGAAAGATTACACTATTATAAGCACACACACAAAGTCTCAATATACGGAAACGCGTAATTTTTGAGAAAAGAATAATTGAAAATCAATTATTCTTGCAATGTTTATGTCTAATCTGCTAATAAACTGGCGCCATTTTGTAATGTCATTGTCGACGTCAATAGGGATGTCGATTCTTTCCGAAAAAGGTCGTTTTTTAAATCGATTCAAATCGTAAGCTGATGTATCGATTCCTAAAAAATCGATTTCTAAAATATCTATATTTTTTTCATGTTTGCATTTATAATGTAAATATATATCCATTTTATGAGAAAAAAATCCCCTTCATCATAAAATATAGGGGGACTGATTCAGAAGGATTTCTGTATCTATTTTGAGACTGCTACCTCTCCGGCGCTGCGGGAAGAGCAGCCTCTACGCCTTAGCGTAACAAATCGCAGGCATCCCTCCTCGCCTCCGCAGCTTCGGCTTGTTGGTCGCCTTCGGCGACCAGCCTCAGCCGCTCCGGCTCGTCCGATGCCTACGATTTGTTACGGCAGGCGGAGGCTGCTCCCCCTACGCGCCTCCGGCTCTATAAAACCACTCTAGGGGTAGGACAGACTCGTACCAGGTGGAGTCGGGGTCAATCAATTCGGTTCTTTGACATAAGTTGAACCTAACCTATTTTATTTATCTGCCCTAATAGGTACTGTTAAATAAAACAAATTTCAATAAGAGATCATTTATCATGGTATCTTTCTTGTTTTTCATAAAATGGGTTTATATTTACATTATAAATAGAAACATTAAAAAAATATAGACATTTTAGAAATCGATTTTTTGTGAACCGATACATCAGCTTACGATTTGAATCGATTTAAAAATCGACCTTTTTCGGAAAGAATCGACATCCCTATTGACGTCGACAATGACATTACAAAATGGCGCCAGTTTATTAGCAAATTAGACGTAAACATTGCAAGAATAATTGATTTTCAATTATTCTTTTCTCAAAAATTACGCGTTTCCGTATATTGAGACATTGTGTGTGTGCTTATAATAGTGTAATCTTTCTGTAAAAATACGTATCAACACCAAACTCCACTGACGTCAATGGAAAGCTCCGGCTCCGTGGCGCAGTGGCTTAGCAATGAGTTGCTGCGCTGGGGGGCGCGGGTTCGAATCCCGCACGGAACAAGTGTTTGTATGGCCTACAAATAATTGTTCCGGGTCTGGATGTTTGTCCTTGTTCCATTTGTGTTTGTAAACTGCCTCCACGATACAGGAGAAAATCCTAGTGTGGGGGTAACGTTTTTAAAAAAAAAAAAAAAAAAAAAGAAGAAAGCTAAGCCAAAAAAAATATTTCGAAGACATGTGAAGTTCGCCAACACGCATTGGGGCAGTGCCGCGGATATTTCCTTGCCCTAAAACCCTCTCAGGAATGAGAGGAGGCCTGTGCCCAGCAGTGGGACGTAAATAGGCTGCAACTTTACTTTTACTTACTTTTGGAATCCTAAATTACAATTAATTCATAATATTAAAAAAATTAAAATAGAAAGCTAAATTGCAAAATGAACTAAATTTCTTTTATGATCAAATAAACCAACCACAACTTATGTTATTCATGCTAACATCCATAAAAATACTTTGCAGTAAAATAAGCTATTATAAGGTGCCCAGTGTAGTGCCTAACCAAGTGTAGTTTTTTTCTTTTTCTATTCCATTTTGGGGGTAGTGGGGGAGATATGGCAGTGCCATTAATTTTTCTTTGTCTATGAGGCTCACAACTGAGGATTAATGACTATAAGCTCATAAAACATCCTAGCGACAACTGATGCAGTTTTTGTCAGTATTGTCTAGAATCTAGGCCATGCCCATGTTTTGTTGCTTAATTTTTCTGTTTCTTCAACAGAGAGTCTTTTACATTTATATTTGACATATTGCAACAAATGTTGGACACCTCTAAAATCCCACACTTTTTGCAGTTATGACAGTCAGTTGTCTTCAGCAAGAACCCTAAAGCTTATTTGATGAACAGTGTCCAAGGCGAAGTCTTAAAACTGACATTATATATTTTATTTTTAGCTTTACGTTATTAAACACAGCATGTTGTTATATTAAACCTTGTTTAACTTAAAACCATGAGATTAATCTTAATCTCATGGCTGTTAGACGGGAGATGAGGCTACATTCTTCAACAGATTTGACAGCATATAGGCAACTGAACAGACAGATCTCCAAATTCATGCGGCGAGACTTACGCAACTTCAATACAGCTCGTATTGAAGAAGCGATCGAGCGGAACCAAGGCTCCAAAGTCTTTGCCAGAGATCTGTCTGCCAGAAAGAGCCAACTGTCAAAGCTGAAGACCGAATGTGGCAGCATCGTTTCCGGGGCACCTGAGATTTTGAGTGAGATTGAGAGGTTCTATGGGCAGCTGTACACGTCATCGTTGGAGCCACACGCAAGTGTGAGTAACGATCCAAGAGCGAGTCTTATTCGACACTATTCCGAAGATATCCCGGACGTCAGTCTGAGCGAGATTAGAATGGCTCTCCAGCACCTTAAAAACGGCAAGGCCCCAGGCGAGGATGGAATTACAGCGGAGCTTCTGAAAGCGGGTGGAAGACCGGTACTTGAAGTCCTTCAGAAGCTCTTTAATTCCGTCCTCCATGGTGGCATTACACCGGAGGCGTGGAGCAGAAGTGCGGTGGTCTTGTTCTTCAAGAAAGGTGACAACGCTCTCTTGAAGAACTACAGACCGATTTCCCTTCTGAGCCGCGTCTACGTGCTGTTTTCGAGAGTCATTACGAATCGTCTCGCGCGCAGACTTGACGACTTCCAGCCTCCCGAACAAGCCGGTTTCCGAAAGGGCTTTAGCACCATAGACCACATACATACCCTTCGGCAAATTGTACAGAAGTCCGAAGAGTACAATTTGCCACTATGTCTGGCGTATGTGGACTATGAGAAAGCCTTTGATTCCGTCGAAATTTGGGCGGTGCTGCAGTCCCTTCAGCGGTGCCAAGTTGACTGTCGGTATATCGAAGTGCTGAAGTGTTTGTACAGTAGAGCTACGATGGCTATCCGAGTACAGAACCAGAGTACGAAACCTATCCAATTGCAGAGAGGTGTAAGACAGGGTGACGTTATATCCCCGAAACTCTTCACCGCTGCATTGGAAGACGTTTTCAAGCTTCTGGACTGGAAAGGATACGGAATTAACATCAATGGCGAGTACATCACTCACCTTCGATTTGCCGACGATATAGTCCTCATGGCAGAATCGCTGGAGGAGCTAAGCACTATGCTCAATGACCTCAATAGTGTCTCCCAACGGATAGGTCTTAAGATGAACATGGACAAAACAAAGATTATGTTTAATGTCCATGTCACACCTATGCCGGTAGTTGTTGGGAGCACTAAGCTCGAAGTTGTTGACGAGTATGTTTACCTGGGACAAATAGTCCGACTAGGTAAGTCCAACTTCGACCGAGAGGTCAACCGACGGATTCAACTCGGCTGGGCAGCGTTCGGGAAGCTACGACACATAATCTTCTCGTCAGAAATACCTCAAAACCTTAAAACAAAATTGTACAACCAGTGCGTGTTGCCAGTGATGACTTACGGAACTGAGACGTGGTCCTTCACTGCTGGCCGTATGAGGAAGCTCAAGGTCGCTCAGCGAGCTATGGAGAGGGCTATGCTCGGAGTTTCTCTGCGTGATAAACTTAGGAATAAGGATATCCGCAGTAGAACCAGAGTAACCGACATAGCCCAACGGATTAGTAAGCTGAAGTGGCAGTGGGCCGGCCATATAGCTCGAAGAACCGACAACCGATGGGGAAGAAAGGTTCTCGAGTGGCAGCCTCGTACCGGTAGGCGAAGTGTAGGGCGTCCCCCCACAAGATGGAGTGACGACCTGGTAAGACATGCAGGAAGTCGATGGATGCAGGTGGCTCAGGACCGTGCTTTGTGGCATTCCTTGGGGGAGGCCTATGTTCAGCAGTGGACTTGTGAAGGGCTGTAATGATGAATGATGAACTTAAAACCTTTTCCATTTTGGAATAATCTAGAAGACTGTAGGCAAGCCCTGCCAGCAATAAATAGTTGTTTAACCAAGGTTGTCATGAGAGTAAACAAACTATAGATCAGGATGACAATAAATTATATTATGGGGCATGGTTCTTTTAACAAATATTTATTCAGCATATGTAGGTGTGACAAATAGTGTTCTGTGCAGGGCATGTATCATGTATGAGAGAGGAGGAAACGGCCCACGTGTTGCAGGTGTGTCTAGGGATCACCACATGCAGGGCTAAAAATCTTGGCCCCTAGTCGTTGGCAACATCAAAGGACTACTAAACTACTTCGAGAAGATTTCATGCCCTGAATTATCACAATATTACTACTATTATAACTGCCCACAAGCAAAATACGCGAATAGACGTGGAGTTGAGGAAAATAGCCCATCATAAACTAAATTAATCGTTTTCCTTTAAATATTAAAATATTCAGATTTTGTCACGTTAATTAGGTAGTTTTTCCCTTTTAAATTCTATAAGTTAAAAAAGCTAAAATAAACACATTAAATCTGTAATATTAGATGGAGTTTTTGCGTAAATATTATAGCATATGTGTATGTTTCATTACAATTATTTGATATTAATAGCCCCAAATAGGACTGGCAATAATTAAGACTAAGATTTACCATCTAGTGCTTCATCACCACTTACCGTCACGTAGAATTTTAGTTGATTTGTATTATTTTGTTTTTAAATTATTTGCTTCTTTGAAATTCACTAATAAACCTTTTTGCCAATTTAAAGTGTACCGTGAATGGAATACAAGTAAGGTCATCCAGGTCGAACTTGCTTTCCGATCGTGAAATGTCGCGCGCACCGTTATGCAGTTATCCGACAATCGCGGTTCTCGTAGGGCGACCAAATATCATAAAACAAAAGGATTGTTTATTAATTGCATGTCCTACTTTCACGTAAAATGTTTATCCATATTTTTCATAATGTCAGAAAATATTTTCTTGATTCTGCTATTGACAGTTGTTGAGAAATATAAAATAATTCTACAATTTCCCTTCAAATTTACTAAAGTTTCATAATTGCTATCAATTCACTTCCACATATTCATTTTCCAGAATACATTTATCAGGTTTTGAATCTAAATTTGCAGGAATTTGCGGGAAGCATCTTGTATCTATTTTTAAACAACGAAAAAAATGAGAAGGAAATTCGACCGTATGTTTTTAATGCATCACCTATTAATCAGACTTCAATTACTTAGTCGAGTATATTTTTTGCTATTATTTTTTTTATTCAAAGAGTAGAACTCTCACACAGTGGTGCTGATAATTTTGGCCTGTTAATATTTTATTTAAATAAGCCAATTATTTTATAAAGGATAGTATCAGATAGGTTGTTTTCGCCCTCTCAAACTTTATAAGTTACAATCACTATAGTCAGTTAGTGTTTTTGTTTAATCTTTTTCGTAGCTTGGCAACACTAACAGCAAAAATCGAAACGCATAACGGGCGACATGGCCATTGTGGCTCTCGCGCACACGCAAAATTTCGCAAGTGGCAAACCATTGTTAGCGCCCGATTGAACTTTTTCGCCACTGTCGACGATTACCGAAATCTTTTATTCAACGTTTCGGTGAAATTGAGGCCGAAGTTTCTTTGTTGAATGTTATCTACGACTTATGTTAGACGCTGTCTATTAAGGTGGTTACAACGTTTTATAATGCTTTGAATTGTAGCCGGTGGAAGGAAAAGAGGAGATCTCCCGCCGGGCAAGGTGTTCTGCCCGGGGAGCGGCCAACGCTCCGATTAGTAGTTCGGAGCTATTCTATATATGCTGCATTAACTTTGGAACTTTGTAAGCGCGATTTAGGCTTCGATGTGTTTCGCTTGTAACGCGACGTCAGCGCCGCCACATTACCCCCCTGCTCAGACCGGAGGTCGATAGTGCAGTTTAGATATCGACGAATTTGCAAGTGCCAGGGAATTGCCTTGTAAGTCTGCGGTGAGTCGAGAAGAAGGCAAGTAATCTGCGAGAGTGCCGTGAAGCAGAGGCGAGCAGTAAGGGTCAGAGCCGTGCCGAACACTGTAGTGCAGAGAGTAGCTTGAAGGAACAAGAAGCATTATTATTTCAGCGCTGCGATGAACCTTTGTAAAGCTGGATGGCTTGCAGAATGTGAAGACTGCAGACAATATCTGCTCGGGAGCGAATGAATGGGGTACTTGAGGATGATGAAGGTTTGAAGTTGTAGTTTCCGAAGGTTGTTGGTTGCGTGTTCTCATATCACGTCGGGGTCACCACTGTGGCGGGTGGAAGGAAAAGGGGAGATCTCCCGCCGGGCAAGGTGTTCTGCCCGGGGAGCGGCCAACGCTCCGATTGGTAGTTCGGAGCTATTCTATATATGCTGCTTTAACTTCGGAACTTTGTAAGCGCGATTTAGGCTTCGATGTGTTTCGCTTGTGGCGCGACGTCAGCGCCGCCACAGAATTATTATTCAAATAGGATATAATTGGGATATCATAACTTATTCTAAAAATGTCAACCGTATCTGCAAACAAACTAACGTATCAGGTGTTGGCGACGAATTTGTCTAGAAAGCTGTGAGTATTTTATAATAGAGTAAGATATGCAGAAATTCGATGGATACAGATTGCCCAGGGACCGTGCTTTGTGGCATTCACTGGGTAGGCTTATGTTCAGCAGTGGACTTATGATATGCTGATAATAATGAATAATTTTAATGGGCATTTACAGCTTTAAGGATTTTTTGTTTGTCCAAGGTTTTTCGCAAGTTCGCACGGTACAGATAATGTGTGAAGTATATTGGAAGTGAAAATCTAAGGTATTCGGGTGACAGTCCACACCAACGTATTTCTCTGTTTTCTTCTTGGATTATGACACCAAATATTTTTTCACGATGTAGGTAATCTGTACCTACCACTGCCATGTCCCTACGGAGTTCAAAAAAGGTGGCTTCTATATTTTACGCTTATGTTTTTTATGTATGTCCATCAATTTATCTTAAACGGTTGAACCGATTTAAATTTATTATTAAAAATAAAAAGGTTATACTCTGTGGATGGTCCAATTTAAATTTGAAAAAAAAGTCACACCGTATGGGTGAAAAATAATAGATAAAAATTTTAATGTAACTATTGGGACGACATTCTTCTTTTTTAGGGTTCCGTACCCAAAGGGTAACCAACGGGACCCTATTACTAAGCCTCCGCTGTCCATCCGTCTGTCTGTCAGCGGGCTGTATCTCATGATCCGTAATAGGTAGACAGTTGAAATTTTCACAGAATGTGTATTTCTGTTTCCTAATAAAAAACTAATTAAAAATTATTAGGGACTCCCCTACTAACCACAAACGTGTATTACGATGGTATGGAACCCTTTTTTTAACTTGAATTTGATATGTTCTAATGCTACTAAAACGGATAAAAAAATGGACTTTTAATTAAAAAAATGACTTCAAAAATTTTAGTAAAATAGTTTCCAAGTAATACCTTTTGAAGTCGGGGCCTTAATTCTTTAATACACTGTTTTCTTTTTAAATATACTCTTATATTTTAACGTTGACGTCGTCATGCCACAATAGTCACAAATAGTCGTGTCAACTTCAACGCAATAAGAAAGTTAAAGCTTACAAAATTAAAAGCGTTAGAAGAAATCGCTCCACTGATGTACATTATTACATAGGCATTATTAATTACCTAACCTTGCACCAGTTGCTCAGCGTTTAAAGCAGCGTATTAAATAAAATGAAAGCAAATATATATTGTCGTGGTGGGTGTCACAAATTCTTTAATCGCAAATTTCATCTAGACCTGGTGCTTTTTGGTAACTGAGAAACTGGTCTCTGACCAGTCACTGATAAACGGTGGGATTTTTAGTGTAATGTTGAACCTAAATGTTTATAGCTCATGAGGAGCAGTACGACTGGATTGATTCTCCATTTTCGAGAAGTAATAAGAAATACTTTTCAAAAATGTTACCAAGTGAAAAAATGTTAATAACCTCTGAGAATGAGGTGGTCTTTACCATGCTGTTTTGAAATGGTTTCATAATTATTACTCGACATTGATTTTCTTTTAAAAAAAGTCCTGCTGGGTTTCTTGTTGGTTTGCGTCAGGACAGTTTTCCGAACAACTAGTAAAATCATATTAATGACTTTCGATAAGTACAATTATTTTATTTTATTGCTTGTTTTAGAAAGCCAACGGATTCAATAATACCACGTTCCATAACGTGCATTGTACTCGTACAGTTTCGGTCATACTCGCATTCGAGTCGGTTTCACTTCCGTCTATTTTTTTGTATTCGGCGCAGAAAACATCGCAGTGAACGCCCAACAAGTACGTCCTGAAAATGCAGTTAATTTTATAGCTCATTTAACGATATGTTTTAACGACGCGACGTTGTTAACTATTCAGCCGTCTATTATATTCGGCCTTACTCCTAACCGTTAATTACCGCTTATTTAAATTAAGTATTAATTATCACTATACTTGTCTACTTCTATTGTTATTTAGGGAAAAGATAGAGAGCAACTTTAAGTATTTCTTAAATTGACCACGATTTTTATGAGTAATTATAATAATAATGATAATAATAAAAATATATACATATTACAGATTAAATATAAAATTATATACTCAGCTACACTTCGCCACCTATCAAGGTCGTGATTTTATGACTTTTCTGTTTTGGAACTAAAGCAACATATTTGGATTATATTAATTGATTAGTTATTATTATTGGATTATATATATTATCGCTACAAATATAGAATTTGTTAATAAGTTGACTAAGGCGCTACCTATCGGAACCTAGTTATGAACCCTTGACAAAACAAATATATATATATATATATATATATATATATATATATATATATATATATATATTGTGTTATTGTGTAAATGTGACTTCAATGGTTCAAGTTGTTAAGAAGTTACGCGATCACTAACAGACGCACACCAACAATTATATAGATGTATAGATCGTATTTTGCAACTGGTGTGAAGATTTGTCTGTTTTAAAATGCATGTTATACGTGACAGAGTCCTGGTACAACGTATTATGACTGCAGCATGTATGTGTCGATTCTACCGGAGAATTATCACGCTCTCACAGAATATCAGTGTAAAATAACAGCATTATGCTGCCGATAAGAACCGAATACCAATAAGCGTTTTATATATGTCGCAGGTTTATAAGAAAATCTGGTTTTTGATCAAAAACCTAGGCTTTCTATCAAGAACCGTAAGAAGAGAAAATTTCTTTATTGAGTTATCAAAAACCTGAGAAAATCGATGTCAATACATGATGTAGTTTTATGATAAAATCAATGTCGGTTGCTTTTTCTTTAAATTAATAAGACAATTAGATAACCTAACCTAAACTTAAACTTTATTATAAACCTAAACAAGTTCAGGTTTTTGATTAAAGATAAACAGGAATTTTTCAGGTTAATGATAAGATTAAAGTAATATTTTATCTTCTTCCGGTTCTTGATCAAAAGCCTAGGTATTTGATCAAAAACCTGCCTTTACCATAAACCTGCAGCATAAAAATTAATTTAATCTGTTCATTTAATGTTTGTTATGATTGTAATTAATTGTAGAGGATAGATGTTAACATATTACTGTTATTTCGCTACAAGAGCTACAAGTTTTCCTTTATGAGTAATTTATTACAAAACTTATTAAATGCCGCAATGAAGTCTTTATTACATTGATGATGGATTAACTGGACAAATACTGTTTCTTTCATTAAATATTTAATAGTTGATTGCTTAAGTACCTGTATAATATACGTATTTCTATACTATCCAAGAATATTGCGTGTGGTTAAAGAGAAAACTAAGTAGGTGGTAACTGTTGGTGATGATACAAATAATAAAGATAACCATTTTTATATTCATGCTGCAAAATTGAATTGCAAAAAGGTAATGAAAATCGGCTCACGATTGTACTCTTCTTATTTTATTAAGTATCGATGTTTAATACAGTGAGTGGAAGGAGTTGGGAAGAGGGATATGAAAAAGAAGTTAAGCGTAGTATTACAAAAAGCTCGTATAATTTTTCGTTAAATTTTAATTTAAATATATTTAATCACGTTCATTACAATAATCGTATCGCAATAGCAACGTAATCACTCACAGAATCACACTTATCAGTGACAGGACAAGATTTATTGTTTTGTTTTCTGTTTATTAAAATTCTAAGTTGTGTAATTATGACTGTTAAGCACATTAGAATACTTAATTACATTATTATAACTCGTTGAGTGGAATAGTCTATAGTCTAGTCATAGGAACCAACCGAAATTGAAACAGTTTGAGCATTTTATAATGATTAGGACTGTAACAATATTTTTTCTGACAAAAGAATATAACATTCTTTTTTCGAACATTTTTATTCTTTTTATTTTATCGCTGTCTACTTTTTATTACGTACTTACACAAAAAATAAAATATTATGTAACCTATAGGTAGTATTGAAAAATAAACACACTTGAAAACGTGTCTTTTCTAATGATTGTGTAAAATGTATTTGGTGTGAAATTGCAAAAAAAATTTTCTATAAATATAAATACTTTACACCGAGAACTGTTTCCTATTACGAAGTAAATTAAACAAAATAAACTTAACTTTTAAGACTATTTACTGAAGGCTCTTTTTGCTTTTGAATAAACACGTACAGTTTTTCGTTATAGTTAAAATAACGTATGATGAAACCCATAAATATCGAAGCACCCGCACGCCTCGCGACTCGAGCGCTCTTCGAACAATTCAACCTAGAGGATAGGCTGCCAGTCGTTTGAAGTTTACCGGGGAAAGTAATCCAAGTTATTCTATTTACAGACCTTTTCTATTTGCATGATAGATAATTGAATGAATCGAAGATTAAACGAATTTATATAGTGCTAGCTTTTATAATAAATTGCTACAATTCATTATTATTTAATGTGCGTTTGACTGCCTCGTTGGTCTAGGTCTAGGAGATTGCAAAACGGAATCTCGGTAGCAACCCGGAGTCAGGAAGACAGTGTTTCACCTGTGACACGGTGTTTTTTTTTAAACTGCATATATAGCAGAACTGAGCTTTAGAATGAAGTCTCCATTGTTGACTAGAGTCTACAGTAACTAGAATCTACTAATTCAAATATTTGATTGTTCATTTTAATATGAGCAGTAAGTCGCCTTATTTTTGGTAAAGAAAATTTAAGTCATTTCGTTTTGTTGGCATTCAGAAGCAAATTATTTTTGTTGTATCTAAACCAGTGTGATGCTTGAGATATATACGCCACGTCTATAAAATTTACAATAATTACCAAAGCTTTCCTAAAATCTAGATATGAATTTTAATAAAAAGGTATTTATAGAGCAGGCCAATTGACATTCGCTTGTCCTTCTTGCCGATACCCAGACTGGATTACGGAGCTACAGCACCGGTGTCTGGTATTATTTCGTTGAGACTCAGACGACTGAGGAAATCCGAGAGCGTCTAAACAATCTAGACTTACATTGTAACCGGATGCGGTGGAATTATTGACGGTCCGTGACCAACTCCAGTTCAACTCCCCAATCAGCTTATTAGAATAGAGCTAGTGGTCTCTTACAAGGCTTCACCGCAACACGAGATTTTTTTTTTTTCAACTGATTTACTTAGTAATGATTTACGCTCTGAAAAAACTTGATAAAAATGTAAGAGTATTATTACACTTGAATGGCAGAAAGTCAATAAATGTTTTCCAACGACGTCTAGCATCTAGCAAGACGTCTGCGCAGAAACAATTATTTGCGTCTTTAGAACTTGTACAAGATGAAGATAAACATTAACTTGTAGTAATAGCATTGTTTTAACTATCACAAAAAGTGTCATTCATAGTAGTGTACTAACTACAACTTTTTTTTCTTTGTCCGGGGAAGGACCACGCTCTCACAGAATACCAACGTAAAATAGCAGCTTAACGCTGCTGTTTCGTATGGTGAGTGTAGAAAACCGGAGACCTTTTTTACTGAAAACGAGGCATTCCATCTTAGTCCTCATGCGTGACAACGCATTTTGGTTCGTAATCGAGGATAGATGTAGATTTCTGTGGGCCGCAGCAAACAACCACTTACCATCAGGTGGACTGTGTGCTCGTTTGTCGCCCTTATCCTATAAAAAAACCATATAATCTAAACATTAGTTTCGTTTTTATAATAAAATTTTCGTGAATTACACTAGTGTGAAAACAACCTGTTTCTCTTGTTCTTTGACAAATTCGCTTAATACCTTTCTTAGTACTGGATATATTAGATTAAAGTTCTGTAGTATGTTTTTCTTTTTTCATACCATAAATATCTACATAACACAAACGCTTGGCTTGGCTCATAGTAAGTTCTCTTCTCATTTTAGGCGTCATCGATCCGAAAAATTACTCGTCTCTGAAGTAAACGCTGTTCATTATCCCTTAAGACGCCTATTTCTTCACGCATTGACCCCACAAAAGCAATTGTTTTTTTTATTAACACTATCCTTTTAAGTTACTAGCTGGCGCGTTCTGCTGCCGAAGAAATAATTTTGGAAATATCGCTATATCGTAATAGGAATACATTCATTGAAGTTCAATGACATATAACTTTCAAATAAATTTGCCTTTGCGCAAATAGAACCAATAAGTTTTACCGCGATCTGATGAAAGATATGACAGCGCATAAAATACGAACAAACAAAACAATTTTTTTTTATTTATTATAATATTTCAGTCACTCACATGAAACTTCAAACTTAATGTTTTAAATAAGATATAATATTTTAGATACTTTTTGATTATTTTGTCACATATGGAATTCGAACTTGGTCTTTTATCGCTGGCCGTATGAGAATGCTCTATTGCAAGGAAGTTGTTCAGTGAGCTGTGTATAGGACTACTTGGAATTTCTCTACGCTATAGAATTCGTGACGAAGGTATCCGCAGGATAACCACAATAACCGACGGGAATGATTCTTCAGTAGCTGTCTTGCATCGGCAAGCAGAGATAGTAGGGCGGTCCCGCACTACATTAAATATACTACGGAAATAATATACAGAATATGGCTTTGAGCCGTGTTTTCAGCCGTGGATTGTAAGGGGCCATTTATAATGGTAATTTTTTGTAAATAGTTCTTAAAAAGTAATTTATTTAAAATTTCGTGCTATGATACAAAATACAATTATATTTGGCTTTAGATTTTCTGATACTTAGATGCACATTTTCATTAGACGTCAAAGAGCAACTTTGGTGAGCAAGCGAACCCAAATAAAATAGATATCTTGTATCTAGATAAAGTAATCTTCTGCAGTAAATCGTCCGAAATAGCTAACTTTTCATTTCTTTCGCTTATGGGAGTTCTCCTAGCATTTCTACAATTAGGTTAATGAAGCGTCTTCTTTTTAACATCGAGTTTCGTGTCGCGCGCTTTTTACGAGGCACCTTCACGGAAGTCAAGGATCGTAGTAATGGCCGCTCTTAGTAAATGAAAACTCGATTTTATGGCGCACTTTGCGGGATTATATCGAAAATATTAAAATCGCCGCCCACCTCCCCTGACGCTGCTAGTGTCGGGCGATAGTCTTTTTCTCCACTTATACTAATTAAATTATAGGATTTGCTACCGGAAAATTGGATAGAGGTCGTTCATTTAGTACATTTATCAACATTATTAAGGTTAATCTTTTTACGAAATGAAATAAAACATCTATTACATCGTTATTTTAGTTATGTAACAGAGGGTATCAAAAGTTAGCTTGCACTCTATGTTTATCTGAGGCTGGTTAATCTACAAGCCAATAATGGACAATTATATGATTGAAAGAACAAATTTTAAAAGTCTAAAATTTATCCTATTCAAAATATCAAGACGTCTGTAGAGACATTGAGCGTACAATGTGTAGTCTCTCAGTCACAAGTACCATAGAGCGTTCAAGTGAGTATTGAGAAAGTCGTATTTTAACAATCACCGTAGCGTCGTATGATTGTTGACATTCTTCCCGTCTTATATTTATTTGTTTATTATGTTTATTTACCAAAAGAGAGCACGTTTGTGTGTACAATACACAAAAACCAATGACACAGCCTTTTAATTTATTTCGTCAATGATGTACATCATTATCATCATCAGCATTACAGCCACTCCACAAGTTTACTGCTGATCATAGGAACGCCACAAAAAACGGTACTGTGCCAGCCGCATCTGTCGACTTCCTAAGTACCCTACCAGGTTGTCGCTACGAGACTGCAACACTAGAACTTTTCTTCCCCATCAGTTGTATTATATGGCCGGCTTTTTGATAGCTTGCTTTTCTCATGGGCTATTTCGATCACTCTTTGTTCTACTGCGGATATCCTCATTACGAAGTCTATCACGCGGAGAAACTTGAGTATAATCCACTCCATAGGTCACTGACCGACCTCGAGCTTCCTCATATGTCCAGCGGTGAAGTACCACGTTTCAGATTTATATGTCAACACTAACAACACGCACGGGTTGTACACTCTCGTTTTGAAGATTTGAGGAATGTGTAACGAGAATATGTGTCGCAATCTCCAGAACGCTGCCCAACCGAGCTGTATCTACAGATTGAACTCTCGATCAAACTTAAATTTATCTAGTTGGACAATTTTTCTCATGTTAACATACTAGTCAACATCTTTGAGCGATGTGTTCCTCCCAACAATTACTGGCATAGGTGAGTTACACTTGACCTTTGTTTTGTTCATGTTCATTTTAAAACGTTCTCTGTTGGGAGGGAAACATTACTAAGATTATTGATGTACTACTACATGATTATTAGTAATACATCTTTGAAAATAATTTTTCGAAGGTATATTATCTCAAATTTCAGAGACAGCATATTTAAACACTCTTTAACACGTTAATATGCAGGGAGAATGATAGCTTACCACCTTCATTTGAAATGTGTCAGTTGACATTTTTGATATAGATAACATAACATAGATAAATAAGGTGATTGTAGTTATTTAATGACTGTCCGAAATAAGCATGGTTCAGTCATAACGTATAAATCATATTTAATGTACCATTATTGACAATGGAGTTAAATTTATGGTTAGTTTTGCGTTTTCCGGCGTTGTATTACCATTGCACTTTAGCTTACAGCAATAAATATCATTCCAACAGGGAATGCATGTCATGTACACGGAGCAGCCGGTGCAACATCGCAGCAGTCAGCCCCAGTGCACACAGCCTGAGTACCAGCCGGCAGTGTCGCCGGCGCAGCAGCCAGCCAAGAAGCGCCGTTTGCTGAGCCCCCAACTTCAACACGCCGGACAAACGCAACCGGACAACACCCTCTACAAGGTGAGAGGATTTGCTTCAAATTAACAATTTGTTTACAAAATATATATGTCGCAGCTAACTAGCTCAATTAGTCTTTCAGGTAACAGCCCAGATATTACATGGCATGGTCACAATTAATTTCATTCAACGAGACGGTCACTGGTATGTGCCTAATTAGCGCTATGTGCTATATTATATAAATGTCCGTGGCTGGGGTGGCCCAAGGTCGACCTCAGCCGCACCTTAACCTACTGACGCTGATATTACAAGAAGGCCGGTAGTTGAACGGCGTCGTTTCATAAAAAGACTAGACTGTTAACTGAAAGGTTAATAAAGCTAGTTGGCTACGACATACATATAACATAATACATATATTAATATATATATATATCTGTATTCTGTATGTAATTTATTAACGATTTAGCTGGATAGATTTTACAGTTGTACCGAGCTTGTCTCTGTTTTCAGATTTATGTTATGTTATTGGTGGGATATTTTAAATTAATATTAATAATATTAATATTTTTAACAGTGGTAGAGCCACGCGGCAGAATTGCTGTCGCACGGATGGGCCGGCTCGAACCGGGGTGGTACCACGACCTCACAGAATACCAGCGTGAAGTAGAGGTTTACCTCTGCGTTTCGCTTGGTGAGTGCAGGTGGCCGGAGGCCCTTTTTACTGGAAATGAGGCATTCCATCTTAGTCCTCACGGGTGACAACGCATCTGCATTTTGATTCGCAAACGAGGATAGATGTAGATGTCTATGGGCCGCAGCAACCACTTACCATCAGGTGGACTGTGTGCTCGTTTGTCACCCTTATCCTATAAAAAAAATATATTATTTCTCAGGCGTACAGCTTTTCTGATATATTTTTTTCATTGTTTATTTCAGTGCACGCAGTAAATCAGCACTTTAAACGACGAGCATGCTTTTTTTATACGTGGTAGAGCCATTTTGCGTACCAATAGGTCGGCTCGCCCGGGGTTCGACCACGTTCTGGCAGAATACAGCGTAAACTGTGTAGAGAGCTGGAGAGCCTTTTTTCTAAAAACGAGGCATTCCATTTTCGTTCCCAGGATGACAACGCAGCATTTTGAATCTTAATTAAGGATAGATGTAGATGTTTATGGGCCACAGCATCCACTTACCACTACGTGGACTGTGTGTTCTTTTGTCACTCTTATTTTATTAAAAAAATAGTAGTGCTTACATAATAAAGTTATAAGAAATTTTAAGGTTCCAAATGCTCGGGGTTTACACGGAAAATCCTAATGTTATGTGATGATACCTAGTCTTTATCAGATAAGTAAAGAAGAATCGATATTTTTTACATTTTTGGAAAGATAAAACGTTACAGTATAAAATACCCTGAATATCTCATCAGTTAATTCTCATCTAAAACCACAGAGTGGAAATTTTTATTCCAATATCTACTTTGTTTTTTTATCGCAGTACCACAGTAGAGAAGAAAAAGTATTATTTATAGTATGTGCCATATCGATTGAGAAAAACGGACAATGACCTCAGATATGAGCCGAGTGTCAAAAGGCGTAACTTACAAAATCTCAATTTAGATGTGATAACAATATTTAAATATTGATATTATTCCCACTTCTAGGTCAGCACATATGTTTTGTTTTTTTGTTTCTTAAATAATATTGTCTGTGGTTCCTATAAACATAGTAAAATCTTACGGTACATCGCGAAAAATGTGTTATATTTTATATTTCAATTTATGGTAAGTAACGCAGCAATTCATTTAATAACAGTTTCATATTAAAAAAATATTTGAAGCAATATAATCACCATATTGAGCTTTTGCAAATTCATCCCTTTAAAATAAACAAAACGCGCGTTACGTCAGTTCGTTCTAAAAGAAACGTGACAATGGCAGCCAGAGATGCGTCACCTTTTTTGGGCCGGTCCGCCATTTTGTTTTTGTTGATTTTGATAAATCGGCTATAAGAGCGAAAGTGCATCAGTTCTTTCTTGCAGGAGAATTACCGACTTTAGACAAAATTTTGCTCAGTATAAATCAAGATGACCAGTTGCCAAACTTGAGCAAAACTTCCCTGCGACGTGTGTTGCGCCATTTAAAATTCAAATATATAAAGAGAAACAGAAAAAGTGGTCTAATAGATCGCCCAGAGATAGTTCTGTGGCGTACCAGATATTTGAGAGAAATACAAATATTAAGAAACGAGGGACGTAACATTTTTTACCTTGACGAAACATGGATTAACGCAGGTCATACTATGGGAAAGGTATGGGAAGACACCACAATTGAATCTTCTCGTCAATCACGGTTAGAAGGCTACTCTACTGGCGCGAAAGCCCCTTCGGGTAAAGGAAAGCGATTAATAGTTGTACACGTTGGCAATGAAAATGGCTTTTTGGAGGGATGTGATTGGGTATTTGAATCATCATCTACTGGTGACTACCATGAGAGTATGGACGCTCTCCATTTCGAGGACTGGTTTAGAAAAGTAATAGAAAAACTGCAAAGCGGCGATGTCATAGTTATGGATAACGCTAGTTACCACTCCAGACGTTTAGAAAAAACCCCAACAATGTCTTGGCGGAAACAAAATATGCAGGAATGGCTAGAATCTAAACAGATCGCATACGTGCCCTCGGACACAAAGACCCACTTAATGGAAAAAATAAAGGCAGTTAAAGATAACTATCGAAGTTACGTCACCGACGAGATGGCAAAAGAAAAAAGCATCACAGTGGTAAGGTTACCTCCTTATCACTGTGAGCTTAACCCCATTGAACTTGTGTGGGCAGATGTGAAAGGGTACGTTGCACGAAAAAATACAACTTTCAAGTTAAAAGATGTTAAAAATTTACTTAAAGATGGTTTAACTCAAATCACGCCAGATAAATGGAAAAACTGTGTTCAGCATGTCCTTAAGGTTGAACAAAAAATGCGTGGCATGGATGATAGAATTGACCAAACTGCAGATCGCTTTATAATTAATGTTACAGATAGTTCATCAAGTGAAGATACGAGTGATGATTGCACCGAATAAAAATAAAGTTCTTATATAATATTAAAAATAAAGTTTTATCTTTTGCATAAGTACGTACTTATTCGGTGTCGTTATCACTCGAATCTTTATATGTGTTATAAATTAATGTTTTTTGTTGTTAAATGAATAAAGTACTTTATAACAATAGATGATTTTTCTTCTACAGCGATCTTTCACATAACTTTTTAATAATAGTTAATAAATATATATTATATCAATCATTATAAAAAAATCATTATAAATAAAGAAAGTACTACATATAAAATGTGCCTATATATTGAAGGTTTGTAACCCCTGGTTAAACGACCGAAAGGTCATTGTCCGTTTTTCTCAATCGATTTGGCACATACTATAGTAACATCTGTGTTTACTATCGCTTTTCAACGTAATAGTTCAAATCCGTGCGAAATTGATTTTGATATTAATCCATACATTATAGATTTCCTTATATTTGCTATAGCTGCCACGCTTGGCAAGCGGGTTTTTATTTTTATTCCGCTGTTATCAGAAAGATGCTTTTTCCTATTCGTGGTTTAGTTTCTCTCAGACACCCACATGGTGATGTGGGACAGTAAACATTCTACACCACACCGCCACTACATGGTTAACGGGATTTTAGTCCACTAGAGTTTGATATTTTGATAATCATTGTAATCACGATATTATATGGTTTTTATATTGTTGGCTTGTTTTAATGTTATTTTTTTATGTATCGTTTCGAGAAAGTAAGTTGACCCCGTCTTTAAGTAGTTGAAGGATAATAAACTGGTTTTGTTACATATTGTTAATAAACAAATTTATACATGGCCGTTTAGTCCGCTTAACTTTTTTGCAATTTAATCTTAAAATATTATTTTATTTAACATTAGTCGTGCCAAACAGAAATGTTTTCCTCTTTTGTTTTTTAAAAACATGGTACTTAGTACTAATATGCTCAGTAATTGTTTTATACTTTATTTTGCTTACATGTCCATCGCTTACCATAGCATGGCACCCAAAGATTGCTTAAAATTACGGTTCTCAGTCCGTTATATAGCATGTCCATAATTGTGCCCAGTTAGCGTTGCCATTATAGCCTGTAAAAAGTTTACTGCTGAACATACGTTCCCCACTTTCCCAGCTTAGCAACTGTATTTTTTTTTTTTACTTTTTAGTTGTTTTAAGGTAGACGCGGCTGCCCATCTCCTGTTTGCGTCCCTCTGTCGTCTTCTGACTTTGAAAATATATGGGTATAAATCCTGTATTATTTTCTTACACCGCTTTCTCTGTGTTCTTTCAACTTTAGTACCATTTTTAGTTTACTTTGATACAATTCATTTTGTCACTACTCCCTTTTCTTGAATACTGCTGGTTTGAGTTTTATAGTTATTCGATGAGACGTTTTGAGGCGATATCGCAATCGCTACGTTAACAATAGCCGTGATTCTTTATCCCTATTTCAAAAGAATTTTGTAATATTAAAGGTTTCTGGTTATTATGTGTATTACACAATACATAATAAAAATAAACGAATTATTAAATTCATATTAATATCATAAATAACAAATCATTATATGATTTATTATTTATGATGAATACCGTTACCGTTGGCAGCCGCACTTTTTTTTTCTAGATATTATTAGGAAGTCGCTGCTGCCCATCTCCAGTCCTGTTTCCCTATTCTTACTTACGTCGCCACTACACGGTATTCGATTTAAATTATTGGAAAAGGTATTGTAGCAAAATCGTCCTATAAACGACATATTATGACGAAGCACCATTAATTTGGGTTAGACATAGACGTCGGGACAAAAATATAGAATTTGATCGAAAAGTAGATCAGAGAGAGCGTCACAGTGTTTGTTTTGGGTGTGTGCCGTTTTGATGGAGGATCGCCTCCTTAAATTTAGCGGTGTAATGTTACTCGATTGCTCTTTAGTATTAATAACTGTTTTATAAAAAATATTAAAATCTCGTTAAACTTGTGTTTCTCGTATTTCCTACGTCAAACATGTTCGCTGTTGAATGATATTTTAAGGCTGCGAACGTAATGCATATTTATTTCTAATTATAACAATGTGATGAAATTTGGTATGACCATAAAAATAATAGTGTTATTATTTGTAAATAAAATTTTAGATAAATTGTTAGTGTGTATTTTTTATTTTACGTAAGATTCATAATTTCCCCCTTTTCCCTTAGTCATCAAAAGTAACAATTAATTAAGCTTTCTGCCGCCACCGTCCCTTAGGCTGCTTACAAAGCTTGTTTAAAAAAGGTTATTATAGTACTAGCTGTTCCCCGCGACTTCGCCCGCGTGTAATTTAGGGTTTTAATTTTGTTGCGCGGAACCCTAATTACTTTTCTAAAATATAAGTAGCCTAGGTTACTCCTTATAAAATCAGCTATCGACCAGTGAAAGTCCCGTCAAAATTTGCCCAGCCTTTTCCAAGATTAGCTGGAACAAACAGACAGACAGACAAAAATTATAAAAATTGTGTTTTTGTTATAGGTCAGTACCTGTCTACTTTTATATGCAATTAGTAAAAAGCTGTTATTTTGACATTACAAACAGACACTTATATTTTATTTATTTGTATGGATTAAAGAATGAATTGTTAATAATTATCTCTTTGAATGAAATGATCTTTACCATGCTTTTAATTATTTTCATATTTATTGAACAAAATGTAAATATTCTTTAAAAAAAGTTCCGCTGAGTTTTCAAGGCAGGGTTTTCTGAAAAAGCATAAATGACTTTCAATACTCGTGTTATAAATATAGATAGATATATATTGTATAGGAATTATACTATTTCATTCTTCGTAATACTTTAGTGTCTCTATAAAAAGTATTGATATAATTCGGTAATTAAAGTAGCTCCTTTTGATGATACATAAATGAACACTTATTTTTGAAGAATCTTTTACTCGTTGGCGTAATTAAGCTATCATTTACGGCTTGATAGCGCAGAGAATAAGCGGTGGGCTTCAGCGCTGGTTTGAATCCTGCACGGAACATAAATTTTAATAGCTTACTAAAAATGGTTCTAAATGTTTGTCCGTGTGCAATTTTTGAATGTTAAAAACGCCTCCACAATATAGTAAAAAAAAAGGAAAGCAAAAAGTTTGGATGTATAGTAAAATACATATACTTTGTACCTATTGCAAGCCAAGTACCAGTATACTATACTAATACCAAGTACCATTTGCGCAATCCATCACCAACGAGCACGTCCCCTAGACCTTCCTCGAATCAAAAATCACGCATTCGCTTACATTATGAATACATGATCGTGTGTGGAAACTTCTCGTCGATCCTTTTGTTTATCGCAAACACCCATTGCGGCGAGGCTGCGCATCCGTCGCCATTGTCATTTTCCCGTTAACCGGCATCTGGGGCAGTTTTGAAAGTAACGGAGCGGCTCGGCGCCGCACCGTGCTACGTTACCTTATGGTGGATTTAGTGGTAGGTGTCTTGCTTAGTGTTCGCTTTGTACTTCTTAAATATTTTTGTAATCTACTGATAGGAGCCTGATGGTAAGTGACCACTGTCGTAATGGTATGGTAGAGTTTTGAAACTTACTCATAAGAACCTTATAGTAAGTGGCCAGTATGCCCCATGGGCACTTTTAATCGTTTTTAAACAAAAAAAGCTAAAGATACATTGTTACTCTTGAGGACTACAATGAAATGTCGCATACCAAGTAATTATACTGGATCTCTTACCCTTCAGACCGAAGCACTGCTGCTTGGCGGCAAAAATGGTTATGGAGGCGGTACCACTTTATTTTCTTATTTAAAAAAATAATGTACCAACTACTAAGGTTATACCACATAAAAATTGGTTTATCTAGACTAGACATGGGACGAGTAACTCGGTTTGGATTCGGTACTCGGCGGATTCGGCCTTTTTTTAGGGTTCGGCCGAGCACGGAGTATTAACGGCCGAGTACCGAGTACTCGGCCTTAATTATATTCTAGAGAAAAAAAAGACCAAAAGTCAGTTTTTATCATTATTATTATTATTTTAGACACATTAAAATATCAGGAACATGAGAAGCAGCAGAAATATTTAGAACGTACATAAGAATCTATAATAGAAATTATTAGTACTAATATTTAAAATTTAAGAGAGGAAAATTGTGATGCAAAAACGATTTGGCCCAATTTGGGTCTAGTTTGTAAGGGAAATAACCGCACGCCGCCCGCTACCGCGTTTTTTTTAAAGCCGAGTATTCAGACGAGTATTCGGCAGAGTACTCGGCCCAATGTAGGCCAAGTACCCGGTGGCCGAGTACTCGGCGTATGACTACTCGTTCCATGTCTAATATAGACTAGTTGTTAATAATTTTGACAGTAAAAGAAGTAAGATTAAAAGGAATCTTAATTTTTATTGTAAATTTATTCTTAAGACTAATCTGAAATCAAATAGGTTGAATTAAGTATTTTTAAAAAGTACGAAATCATTTGCAGTGTGTTGGTGAAGTAACAGAATCGAAAAGGAGTCATAAAGAAACTAATAGATCTCTGTATCTCATCATCTTGCAAATACCAGATATAGACTGGCGACAGGGAACAGTGTGTCAGAGGCTTAGCACGTTTTGTATTATTATCGTAAATCATGCTGCTAAGCATGGTTTTTATAAACTCATTCGTTGTTTATATTATACAGTATATTGTGGAGGCGCGTAACATTCAAAAACGTTGTTTTATAACCTTAAACTGAACTATACAGGTAGTTTACCATTTGTATGGTTTTTCATGTAGTAAAACTTATACATTTGTCGTACTATTTGACCTTATATACGGGCTGTTTTTGAGTAATCACGCGGTCGAGATTGTTTGCCTCCCTAGTACCTACAGTCGGAGATTGGAACGGTAAATGCTTACGCAAGTTCCCGCGACACGCGGACGCTCGACCCGCGCCGCGGCCCCGTGAGTAGACAGCGTGACCCTGGGGTAGACAGGTGGGCGTAGGGAAATTTTGCACGTAGTCGACTTAAAAAGTAATTAGGTTTGAGAAATTGTTTTGCCTTGATTTTTTGTGACAATAGAAATGTGTTTAAAAAGTTTTATTTAAGAAAAAACGTCATCATTATCATCATTACAGCCCTTCACAAGTCCACTGCTGAACATAGGCCTCCCCCAAAGAATGCCACAAAGCACGGTCCTGAGCCACCTGCATCCATCGACTTCCTGCATATCTTACCAGGTCGTCACTCCATCTAGTGGGGGGACCCCCTACACTTCGCCTGCCGGTACGAGGCTGCCACACGAGAACCTTTCTTCCCCATCGGTTGTCCGTTCTTCAAGCTATATGGCCGGCCCATTGCCACTTCAGCTTACTAATCCGTTGGGCTATGTCGGTCACTCTGGTTCTACTGCGGATATATCGGAAGAAAAAACGTCAACGACTTCATAATTTAATAATTTTATGTTTGTAAAATTATCTTAGTGTGGATTTGTATTCTATTTCAGCGTTACATAGGGGATACAGATATATCGTGTTGAGTATCGGAACTCAACACTATTTTTACAAATTTATGATAGTTTTCTTGAATTATTTACATGTGGACAAAGATAGGTTTGTAGACTTACTCGGTTTGTTACTAATTTGTCTAAACTGAATTTAATTTTAAAGTTTTAATATGTGTGTAGTTTTAAAGTTAAATTACATAAAGTGACTGCTACACGTGCAACCTTTTTTAGGGTTCCGTAGTTACTCATGGAAGTCATAGTTTGGACATGTCCGTTCGTCCATCCGCGGTTTTGCTCAGAGACCCTAGGTGCTACAAATCTGTAATTTGTCATAGTTATAGATATTAATTACGCGTATTTTTTTTACTCGTCTATTCCATTATGTGGGGTATCGTTGGATAGGTCTTCCAAAAACATTGGGAGTGTGGAACAACATCTTTTCGATTCAGGGGTCCGCTTGCGAAATATTTAGCTTTAAAGTGGTATTTTTCATTAGTCATGTGTGTAACCCCCCCTCCCCTACCAACTAAACCGCTGTTTTTGGGAATGTGAAAAGTATACACAATAGTAGTATATGTAATGAAGTTAAAAGGAAAACTATCACAATTAAGTAGAATTAAGAAGTTAACGAGTAACCACCAAGTTATAAAATGCACTTGGATTAGTAAAAATTTCGTTACAACTCCATAGAAAATGACCTAAAACTATCTGCATTATAACTTTGTGATGTTATTGTAAACTAAAAAATAAATATTTTATGAAGAAAACAACGCTTTAGCTTTACTTTTTTGCGGAATAGACAGGGAGGATCTTTCTTGCTTACTTACTTACTTACTACTTACACTTTTGTTTTAGTTGGTAGTCAAAGTATTCATACAATCAAATAGCCTCATACAGATTCATTCGTCACAGTGTTGGTTTACGCGGGCAACCTCAGGATAATTTAGGGCAGTGGTGGTTTATGTGAAGGATTGGATGGATGGTCATATGATGTATGTCTTAGGGGTACACTGCTGGGAATACATAGATAAATAGTCAACTATGATCATCTTTTGTACCTACTTACTTGACATGTGAATGATTTAATGTAAATTTTAATTTTTCTATATTTTCAAAATGGTTTTTTAATCTTTTTTGAATATCACTCCCTATAAGTCTAATTTTAAAATAAGTCCTTCAGTGACGATCTTCCTATTTGGGCCAGTTTTAGTCGTTATAACGGTCAAACCGAGAACTCATTATGCTCATTAGCAAGAAAGTTTTCAACATGATATCTGTTTGGGTAATTGTTTTGACGTACAATATTTTACGTATTATAAGTGGATGAGCTTATGTTTAATTTATTGAAATATACGAATCACACTATCCCAGCGAAAACTTGGCGATCAGAAGGGGCGCTTGTTGGCAATATATTATTATTTGCATGTGACGTTAAATATCTTGATCATTCGGTTTTTGCACCTATATTTATCAGATGATGATCTTTAGGCATTTACGTATATACGCTTAATGGAAAATGAGGCGGTTCGTGTATGCATTACACCCCAACGTTTCAAATAGTTTGAGTCTTATTAAAATTTTAAATTTAGTGTTTATTTTATCCGAAGGTAAGTATCTAAGTTAATCATTTTTCTAACCAATATATTAACTTATGAACGCCCATTATAACGTTTCAAAATAAATGTAGCGGACATAAGCAGTTAAAAACTAACAATTTAAAAAATAAGTTGTTAATAAATTTTATACTAGTTTACTTGTAAGACAATGTGATGAAATATTACTGAGATTATTTAATGGAGTTGGAAGAGTCAACTGCGCAGTTCTGTTGTGTTGACGGCTTTCACATTACCCTAATCTAATAGTATTTATGTTTCCTAGCTATTGATATATTTATAATTAAAATTGAATCGGAAAGGTTGTTTGTGTCCTTTGAATTTTAAAGCGATTGCCCAGCTCATATGCCACCTCTAAATTCTTATACATTGTTAAATCATACATTATCGAGAAATACGATTGTTAAATATTTAAGTATTAAGTCATGTTTATGCTTGTGTAATAGTGTTTGGCGTTTAATATTTTTTGTAGTAAACGGTCAGTCGCTGTGCGCCGGCGGCATATGAGAATATCATTATTCCGTTCCAATGGTAAAAGTGGACTAATGAAAGGAAACTAATGACCAGAAAAACTAAAGTTGTCAGACCAGAATTGTTATTTATAATAACATTTTCGTGTGCTTTGCATATACATTTAAATGTTACAGTAATAGGTTAGCGAGACATATAAATATTATGTGTTATGTCATGTTAACCAGTTACAATGATCACGTTCATAATTCAGGTCCTATGTGGAATATTAGAGCAGATTATTCGGCGCGATATTTTAGGGCTGCTCTAACCTTTGGGACACTTGTACTACTTGATGAATAGAACATCGAAATGTTTGCACGTTTACGGAATAAACCAATTTAGTTGCCCCATGCCATAGTTAAAATAATTTCCAGTGAATCGTAGCATTTTGCTGTTCAAATATAATTATAAAACTTTACTGTTCCAAATTATTGTTGTGAATAATAACAGTAGAGACGTAATCGCAATATGTTTTCAATTATCAGACTCATTAGGTGCTAAATCGAATGTGCGACGGAGTGACGCAATTTCGTTTGTTTACCGCAAGTGGAACGAACGTACGTGTGCGTTGAGGGGTAGGGTTACCAGATCTAAATTGAGACAAGACTAAATTGGTGTAACGTTTTGTCCGACGTTTTGTTAAGTAGCAGGTATTTCATCAATAATATTTTGTAAAAGAAGTTACTCGGAATTTTATTTTTAATATACATACATTTAAAAAATGGTTTCTAAACCAGCATCTTATCATCAGCCTAAATTTCTAGGTGCCAGGGGCAGTTTTCTGTTTACAAGTCAGCCTGTGTTGGTACACCATACCACCATCTTACCTATTTCTGCCGTCAAGGTAGCAGTGCACTCATCAGTTCGCAAGTTTAGAGATCCGTTAATATTACAGGTTGTGAGGCAGCCATTCCACCTTAGTCCTAAAAAGTGACAATATTGTAGCTTTCTTTATTTCAAGTTGTGTTGGGCCTCCATAAGCAGCATTAGCCACTTACTGTTAGATAGTTGCCAGTTATAGACTTCTAGCTTGACTCTATAATCCATATCCATATACATATAATAATTATTTTATAGAATTAGGGTGACAAACGAGCACACAGTCCACCTGATGGTAAGTAGTTGCTGTGGCCCATAGACATCTACATCTAATCTCGATTACAAATCAAATTGCAGATGCGTTGTCACCCGTAAGGGCTAAGATGGAATGCCTCGTTTCCAGTAAAAAGGGTCTCCGGTTCTCTACACTCATCATACGAAACAAAGCAGCATTAAGCTGCTATTTTACGCTGGTATTCTGTGAGTGTGGTACTTCCCCAGTCGAGTTGACCCATTCGTGCTACATCTATACTACGTAATATAGCTGCAGCATGGCTCTCTTTGTGTGTTTATGATTCTCACAACTACTGGACAGATTTCCATGAAATTTGCTATGTAGGCAGTAAATGTCCGTGTGTAACATTTAAGCACTTTTTATCAACCTTCGGGAAGTTTATTGCCATAATGCTGACGGTTCTATTACTCATAAAAAAGTTTAAGCTGTTCACATAATAAGTAAGAAAAGTGTGTGCGCATCGCGCCACCTACAAGGGCAGAACAACGTCTGCCGGGTTAGCTAGTGTTATAATATATAAATATAAAAAACTACAGTTTTTTTTCAAATCAAATCATTTAATTGCATTTAGTTCAATGTGTAAAAAATAACTGATAGTCTGGCAACACTTAATAAGCTACAAGTCGCGGGCCGCCGAATGTACCAAGTTTCACGTGTGCCAAATTCGGGATTCCTTAATTTTATATAGACCTATGTCGTGCAATACAACCAGTTTTTGTGTGCGCTCGATGTAATAGCGTTGATTTTCGGCTTAAATTTCCAGGTGGTACTAAAGTGTTTAAATAACGTCTGTACCTCTCAATTTATATAATATAAAATTGCTCTCATTAACTACGGTTTATTTTATTACCTTCATTAATTTATATCCATGACCATAATGTTAGATGATAGTTACGTTAACGTAATTTCTTTTGCAAAAAAAAAAACAATACATTCTACATATTATCACATAATAACAGCGTGAAACAGCTGTATATGTTTCGTATGGTTAGTGCAAATAATCGTAGACCATTCTATCTTAGTCCTCAGGGTTGACAACGCACCTGTATTTTGATTTTTAGTCAATTATAGATATTGATGTCTATGGGCCCAGTATACAATTGCTATCAGGTGGACTGTGTGCTCGTTTGTCACCCTTATTCTAGGGTGGGGTTAGGCTGACTGCATACTTATTTTTGGAAAAATGTGTCGTAACTATAACCTCTACGCATTAGTCATCTTCGAGCGATCTCCCGTGTTCACAGCACGGAAGAGTGCGTTCAAAAAAAGTCTTATTAAGTGTCGAGCGTAAAAACGCGGAGGACGGCTCCCGGATGTCGTAACCAACTGCGACAATTACCTCGCTCTCGGGTTTCCTTACTCTTTTTAAAGACCTCGAACGTGGGCGGAAAAATACGACAAAGCTTGCCTATCGAGTTGCTGCGCATTCGCCATGGTTGTTTACAACATGCAAAACGACTGAATGAAATTTCAAAGTATTATATTTATTATAAGTATTTTTACAGCTGGTAGAGCCGTGATACAGCTATATTATAATTGTAGCACGAATCGGTCGACTCCACCGGGGAAGGACCCCACGCTCTCATGGAATACCAGTTGAAATAGCAGCTCAGTGCTGCAGTGTTTCGTACGGTGAGTAGAGAACTGGAGACCCTCTGAAATCGAGACATTCCATGTAGTAAATCGAGGATAGATGTAGATGTCTAGAGGCTCCAGTATCCATTTGCCATCAGGTGGACGATGTGCCCGTTTGTCACCCTTAATCTATTTTTAAAAAACAACTACATAGCTCTCTCCTCCTTCCCGTTACATTGTTATCTTAGAAATTTTCCTCTGTACCATGGAGTAAAATATTATTTGGAATTGATTTAAAGTATTCTCTGTTTTATAAATGTGTAGGCATGTTTCTAATCTGATATCTGATGTTATCTGATAATAACTGTTATGTTACTTAGCCAAGCCTTCGATTAGTGCGTGTGTCCTGTCCACTACCGGTAATTTACCGCGTGCTATAACTGTTAGTGAAAACCCGTACCTTATTTCCTATAGCTTAATTGCTTTCTACCTTCTCTGTTTATTGTTAGTCGATAGTTTTCTAATTATTAAATGAATAACAATTTGAGGATTCGATTTATTTATTGATTTTAACATAACGATAATAATGATATTCTCAGTGTGACTAAAAATACATGGTAAACGCGTTGACATGCTCATTCATAAATTGGTATTCCGTATCCGACGGCTTTTCGTTAATGTCACACACTCAAAACAATCTCAATTAGACATGTGTCATTCATTCATTTCTAGTGACCTGGATTGCTCGATTATCGTTTCGGCTAAGACTCAAAGCAAAACCTACATCACGTTTACCCCGAGTATATTGAAAATTCACTTAATCCAAATATTCAGAATTTACTCAAACTGACTGCTGTGTCTGCTCCTTTCGGTGAGGTAGGATAGTTTTAATTTCAATCAAATCATCACATTGTTATTCAGTCAGATTCATAACAGTTGGCTAATATATTTATATGAATGAATCAATAGCGCTCTCTTTATATTTGGCATCATTAAGAAACTTGTAGATGGATATATATTGAATACAGATTATACTTGGCAAGAAACCTAATGAGGACGCTGATGGAAACCGTAAGAAAATAAAAGATGCTATTTGCGAGTTATGAGTGAAATGTTTGTACAGTGAGTAAATCTTTTCCATACAAGAAATGTAAAATTATTTATGGTCGTCTTGTAGTATTCTATGTATAAAAACCTCATCTTACTCCTCGTAGTTGTCGAGGTGATGAAAGGACAGCAGGCGAGGTGGAACAAACAACGTACGTTCAACCTCGAGAATGTCTTGGCGGGGACTGGCGGAGTGGTCGAACTGTTCGATTTCGTTTACTTTTTTTAAAGAGGAAAATAACGAATTTATAAAATGTGTTCGCAACGTGACCTAAAAATATTAAACCTTTTCATTTGATATGACTTTTTATAACTTTACACGGTTTCATGAAGGAATCTCTGCGCGAAGTCTCTACATAGTATGAAACAGTCGTCCTGCCGTCTGTACGTTTAGATCTTTGAAACTACGCAACGCATTTTGCTGCGGATGTCATCAATAGACAGAATGGTTCAAGAGGAAGGTTTATATAATGCATGCATGAATATAAAAAAATATTATATATAAAATTCTTCTGTCCGTGTGAATGTGACTGAACTCTTAAACGGCTGGACCGATTTTGATGAAATTTTGTGTGTGATTAAGTAGATTCGAAAATGATTTATATTCATTCACAATATGACCCTGAAATCAACCGCGCGAAGCCGGGGTGGATCGCTAGTACACTTATAAATAGCGATTTAGCGCTATTTTTATTGTTTTTTATCGAGCCAATATTATGATTTGCATTTCTGTCCTCACACATTACTTGTTTATATGTTCAATTTGAATAAAATGATTTTGTGTGTGCGCAGTAACTACATTTTAGTAGATTTACATAGGTTCAAAAAAGTTAAAAGTACTGCAACGTCACTTTAAATGTATTAATAGTATGAATTACATAAAAACAAGTTAATGTAATTAGTTTGAATTTTTCTGTTTAATATGTACAGAAAAGAGGCGAGATGAAATTAAATCATAAAAGTAAAAAGTAGAGTTACGGTCTCTAATATTTTGTACTGCTGGGCATAGACCGCTCATTGCTGCGAGAATTATGGAGCAATAAGCCCTTCACGCTGCTCTCTCCTAAATTATTTCTCGGTAGCTTTTATGACGAGTCAAGACAGGAAAATGAATCTTCCCATCATACACGCACGTATGCATTTCTATCAGATTATGTACTGTAAACGAAATTAAAGGATTGGCGTGTCTGATGTGGATGGTTATAATCCTGTTATTTTGTATACTTAGTTACTATTTATGTGACTAACACGCCCCCTGATGGCCATGGCTACCATCATCCTACATCTACCATGACAACCATCTAAACAATGAAAGCCACGGATGCATTGTTATCCTGTGGACTCGTCGTGAACGTATCATAGCTACTAATTATAGATTCCGACAGGTTTATTATGAATGTTCTTCCTTGTAGAGAATAGACGTTACGACGATGATAAGACAATTTTAAGTTATATTTTCTACATAAGATAAGATACCTAATACAGTTTTTTATGTTAGGCGAGCATAACCCTTGACATCGTTCAGTTCGTCTATTTTGCATGAGTGTGCATCGAAGACGCGGCGATGTGATGCGATGAGCAAATTGGCATCGGCCGAGCTGCGGGTCACTCACCCGGCGTTCTTCCCCGCGCTCCTCGCGCCCGCGTGTTTGGTGTTACGTAATACCGCGCTGTAGCCATATTGTCCTTGTCAAAACCTTACCATGCTATTTATTTGTGCCTGATACCTAGCTATAACCATGCCGACAATCAACTAGTCACGTGCTTGCAATGGATAAAAAAATATTAATAATAATAATAAAACGATGTAAAGAACAACTACCTATTGATGCTATTATTTTGAGCAGCGCTGTTAAAAGCAAGAAAAATATCATTATCGATTACCAAAAGGCTTTCGATTCACTACCGCATAGCTGGTTATTACATGTCTTAAATCAGTATAAAATTCACCCAACACGGAAACTATAAACTTCTATACAAAATTGGCAAACTGTGCTTAAAATTAATCAATCCTTTTTGAGTGTAACTACTGAATCAATCTGTATTAAACGTGGTATATTTCAAGGAGATGCTCTAAGTCCTCTGTGGTCTTGCACTTTCACACTTATTAAATAATATTGACTTGGGACAAACTGAATTGGAAAACACCTTATGTACATGGATGACATAAAGTTATATGCAGCAGACAAAAATATACTATTCCAACTAGCAGACACAACACAACAATTTTCTCAATATATTTGTATGTCATTCGGAATAGATAAATGCAAAATATTGTCTATTGTAAAAGGCAAGTGTCAAAGTAATAGTTATACACTCAATTTAGGTGAATCAATTAAATCAATAGATGAACACAGTACATACAAATACTTAGGTTTTAAACAGTCCAGACGAATTCAACAAAATCTTACAAAACAAGAACTGCTCAAAAATTCTCCACATTGCCTCAACCTTTTATCTTAAAACCAACCTCAACTCTAGGAACACTATTAAAGCCATCAACACATTTGCAATAGCTATTCTCACAAACTCTTTCGGAATTATACGATGGTCAAAAACTGACATCAAAAAACAACGCACAGTCAATACACTTCTAACTAAACACAGAAAACATCATCCAAAATCATGCATACAGAGACTTACACTACCACGCCAAGAAGGGGGAAGAGGACTGAGAGATATACACAATTTACACAACAAATAAATACTTTCGTTCAGAACCTACTTCCATAACCAAATTTACACAAACATAACGGAAATAGACAAAAAACTTACACCACTTAACTTATAGAACAGAAGCACGCAATTTAATGAAGACATTATGGGAACACAACAAAAGATCGCAGCATGCTTTGAAAAAGCCCTACATGGAAGACTACGAGCCTATCTGAGCCAGCCACACGTCGATAGAATTAAGTCGAACGAATGGCTCAAACGAGGTGAACTGTTTCCCGAGACCGAGGGTAAGGTACTTAATACAGCATTGAGACCAATCCATATAAAAAACAGAAATAAAATTCAAAAGTGAAAAATTTTGGTTTCACACATTGCGGTGAACCACCGAAGCGTTTACGTTTTCTAGTGGCGTATTCAAATTCATTCTCATCGTACGGTCGAATCTAACAGTCTTATTACAAAAATAAAAAAAATAGATTATTAATAGTCTAGGGTTTACACTATGGTTGGCTATTGTCTTCGCGAAATATGACAATGCTGTCAAACATCCATACTTAAAATTTAGTTTGCATATTTCCTCGGAAAATCTTTATAAAACAGACTCTAGAGTTAAAACTGAGACTAAGTATAAAACACTTTTTGTAATAAGACCGAATGAGCTAAAAAATGTTTCGTTTGTTTTTGCTACTCTATCCTGTCAATGCAAACCGTGTACAACATACGTTAAATAACCAAAACGTTCCCAGCGGCCATAGTATCCAAACGAAAGAATTCACACAGTTCGGGTTTTTGTACAATATCTGCGCGAATCTGTATCCGAAAACCGACACAACGTTTAAATGTGAACGCTTGAGAATTTTTAACGTATACGGCTATAGGCTTACTTGAAAGTTTGAAACTATGTATTAAAAAATCGAACCAAATAAGCGTAATTGTGTGAACCCGCTGATAGGTATGTTCGAAGATTTGTTGTAATAATTTACGATATTTAAGTTAAAAATATATAGTCTATAAACCCGAATATAATATCCCATATACATATACCCACAGGTTATTTTACAATAACCGGCCAAATTTGCAGAGAAGGTTCTGAATAAGTAATATAGGCAAATGCCGAAGAAAAATTAATAAAAAAATTTCAAAAATTCAGTCCTTTTTATTTTTTAATTACAAAATGCGTGGTAATGCATTATTTTGATTGATTTTACTGCGCTCATTCGTACGGGTCGATCGGTGTGCAAAAACGCTGTGGCTCATAAATCACATTTAATTTGAGATAGTTTCAAATAAAAGTAGAAGTCTTATTTATTCGTATTTTCAAAAATGCAGTAATTGTATAATTTATTTATATATTTCAACTTAAGTTTAAAATTTGACTACTCTTTCAAAAATAACCCTGTATATACTACTCTGTCAAGAAAGTACCGGGAAAAAATCAATAATACACAAAATGTTAGTTATTCATCCAAGTTTATTTTATCACCTTTAAAGTATGCTCTTTCAGAAACGATACACTTCCTCCAACGAATAATCCAATCATCAAATACTTTTTAAACGCTTTTTCCAGAATTGAGTTCAGTTCAATTTTCTTTCCACAAATCTGGCCTTTTTCGTCTAATTTGCTCTCTTAAACACCGCTTAACGCTCAAATATTCTTTATTTACCGTTTGAACAACACCGCGATAGTCAAAGAAAATAGTCAATATAACTTGTGACTTTTAATCGACTTTGGCGTGGTTTTTTCGGTTTCAGTTCAGTTGGAAAGCGTCACTCCGAAGCTTGTAGACAAGTTTGCGTGTCAAACTCGTAAACCCATGTATCGACACCAGTAAAAATGCGTTTCATGAATGTTGGGTCGAAATTGACCCGTTCTAGCATGTCTTCAGCGACTCTTATGCCATTGAGTTTTTGGAGAAAATTCAGGTCTATTGGGACTAGCCGAGCGGCAACATGTTTCATACTCAAGTGATTATTTAAAATGGTATGGATCAACTCGTGAGACACAAAGTTCGGCGGCTATTTCTTTCAAACTTGAATGAGGATTTTAAGTCACTATTTCCTCTATTTTGCGATGTTAACTTCAGTTGCAGACGTACGGACGGCTTACCTACCAGAGCGAGGCAAATATTCCATCACATCTAGATTACTTTTGAACGCTTTGTACCACTCACAAGCACGTGTTTTTGATAAAATCGATTCACCGTAAGCCTTCTGTAACATTTTCAGTGACCGAACACGAAATTCCATAGGCGATGCTAAATTTAAGACAAACTCTTTGTGTGATGTTTTTGTCCATTGTGAAGTTCGCAAAACACTAGATATGATATAACTAAAAACAGCACTGTATTTAATCTGAATAATAGATGTAACTCAAACTGCGCGCCAAAATGGAAAACAGGTGTGCCAATTTAACAACAACAAGAGAAACAAAAAATTTAATTTGAAACCATAAACAAATCATCCATTCCCGATACGTTTTTGACTGAATGTATGTCCCACTCCTGGGAACAGGTCTCCTCCCATTTGTGAGATGTTTTTAGGGCAAGCAATTCGTCGCTATCGCCGTAAAGGGGGAACAATTTTCAATTTTTCAACAAATTACAGGAGAGCTTTCTTGATCTCCTGTTCCTGTTTTCTTACATTTATTATTCCCCGATTTTTTCATTAGAAAATTAATCTTAATTATCGTTTTCCATTAAGTCTAATATTTAATTTTCTAATAATTGTTTTCTTGCTCTAATTTTTTTGAAAATTGAGGTTCGTCCCTTTGCGGCGTCAACGACGAATTGTCCACCGCGATGCCCCAATTGGCGGACTTCACATGTCTTCAAAATATTTTTTTTTTATTTTTCATCCAGATTTCCTCACGATGTTTACGTTTATCGTCGAGCACTTGGTAACTCAGTACTTAATTGCAATTAGCAAATTCATTGGTGCCGGCGGGGTTCGAACCAGGGTTGCTCGCATAGTGTAAAAAATTACAGCGAGCATTTACCTACTGAGCTAGCACGGCTAAACGCTTGCGTTAAAGCTAGTGTATAAAAAGAAGGCATAGTTGAAGGTCCTTTAAATTAAATTAGAAGTTGAGTTACAAATGTTAAGTAAACCAAGACGTACGAGTATATGAAATACGTTATGTGATGACGTAATTTAAGGCAATATTTGTTTAATTATGCTAATACTTTCTAATAAACAAATTATTTTGTTACAAGCGCATCTGTTTGTAGAAATAATAAACCTAGCAAGCTAACAGCATAGCAAAGTGGCGAAGCAATCAGCTTTGTAGTGGTTTCTAACGATTGCCGTTGAGCAATCAGTTTCAAAATAGGAGGTTTAGATGCCTGGGTGATCAGTAATCGATTGCTGAAAACAATATGAAAATTCGAAACCGTTCTCGAGATAATCGTGGGACAGACGGACAGACGGACGGACGGACGGACGGACAGACGGACAGACGGACAGACATCGTGAAATCAATAAGTGACTTCGCAAGCTTCGCCACTTAATAATATGAGGGAATGACGCAAGTTGTGTTTTGCAATTAAGTCATTAGTTTCACAATTACATTTGGATTATTTTATTTCTTTGATTGCTTTATCTCACACTTTCATTGATAACATAATAGCAAACACGCGATGGTAACTTCAACGTTTTATAAAAGCAATTAGTAGGGAACTTATGATTTTCTTAATGATTATCTATATACGTGAAGAGAAAACTTTGTACCCATCTACGCGCACGAAGGAGTGTAAGATTTGGCATTGTTAATTTATATATAGAGAAGGACTGCAGAAAGATGTGTAATAAACACATTAAATTAAATAAAAAATTATTTACGTTTATTCTGTCAACGTCAAACACGCAGAGAATAATTTTTTTTTTATAGGATCGAGTGACAAACGAGCACACAGTCCACCTGATGGTAAGTGGTTGCTGTGGCCCATAGACATCTACATTTATCTGCGTTTGCGAATCAAAACGCAGATGCGTTGTCACCCGTGAGGACTAAGATGGAATGCCTCTTTTCCAGTAAAAAGGGACTCCGGTTCTCTACACTCACCATACGAAACAGCAGTGTTAAACAGCTATTTGACGCTGGTATTCTGTGAAAATAAGATAATAGTCTGACTTCAAACAGTCGCACAGAGTAGATTGTCGCCAAACAGTATTAACATATTACATTATTATGTAGGATAATTTTAAAATGTTGCCAACAAATAATTGCTAACAGATTGACTGAATTAGCCGTGAACTTTGTGATTCAAAATTTCCTTTTTAGTAATCTGTGAAGTGTATATCAAGGCAAAAGAGCATTCATTTAATATTATTAGTGTGCAGTTGAATGTGTAATAATACAGCTTGCATAAAAAATACAAGTATAAAAATTTAAAAATATACGGTCGAATTTCTACTAGAACGCTATACCGGATAGTTATTATTATCCGGTATATCACAATATATACGACCTTAGGATAAATAGGTAATTACTATAATTGCTTACATTATATGTTTATCAACAGCAGCGCTTTTATTTTCCTTAAATTTATTTAAATCTTGAATAGTCAGAATATAAGGAAAAGTAATAATTGTATATAATGGTACACAACTTCCGTGCCAAGTTACAAAGCGATTTTGTGCCAGGTCTAAGCCTAAATTACGACGGAGACCGGTCGCAGCAAAACTTTTGTAGCCGAAAATTTACAAAGCCAGCTGAGTTCCATGTCCTACTGATTAGTCAATATGGCAAACTTTCACCTCCGTGCATTAAGTATTGGATATTGTATCTCCGGGTCGCGAAACGTGTAACTTTCACGGTGCCCAATATCGTTCTGTGCCCGATTTGCGTGACCTCGCTCCGACCAGAACAAAAGCAATTTGTCTTTGAATTATGTGTTCTGCGAGCTTCGGGACTAATCTTCGATATTTTGTTGTCCTTCGTTTGATTTGTAGGTTTGTGTTTTGTGACCAACTTGTTTCATATCATCATATTGTGATGATGATATGAAACAAGTTGGTCATTACAACCATCACAAATCCAGTGCTTGCCGCAAGGCACAGACTCAAGCCACCAGCATCCATCGAATCTGCCACCATTCTTGTTCAAATGTTGAACTAAGCAGAGCTTGGTCAACTTAAATTAGGTATAGAATGATTCGGCATTTGCAGTTTAAGGTACAAGTACCTACTATATTATTTGTATGATATTTTGATAGTTTTGAAAGTGTTTCATTGGTTGCAAATATGTTTACATCATCTGAATATTCTTGGACCCAATTTGTTGTATGAATTCTTTATCTTATTAATACACGAATATTTATCCGTATTTGTTTTGCTTGGCAAGGTTTCGAAGGTTATATTTATTTAACGTGCAGTTGGGCGAGGTACTTTTATTGGAATTCGTCTGTAAGTAGTAATAGTAACTTTACAAGGTACTTAACAAATATAATTTTTTTTTAATTATTTTGTACATAGTGAGCAATATTTAGAAATGTTCTGCGATTTTCAAGAGAAACCATTTTTTAAATTTGAATTCTATCACGATGATCTATTTTGATTTGAATATTTTTATTTCAAATAAACCTAGTAAATTCGCGTTGATTAATACTTCGTAAGATTAATTCATTCCAAACAAGGCTGCAGTATATTCTAAAATGCTTCTCACAAGCGGGATATGTAAATAAAACTAGTAATATTTTATTTTGCACCAATTTGAATTATACACAAGAATCGTGTACTACATAAAATGTTATATGCGAATGTGTCACAATTTATAGTGTGTTTTGCAATAGGCAGCCCTCAGCGTCGACCTGACTTGGTTTCCATCGATGTCAATGGATACTTAAGCAGAAGTGTGTCGCGAACACTCGTATGGCCTGGGCTATCTTGCTTCTGTATACGCTTAAAAGTATTATTAATTTGAAACAAGCATTCGAGTTTACATGTAAGCAAAATAATTGGACAACTCAATAAGCAAAGTAATGGGACAAACTCGATAAGCAAAGGCAATGACCCAAGCTTAAAAAATTAAAACTAGTTTTTAGTAGGCGCGTGACTTCAAATTGGTTTTGTTTATGTCAAATTGACATTAATAATTGACACGCTAGCTTTTTTTGTTGGTCGAAAATTGAATACACTTGTCTTTTAGAGTGTTAGAGTAAAATTATTCGTGAAAGTGAATGTAGGTAAAGGATTTCCGTCTTCATTACCTTTTTTCTTTTGATTCTCACCTTTATATAATTTTGGTGTCGAAGATGTTACACGTGAATTACAACGATGTAGAATGTGCAAAATATTGTCGTACCACATTAGCACATTACACATGTGGAATAAGTTCTGAAACTTTGACTTTGTGATATTTATATTTTGAAAAGTCTTAAATGTTACTTCTCAATTGACTTAATTAACAAAAATAAATATCTTTTACTACATCTGAATACAATTTGAGAATTGATTCAAATATCAACTTTTTACGTAATTAAGAACCGTCAACATCATTATACATTTTTATGTTTTTAGATGTATTTATCAATTTTGTATAAGGCGTGGTTATGTTTACTACTCTGGCGTTAAATATTTAATGCTGTGTCATATTTTTCTCAATTTATTTTTCTAAGTAAACATTACTCTTAAGGGAAAGTAGTTCTCAGTTTATAATGCGATGTGTTAGTGATAGAGATGCTTTCACTAACGCTGTTTCTTCTGCATATTATCAATGATATGTTACAAACTGGTAATATAAATTGCTATGCAGACGACAGCACTGGTGATGCTTTATGCACCGACTGTGCCAATATTTCTCGGGCAAACGTCGCCGAGTACTGGAACAAACTTGTCTGAAGTCGAGACTTTTGTTGAACGATTAAATCTAGTCCAGTTCAATCCCCAAAAGACACAAGATTTTTTTTTACAGTATAAGGGTGACAAACGAGCACACAGTCCAACTGATGGTAAGTGGTTACTGTGGCCCATAGACTGTCTGTCTTCAATTACGAATCAAAATGCAGATGCGTTGTCACCCGTAAGGAGTAAGATGGAATGCCTCGTTTCCAGTAAAAAGGGTCTCCGGTTCTCTACACTCACCATACGAAGCACAGCAGCGTTAAGCTGCTATTTTACGCTTGGTATTCTGTGAGATCGTGGTCCTTCCCCGGTCGAGCTGACCCATTCGTGCTACAACCATAACATAGCTGCAGCATGGCTTTACCACGTATAAAGTTTGCGCGTTTACCGCTAAAAAGAACCCCTTGCTCGTATCTCCTAAGTTTCAAGGCACTCCCCTTGTTATCTCAGCCAGTATCGGAATCCTCGGTGTCGACATATCGAGTGATGTGCAGTTCCGTGGTCACTTGGAAGAGAAGGCAAAATTGGCCTCCATAAAGCTTGGTGTGCTCAGCAGAGCGGGACAGTATTTCATGCCGGCACACTGCTTGCAACTCCCCACATGGAATACTGTTCCCATCTCTGGGCAGGGGTTCCCCAGTGCCAGCTCCTTCCACTTGACCGCATCCAGCGCAAAGCAGTTCGATCGTCGACAACCGAGTTCTTTCCGATCGACTTGACTCACTGGCACTGTGTAGAGATGTTGCATCTCTTTGCGTATTTTATCGCATCTACCACGGAGAGTGCTCTGAAGAATTGCTCGGACTAATTCCAGCCGCTCAATTTCACCATCGCACATCGCGTTAAAACTCGCCATACCATCCATACCATCTGGATGATTGGCGGTCCACCACTGTGCGATTTAGAAGAAGTTTTCTCCCTCGCACAACTTCCTTGTGGAATCGATTACCACCAGCGATTTTTCCGGACCGATACGACCTAGGGACCTTCAAGAAAAGAGCCTACTCGTTTTTAAAAGGCCGGAAAAGCATCTGCAATTCCCATGGTTTTGTAGTTGTTCATGGGCGGTAGTCACTTACCATCAGGTGAGCCGCAAAAACAAATACCGTACAATTTAATCGTATTTTATTGTTATTGGGTTTTATTTAAAGTTATATTAATTAGTCAATAATATTCATTGCTTTAGAGCGATATAAATATATTTATTTTTATTTTATAAATTTTTAGGGATATTAAATAGCGATATAAAAATATTTCTTTTTATTGTATAAATGTTTAATTAACGAATTACTACAGCGCAGTATTTGTAGATAAACTTACGAGTGCATGTTTGCGCAATGTTTCACAATGGTTCCAGATGGCAAGCTCAAAACATTCTTCAGATTGGATCATCAGCTCAACAGGATGCTTTTAATATTTTATAAACATCCTTTCAGTAAATATAAGCTTTCTAAGAGTTCTTACTGAAGTATCTAAAATTTTAATGCTTCATTATGGCTCTTTACGGCAAATAATTGTTTGAATTAAGTGTGTTGTTGTCATATTTTGGTAGTGTTTGGTATTTTTTGGTAATCGTATTGGGTGGCTCACTCTCTGGTTTTTACACGTTACGTCTGTGACTAGCGCAGTTGCTGTCCTTGAAAAATATTGAGATAATATATAGAGATAATATTATATTGGTTAATCAGCATCTTAAAACTATTACTGTTCGAAAAAATACCAACATAAAGTAGAACTCTACCTCACACTTACATATTTCTGATGAAAAATAATTGTTTCTTTGCTGTATTGTGATCAGATGGTTTACACTTTAGAGAGCCTTTATAATAATTATAAACTGTGAGGCAAACAAAAATGGCTACAGGTGACAACGTATCTGTAGCGATCTTTGCTTAAAATTTGCTGCTGCTTCTCATGGACTGCAAGAGTCACCCTCAGGTGGGATGTAGGTTCGTTGATACTTCAGTTTTATTAAAAAAAATGTGTTCATTCGCATGCTTAACATGTTCAATAGTAGCCAATTGTGTTCGACCAATAAATTATCACTCGAATACTAATAGACAAACAAGTGTTAGAAGCTGAGGTCGCGGCTGCCACGATCACTTCAAGGCGACGAAAGTGGGGAAACCGTGTCGTGGGGCACGTACTCAGTCAATGCGGATGCGGTGCCATAATCTAGTCGGACTCGGCAAATTGAAGACATGAGCTGTACGTAAAACCATGAATTCTTACTTCTTACTTTCATTATTACTATCATCACTGGTTAGAAAAAAATTCTTCTCTTAATAGAACCAGTAAGAAAAACAGCGTGACTTTTTTTAAAGTAACATATTACAATGAAATAAATCGAACCGTATTAGTAGTGTCATGTTAGAAAAGGATTAGCAGTGATCACAGGTGTTCTTTAATACTAAAGTAACCTAGGCTTTGTCAAATCAAAATTTTATATTGTAATAAGCAAACCTATATATTTTATGGAAATTTGTTGTAAAAGCGTAAATGTTGTATAAGAACGATTTCTCAAATAAATAAACCTAGCCAATTTATTCGGCATAGAATAGGCATTCTTATTAATACTAAACAAAGCAATTGAAAGTCATCGTGCGTAATTGAAAGTCAAAATGCATACTGAATTAACGAAATACCAAATATTCGATGTTTAAATTTGTTTGTATATTGTACAAAACAGTGTGTCAATATTGTTCCTGTTAAGTTTTAGAAATGTAACCAAATTTAACTTAGCAGAAGGGTATCCCTTCTGCTAATTATGGTATAGCATAAATAGGTCGGCTCTACCGGGAAGTAAGGATCAAGTTCTCTCAGAATACCAGCTTGATGTTGCTGTATTTCGTATGGTGAGGGTAGATAACCGAAGACTGTTTTTTTTTTCTGATAACGAGACAACATTCTGCCTTAGTTCTCAGGGTATAACCACTCCTCTACCTTTGATATAAATGAGGGCTAATAATCTTCCACTCACCAGATGTCGCTAGCTGTGACTGAAGTAAAGTTTTTTGTTACACAGTGTCAGTTAATTGAGAAATTAGTTTTAAATAATAGTTTATCATTATCTAGAGTATTATATTAATACACAGCACAATGCGTCAGCGGTTTGATTTTTAATCTTTTTGCACTTTATAACTCTTTTATTAAAAAATCGGCTTTTAGTTATATTTATAGTTAGGTTTATTCATTTCTAATGTAATTAATATAAAATATAACTAATTATACCGAAAGAAACCTTAAAGATTAAATTTTCCTAAGAAATGATCGTCCCCGCTAGTAAATTTGTCAAATATTTTACTTCACTGTAAAGTAGCGCCGCCCTGGTGGCAGAAAAAGTCGTGGATGACCTCATTGAAAATAGATGAAGGTGTCTATGGGCTTATACCATCCACTTACCATTGTGTGCTAGTTAGTCACCCTTATTCTTTTTTAAAAAAAATCACGATTTTATAATTCCTGATTCTTCAGCGAAATGAATATGTCTTTCTTTATTCTCCAGTTCGGAAAGCTGGAGCGAAATGGACGCGAAAGAATGTTGTCTTTAGTAGGAGACTTTGATCGTATAAACATTTAGTAGTAAAATATTTTAAGTTCATAGCTAATACAAAATGGTGACGGTGAAACCATTTTTATTCATCAGTGTGGAAGTGCATTACTGTACATAAGCCTCGGACGATCGTTGTACCAGATGTCTCGCAACTGACGCTGCTTCGCGTCACCGGACATCAAATACACAAGAGTATTTGACGTCTGGCGTAAACGGAATGCTTGCACCGTCATCTGTCGGAAGCCATAAGATGTTTACATAATCGTCTCTTATTACACCAATGCCACTAAAACTAATGGGGGTATGGATTGCTTTACGTCGCCACCACAGATCAAGAAATAAATAATAAGTGAAAATACTTTTACTTTTAGATCTCTCATATCCTATATTTTAAATCATACGTTAGCAGAACCTTGATAAATTTTTATTTCTTACTATAACGTTCTTTTGAAGTTTGAATTCGATCCAGCAATATGTATATTCGTCAATTACCTAAAAGTTTTTTAAATATTACAACGGGGGTAATTACTATTTACGTTTTCGTTCGACAAGTAAAACTACCTTTGTTAAAACTCTTTAACTATTCAATATTGATTATTGATTACGGCGATCATATCTATGCTGACTTGTGTCAAGCGGTTTGTAGCTCATTGGTATGCCGCGGGTGATATTGGCCTGTGTTATCAACTGTGTGCATGTGGGCTGCGCTGTCAGTTACTATACACTTATCTGCAGCTGCGGCCGCCCGGGTTCCGCCGGAGAAAGCCCCTCGGACAACAAAGAGCCGAGTAGCTCTATTCATGGAATTTTATATCGCTCGTAATGAGACCCGTATGTAGTGACGCTCGCTGTTTGTTTTGGGTAGCAATTGTAATTTTTGGCCCGTTTGTATTTATCGCCCGAGATTGTTGTTAATGCAACTGTTTATTTTAACAGTGTTTAACTAAAACAAAGGATTTTTTTTTTCTTTAATGAAAGTAATAGTCGATTACTTGAGTTCGATGAATAAAGTAAATTTAATACGTCTATGTACTAGGCTAAGCTTAAGATTTAGGTGTGCCAACATCACATTATGATGTGCTTTGATTGACAGACTGTGACGATAATGAAAATCAATGCAAAAACACTGATCCAAAATTTTACATTTATGTAAGCATGAGGGTATTAAATTGCGTTGCCCATCCTTTCTGATAAAAAGTATGATATATTATAGTATGAATCGTATATGCTTAGCGACGCTGACGTATTCTTAGAACGACCAAAAACTTAATATGATTGTTGATGTTTAGATTGTAGAAAGTGCTTGTTTATAAAAATATTATCTCATTAAAAATAAAAAGGCACTCACTCGCCTCTTTTATGGATAATATGATAGCTTTAAAACACAAAGACTAACTGATGTTTTATCTTAATATTCATGAGGTTAAATGTATTCTTAGTTGAGATTGCCCTCCAACGCAAAGTTGTTGCTCCAACGTTAAATGACGCATATTATATTTATCTGTGGCGTGTCTATTTGCTTGCCACCTTGTCAGTGTTAGTTTAGAACATTATAATGAACATCGAGTATATCTATTCTTAACAGAACAGACAAATTGTTTTCTATATTTCTATACGTGTTTATATTTCTTAAATTTTCTATTTGAAAACTTATTTGTTATTGCATACTATATAGTGTTATGTCCATTCGGGTTTAATAAAGTAGTTAATATATTCGGCACGTTTATGGTATACTAGAGTTTGCAGCATGATCGATCACACAACTTTTGTAGCTTTTAAAGCAGAATTCATTGAGTAGGTGGGCTAAATCGATTATAATTAAGTGTACCCTGGATGTGCTCCTAATCTTTCACATTATATGTCAACTAACATCCATAATGATAGTGGACAAAAAAAGGCATAGTCGTATGAAATGCGTTTTGTATGTGTCTCGAAATCTGATGGTTTATCATCCGGCGGTTAATTGGTCAAGTAGCCTTTTAGTTAAACGCTGGCATGCAATAATTGTATTCCTAAAAGCAATCTTAGACACATTTTTTTACGTATGATAAACAAAAGGATTGACCTCTGGCTGACCTAGGATTGATCCAAAGTTTGGTAGAACTGTCAGTTTGAAATTCAGCTTAAAATTTAATTATATTTTATTATTGTCATTAAAAACCATGTTTTCCGTAGTTAAAATTTTTACAAATCAACGTTAAAATGGTTAAAATTACAACAGCCTTTGTCGCCATTTAGATCCTGTTAGATCCACAGAGGGAAAAAAGGAACTAAGTCTAAACACCAACGTCGTTTCAGTCAGCTATATCATAAAGGCGAACTCTTTTCTACAAAAACGTTAAACGCAGACTGTAATTCGACAATTTTTTTTCTAATTTTTTAGTTCAACGCTCTTTAAATCTTTCTTGAAGCTCTGTAACTAAAAACCTGGCCGGTCAATTGACATCTGATAATAATCCATCGGGTTGCTTTTGCGGCATATGCAACATATTGTGGGCGAGTTCGAATACTCCTTGCAGGACACGATTATGATCATTGATGATTTTAACAGTTGTAGTTGGCTTACATAATATTTATAATATTATAGAATAATATTTTATTATTGCAGTAATAATATCCAATGGTTTACTAAAAAAGAAAACCATAAAAACTTAGATCCAGTCTTTTACATATATGTTATCGAAGCAATTTACAACAGCGTGTCTAGGAGGACCATTAGTGTCACCTCGTGTTCGCATTATCAGATATGCTAACCACTTACGTATAATCGCATAGGTGCAAGCTGCTGCGAATATCCTCGATGCGTTGGGATAGCGCGGCAGCCCCTAACATTCCCCTGAAACGGTTGTCATACCTATTGCACTCTTGGGGCACTGTGTACCTTCTGCGTGTAATTGACCTACCGATTGCGGATATAAAACAATTGGTATAATATATATATATATACAGTAGTTTTCTTTTTCAAGTTATAATAATATGCGATTAATTAGGATGTCAATAACTTCGATCTGCCAACTGGCGCTTGAAAATTAGGTTACGCAAAGAAAATTGTTATGCATAAATTTTTTCTACATATTTTAACTTAAGTTTTATTATAATGTTTTTTTTTACGTGGTAGAGCCATGCTGCAGTATAGCTGCAGCACGTAGTACACTTAGTATAGTTGTAGCACGAATGGGTCGGCTCGACCGGGGAAGAACCACGCTCTCACAGAATACCAGCGTAAAATAGCAGCTTAACACTGCTGTGTTTCGTAAGGTGAGTGGAGAGAACCGGAGACCCTTTTTACTGGAAAAGAGACATTCCATGTTAGGCCTCACGGGTGACAACGCATCTGCATTTTGATTCACAAACGAGGATAAATGTAGATGTCTATGAGCCACAGCATTCACTTACCATCAGGTGGACTGTGTGCTCGTATGTCACCCTATCCTATAATAAAATATATATTACATAAAAATATATATTATAAAATATATATTATATAAAATATACATTAAATTGGTTTTAAAAATAATAAGAAATAATGCGAGTGATGTTTGAACATGATGATGAAAAATTTGTTTAATTTCTAGTTAGAGAATTAAACGCCTATTTTTTAAATATCAGTCATTAGAATATTTCAGGTGTCTGCTTAACCATGTTCTATTTTTATACTAGAACTTAAGATATTAAAGTCATGGTTCTTTTATGGATAAATAATTAATCAAAAATATGTTTGCTTACTGTACCTAACCGATTTATATTGACAGCTAAGGCGTCACAATAAGACAGAAAGTCATTCCTATTCTCGTTTTGATCGCATTGTACTCTAGTAAATCCTTGATTTGACTATCGTTGTTAAAAGTCAATTTCTATTCAGCATTGTTATGAAGTAGTGTGACGCACGTTCGCGAGGCCATCGTGGCTGCATTGACCGAGTGCATTGCTCCCAGCGGCGCGAATGTTCGCCTATTTGTTAAATAGGTAACATATGGGGTACACGCTTTTAAGAGACAGGAGTTAATGTCGCAATGTCACCGGTTGTCGTTGATTAGAGTGAATGTTTTGTACACAAATTCAAGCCTTATGTATATATTCTTACATAAATTTTGGTCGAATATGTAAAATAGCTAATAAGCTAATAGCTTATAAGACAATAGTATTAAAGTAGGCAATACTGCTTGGAATGGTTGCAGAACCTAAAATTTTGTATAATTATGTGATATTGACTCAGTACAAAATACTTTAATAGTTGAAAAACCCCGGTATGCTTGAGTTTCTTCACTGCGAGATTAAGATACAGTGTACTCGTTGGTCGGTAAATAAAAGCTGAAAATAACTCGGGGGAACTATGACATCAGTACGTCAAACACCTTAGTCCTTCTGTGACCATGGGTACTGCAAAAGACCCCAAACCTTGGACAATTAAAATAATTTACGTCCATATGAGAACTCATTAATGAATATGGAGATTGATTATATATTTATTCTTTATTGTACACTAAAATACAGAATAGCGCGTAGAGTTAAATAAAAAGTGTAAAAAAATCTCTTCCAGACAACCATTGCGAAGAGAGTATTGATGCAACAATAGTTAAAGTAGACAAGGGCGTACAAAAATATATTAAAATATATATAAATAAAGATAAACTTTCAATAAATGAAAAAATGCAAGAAGAGGTTGCCGTCGCTACAGATATATTTCTAGTGCTGCTTGTCAAATACGTACATTTATGGTTTAGCCTCTAAACCAAAATTATAATAATGTTATATAGGAAATTATTTATTCCTACAGTTATCCTCAAGGTTACAGTCGAATTGAAAGCATGAGCTCGGAACTATGGCGGCGACATAACTAACAGAAACCTTTCAACTTCCTAATTGGTGCGAGTAAATTTCTTTGGCAACCTCTAATTATATAGTTCCATTTGTATGTTCATTTAGTACTTTATCATTTGGTTAATTTCCATTGTAAATGTTTTTTATTACATATACATTACAATAAAACCAATTATAATTGACTCGTCTAAAGTTTTATATAACCGTTTTTAGACTGATATGAAATAAAACCATTCAGAGTAAAATTAATGCTGTAGAAATGCGGTCATTAAAAATTATGTTGGGGCTGCCTCTTAATGATGAATGGCATTAAGATTGTTAATTTGACGTATTTGACGCTTAAAATATATTTTGCTCAATTTTATGAATTGTAGGGTCTATATACGATGATGACACGATATGAATTTGTTAGACACTGGGAATTACATTAACTATGATATAAATAAGGAACAAATAATGTAAATCTCTGATTTTCCTACAGTCTCATTTTTGTATGACACACAAGAGAGACTATACACACTGTAAGTGCAAATACGTCTGAGACCTGAGAGGAAAGCGGCTTATTTAGCCTTCCATGCTTTGTGATCATGTTATGAAAAAACGCAGGCTTAGCATAACAAACTTAATTTTGCCGACAACTCCGTAGCTCACTGTCTAACGATTAAGTTATAAGTTGAGAGAGCAGCCTTTAATGTGCTGGGCTTTTAGAAGGACCCTACTTGCTTTGAGAAAGTTCATATCGTTGCATATTTAAGTGCATGTGGTAACGTTGCACACATCCTTTGCATCCACGTGTTAAACATAATTATTATAGGACCTGTTAGACTAGCTTTACAAAAGTAATTGTTTCGTCGAAAGAAATTGTCTTATCGTAGCTAAAGGATAATCTTCCAATTCGCTTTCTTGAAGCAATTATAAAATATATATTGCAAATATATGTATGGCCTACAAATAATTGTTCTGTGTCTGGATGTTTGTCCTCGTGCAATCCTAGTGTGGGGTAACGATTTTAAAAAAAAAAAGAAAAGAAAAATAATTGATTTTGTGCTACTTGGTGCTGCTTTGAGACGTCATTACGGTCAAAGCACCCAACAACGATAGTAGTAATAACTATGATAATCATAGGTATTATTAGGACATGCTTTCAAATAACAACACTGTAAAAAATTTAATTGTTTTTAGAACATAGTTTGCTTTGCGTCTTTTATAGACGGCAATATCTATCGAAGTTAAAACAATATTCCTACACTAGATGGATTCATAGGAAACTAAAATATTTGTTCAAAATAAATTAATGTTTTAAGCATCAACATCATTATTAAATATACTAGGCCTCCCAGACCGGTAATACGTTTAATTATATCATATGGGAAATTTTATATTAAATTAGTTGATATTTTGATGAATTTAAAAGTCTTGGTGTGATTTATTACGAAACCTACTTTATCGCTTTAGAGACGCGTGTTGAATTCTTAACACAGCAGCCGTCGGAAAGTTTCCTTCGAATGCGCATTCAGTATCGGCTGAATCTATTATGAATACAAAACTATTCATGAGCAATTCAAAATTGAACATGCGCATTTTCGACCACGAGGAAAAGTTATCACTTTTTCATGTCGTGATTGAATAAATATTCCGAGGGACATACGATATTCGTAAACATGTTTTGGAGATATGGTCGCATAGTGACGTAAAACAGGGCTCAGTCTGTCTGTCTCTTTACTAGATCCAGCAAGAAGCTGTTTCAGGAACGTGATGATGAAGATAAAAAAGTTCTTAGCTTTTTTGTTTCGTCAATAGACTTGAAGCTAAGTATTATTAAATATAACAAAACCAACTTAGTTCAAATAAAAATATCTTTTCAATTTTATATGTTATTTTTAGCACTCTATCACGTCATCATCAGCCATTGCAGAGTTTATTTCTTCTGACGATATCTCGTTCGAAAACGAAATAGCGACGGTGGTGGATGTTTCCTAGTTGTAGTGGTTGAGAGTAAGCCCCACACAACTGTGGTGGGAATTATAGATTTTATTTTTGCAAGCGAATCTCCGCGATGCTATAAATCGTGTTGTCGAACATCGACATGTCATCGAAATATTTTATTTTCTTTCTCATACGTGCAGGTTTCCTCACGATGTTTTCCTTCACCGCCGACCGCCAGATAAATCAGCACTTAAAATTGCAATTAACAATTTCATTGGTGCCGGGATCGAACCCTGGTTTCGGCAGCGCGGCAGACATTTCCTTGCCCTAAAACCCTCTCAGGAATGATAGGAGGCTATACTCAGCAGTAGGACGTGTATAGCCTGTAACTTTAACTTTAAGGTAATCTCACCAAAGTAATTATCTATAACAATTTCTTATCCTATTTTCCGTAAATTAGAATTTTCACAATATATGTGCGAAGTTTTTATTTCCTAGCTCGAGCTTTAATTACATTATTAATAGAAAACGTAAATGTAAGGCGAGCGGTTGGCTCCTCAATTACCAGGGTTTTTGGCTGTGACATTTTATTTAAAGGACATAATATATATAATGTACAAAGTTTCGGTGTAGTAATATCATGCACGTGGCTGATAAAACATCACATTTATAAAGGTTAACTGTATTAAATGTACATAGCAATGTAATTAACAAAATTGTTTTCTTTGATACCCGCAATCAAGTCTGTACGAAACTGTTATTTATTAAGTTATCCTTGTGGCTTTTTGCAATAAGTAATATATGTAATAAATGAGGTTATTAACATTATTACTGCTCGGTCGGATGGTGAATTGACTGCCTCATTGGCCTAGTGGTCGGAAACGCAGTTGCTGAACATGTGGTGGTTCAAATCCCGAGTCGAACCAAAGTCAGTTACCCCCCTTGATTTGGAAAGAACGTAAAGCTGTTGTGGTCCTTCGCGTGATCTCTCTCCGGTCTTGTTGGTTTGCGACCTCATTTGACAATGAAAGAGAGGGAATAGAGATTTCACTTGTGCTTGCGCATATTCTCGAACATTGATCTTGTTTTACACAGATGACTAGTTTCCGTTGAGACTGACCGGCGTGACCGAAATTCGGTCTCGAGGATATTATCTATACAAATAAATAAAATTGAAGTGTCTGTTTGTAATGTCAAAATACCAGCTTTTTACTAAATGCATATGAAAGTATATACGGTACTTACAACAAAAATTCAATTTTTAAAAATTTTTGTCTGTCTGTCTGTTTGTTCCGACTAATCTCCGAAACGGCTGGACCGATTTCGACGAGATTTTCATAAGAAGATGTTATAAAGAGTAACTTAGGCTACTTATATTTTAGAAAAAGAACTAGGTTTCCGTGCAATATAATTAAGACACTAAATTACACGCGGGCGAAGACGCGAGGAACAGCGAGTTATTAAATATATAACTTATACGGTTAACGGTACACTACATGTATATAAAATAATAGTTAATAATAATATAAAAGGTTATATTCTGTTTCATGTGAACGAAACTACCGATAATAGTTAAAAGGTGTCGCCATGGTAATAATAGTTTTATGTAACCAACGACCTCGTAGTTCAAATGTGTAAATAAATGGTCACTGTAGCCAATGGACAACAGCCAAATCTAAAGAAATGCCATCTTGTTAAAAACGTGATGTATTAATTCTGGTCGCGTGGTTTATAGTTGGGTTTGGTTATAGTTTAAGAAGTATTTTTCACCAAAAGAGACCCTTAGTTCCATTGTCATAATCTTCGCGAAATTAGATATTTGCTGTTGTTATATTCCATACTTAAAATTTTAGTTCGCATATTTTCCACGAGAGTTCTTTCTTGAATGTAATAAGACAAATTTAGTTGCGTTGACTGATGCGTTTATATCACTGAGAACTAAAACTGTCTCAACAAAATATGGAGCATCATTATCATAAGATAGAAAATCAAAGCTGAATTAATTAAAATATTCAAAAGTCAGCAAGTCCTATAAAATATGGCATAGGATCCTGTGAGACAATCATGTAGCCAACATTTGCACGGTTGTACAAACTGTAATATGGAAAAGAATAATGATCAGTATATTATTTGTTTTTGCTTCAACTCGTGCCATGTCATTAAAGTAACTTATCTTTCGTTCCAGGTAAACAACGTATACACGTACGTAAATAGCATCTCCAACGAGGTCGATCAACAACGGTACAAATCTTCGCAGTAGCCAAGGGAGTGCCCTCGTTTACGTAGGTATTCGAATAAAGTTCTCTCAAACAGAGATATTGTTACAAAACATGTTTCTTGAAAACAAAGTCCACAGAAAAAAACAAAATACACAAACATACGTTACATATTGTCTTTATTATAGATTTTTTTTTTTATATAGGATATGGGTGACAAACGAGCACACAGTCCACGTGATGGTAAGTGGTTGCTGCGGCCCATAGACATCTACATCTATCCTCTATTACAAATCAAAATATAGATGCGTTGTCACCCGTGAGGACTAAGATGGAATGCCTTATTTCCAGTAAAAAGAGCCTCCGGCCACCTGCACTCACCAAGCGAAACGCAGAGGTAAACCTCTACTTCACGCTGGTATTCTGTGAGGTCGTGGTACCACCCCGGTTCGAGCCGGCCCATCCGTGCGACAGCAAAAGCTGCCGCGTGGCTCTACCACTGTTAAAAAATTTTATAACCCTAGTGTTATGATATCTTTTCACACTATCTTAAGGCTTGCGAAACAAAATGTAGTGGTGATGACTAAGGAATGCCTCGTTTCCAGTAAAAAGGGTCTCCGGTTCTCTACACTCACCATATGAAACACGGCAGCATTAACTGCTATTTTACCCTGGTATTCTGTGAGAGTGTGGTCCTTCCCCGGTCGACCCGACCCATTCGTGCTACAACTATACAATTAATATAGCTGTAGCATGGTTCCACCGCGTTTAACATTTTATTTTATATAGTGTTTTCGATGATGTTTTTACATTAGATTGAATAATTGTTTCTGTTATTTCTTCTGCGTCAATCTGTTAAAGTCCGGTGCTGGACATAGACCTTGCTTGTTGAAGGTAGGATTTGATCCCTCGTCACGATTGTTAAGCGAATTGATGATCACTGCACCAGAGGTCGCACCTTTGATGCTGCTCCCCGTTGCCAGTCAGGATATTTCACGGCTGGCATAAACGGGATGGTTATACCGCCGTCTATCGGAAAGCTTTCTGGCATCTTTTTGGCATATCCCACAGTCGCCTCTTACGACACCCACACGACGAAATGAAATGCCTCGACTACACGGCACATTGTTGGTATACGAGCTAAATCCACCTGATGAAAAGTAGCTACTGCTGCTCATAGCTTCTTAGGTTGCCATAACTTCCAGGAACCCAAAATACATTTAACATATTTTACATTGAAAAGCAGCGTTCCAATTGAGAAAAAGCATGCATGTATACTAGTGAAAGACAAACCACGCATTTCGTTGATAGCTACCCTCTGATCTCAAACGTAGTGGTCAACAAAAGTATAAAATAAATCTAATAAAAAAATGAAAATCAAAGTTTTATTCGAAGTAATCGTAGTATAACAATTTTTAAATGTAAATTAACTAGATTATTATTTCGCCCAATCATATTTTGAAATTGATTTTAGTTTTGTGATATCGTTTTATTTTATAACATAATCATACTGACCGCATATTATAATGACAAATCAATATGAATTCACTAGTCTCTACCGGCGACTATAAGTATGTGCCAAATCGATTGAGAAAAACGGACAATGACCTTTCGGTCGTTTAACCAGGGGTTACAAACCTTCAATATATAGGCACATTTTATATGTATAGTATGTGCCAAATCGATTGAGAAAAACGGACAATGACCTTTCGGTCGTTTAACCAGGGGTTACAAACCTTCAATATATAGGCACATTTTATATGTAGTACTTTCTTTATTTATAATGATTTTTTTATAATGATTGATATAATATATATTTATTAACTATTATTAAAAAGTTATGTGAAAGATCGCTGTAGAAGAAAAATCATCTATTGTTATAAAGTACTTTATTCATTTAACAACAAAAAACATTAATTTATAACACATATAAAGATTCGAGTGATAACGACACCGAATAAGTACGTACTTATGCAAAAGATAAAACTTTATTTTTAATATTATATAAGAACTTTATTTTTATTCGGTGCAATCATCACTCGTATCTTCACTTGATGAACTATCTGTAACATTAATTATAAAGCGATCTGCAGTTTGGTCAATTCTATCATCCATGCCACGCATTTTTTGTTCAACCTTAAGGACATGCTGAACACAGTTTTTCCATTTATCTGGCGTGATTTGAGTTAAACCATCTTTAAGTAAATTTTTAACATCTTTTAACTTGAAAGTTGTATTTTTTCGTGCAACGTACCCTTTCACATCTGCCCACACAAGTTCAATGGGGTTAAGCTCACAGTGATAAGGAGGTAACCTTACCACTGTGATGCTTTTTTCTTTTGCCATCTCGTCGGTGACGTAACTTCGATAGTTATCTTTAACTGCCTTTATTTTTTCCATTAAGTGGGTCTTTGTGTCCGAGGGCACGTATGCGATCTGTTTAGATTCTAGCCATTCCTGCATATTTTGTTTCCGCCAAGACATTGTTGGGGTTTTTTCTAAACGTCTGGAGTGGTAACTAGCGTTATCCATAACTATGACATCGCCGCTTTGCAGTTTTTCTATTACTTTTCTAAACCAGTCCTCGAAATGGAGAGCGTCCATACTCTCATGGTAGTCACCAGTAGATGATGATTCAAATACCCAATCACATCCCTCCAAAAAGCCATTTTCATTGCCAACGTGTACAACTATTAATCGCTTTCCTTTACCCGAAGGGGCTTTCGCGCCAGTAGAGTAGCCTTCTAACCGTGATTGACGAGAAGATTCAATTGTGGTGTCTTCCCATACCTTTCCCATAGTATGACCTGCGTTAATCCATGTTTCGTCAAGGTAAAAAATGTTACGTCCCTCGTTTCTTAATATTTGTATTTCTCTCAAATATCTGGTACGCCACAGAACTATCTCTGGGCGATCTATTAGACCACTTTTTCTGTTTCTCTTTATATATTTGAATTTTAAATGGCGCAACACACGTCGCAGGGAAGTTTTGCTCAAGTTTGGCAACTGGTCATCTTGATTTATACTGAGCAAAATTTTGTCTAAAGTCGGTAATTCTCCTGCAAGAAAGAACTGATGCACTTTCGCTCTTATAGCCGATTTATCAAAATCGTCCAACTTGTCAATTACAGACTTTTTTCTTTTATTAATTATTCCCTTTTCTGGTATTTTATGGGAATCTCTATACACGCTTAATACGCGATATATAGTGCTCTTGCTGACTCCTGAGATCTCCGAAACCTTTTCTACCATATTAACGTTTGAAGGATACACGTCTTCGGGCCAGGTGTTTTTGACATATTTGTATACATTAATGATAATCTCTTGTTCCCCGACCGACAAAGTGGTAGGTTTTCTCTTTTTTACTGGTGACGTTAAAGGTGCTCCAGAAGATGGGCCTGTAAATAAATGACAAAAATATACTACCATAGTACTACATCACATAAATACATATTGTTTTAGAAAATAAATACCACATGGTCACATAAAAAGAGCGCTTTAAGAAATAGAAAGGCTACGTCGTCGCATTTGTACCTATTTGTACGTACCTGCTACGTTTATTATGGGTCGGCGACGTCTCTTTCCACTTGATGTTGAAGGACCGGGTCCTTCACCAAATTCTCCTGAACTCATGTCGATTTAGTAACGACCGTCACAGTAAAACTAATATAACAGATTCAAAAAACAAAAACTTAACGATATAACAAATTTAACAGTAAAAACTCAACTAAAACAATGCAATGAATGCTATGAATTACCCGAGACGTACACACGCAAGCGCTATCCGAACACGAATGAAAACAAAATGGCGGACCGGCCCAAAAAAGGTGACGCATCTCTGGCTGCCATTGTCACGTTTCTTTTAGAACGAACTGACGTAACGCGCGTTTTGTTTATTTTAAAGGGATGAATTTGCAAAAGCTCAATATGGTGATTATATTGCTTCAAATATTTTTTTAATATGAAACTGTTATTAAATGAATTGCTGCGTTACTTACCATAAATTGAAATATAAAATATAACACATTTTTCGCGATGTACCGTAAGATTTTACTATGTTTATAGGAACCACAGACAATATTATTTAAGAAACAAAAAAACAAAACATATGTGCTGACCTAGAAGTGGGAATAATATCAATATTTAAATATTGTTATCACATCTAAATTGAGATTTTGTAAGTTACGCCTTTTGACACTCGGCTCATATCTGAGGTCATTGTCCGTTTTTCTCAATCGATATGGCACATACTATAGTTTCGTTGCCCCGTCCATTGAGCCGTAATCAACGAAAATATTCTGTCTACATTTGCGTTGTGGGCAGGAATTGTTCAGATTAGCAAGACAAGCACTGAGGAGCGTGACGTGCGTGAGCGCCGAACGGCTTTACCGCCTCTCATAAGCGCGCGCCCCCGCAACTCCCGCTGGCTACCCGCACCGTACAGCGCAAGCCATTTCCGTATTTTGCCGTAATTGTCGAAAAACAGGACAAATACGGGGTATGTAGCAATACGGCACGAAATAGTCTCAAATACGGTTACAGTCTATATACGGGACGTATGACAACTCTACCTATAGACTCAACTCTACTAACTTTAAAAGACAGAAAATTGTTCATATGCTAGCCGTAATAGTTTTGCACCTTTTATTTGACCTAATATTTATCTTACCTTCTACAATTCATATAGTTTTTATACATTCTATTATTATTTATTCCTTGTTGTTTTCAATATTGATTAGGCAAAATTAATTAAGCAAATTATAATAAAAATAAACCTTGTGTTTTAAAGCGTAGAGATGACAATTGGCAAATAATTTTTATACATGCATGTACGGAATATTGTGATAGTTTTTGTAACGACGTGATCACAATTTCACGTTGCTCGCTTTGTAGAGTGTGGGAGCCGGGACACTTGATGTTGTCTTGTGCTTGTTTTTTTGTACGCGATACAAAAACTAATGATGTTCAAACAAACGTCGGAGAGAGCACATGCAGACTTTTTTAGTGAGTATTTACGTTGGTCTGTAAATATCTAAATTCTGTACTCTATTTACTGGTATAATATGACATTTTTTAAAAGTTTTTCGGCTAAATAAACAGTCTACCAGAACCAATATTGTACCTCAACGAATAAGTTATTTTTAGGTGATATAACAGGAGAAGTAGTTCTATACTCATTTAGCAATAATTTACGAATTAATAAGTTTAGCTGTTTATGATCTGTGTTCGCTAACATTGTTTAATAACGTAACATTTCGTTATTAAAAGGAAAATGTAATTAAGAAAAAAATATTTCAGAATATTTTGGCACTTGCACGTAATATCAACCCTTGTTTAAATATGTATGATTCATTCTTAGTCATCCGACCTAATTGAGACATAAGATTTCCATTGATATTGTTTTCACGTACGTTGGTAGATTCTCTAGCCCGCGTCATGTCCAAAATATTATAGATAGTGGTGCTCGACGATATTCTTACGTACCTATTTAGGTTGGCAATAAAGATAATATATTATATTTGACTGTGATAGGCTGTAATAATGATGATGATGATGGATATATTATATTGATTTCGTTATTTGCACCTATATCTACATAGATTTTTTGGTTCATGTTTTCCCCTATCCCGTATAGTAAAGAAATTTCGGATAACGAACTAAATATTTTAAATAATGCGAAAACAAGTTGCTTTTGTAATTATCAGCATTTTAAGTAATTGGTCATAAAATTATCATAAATTTATAAATAATCCTTAAAAATCAAGCCTATCACAACATCTCTATACCTCAATGATAACATATTGGTTTATCATAGACATTATTGTTGACGTCATTTCGGTTGTTATTCTCGCTTACTAAGAATTGTATAGTGCTTATTGTACGTTGATGATGCGAGAAGGAAGCTTTTATTATTGTCCAGTGTAATGTGCGAAACGTAAACGCTCTATTGTCAATCAGGTGAAGACTGGTTTTCCTGTGGTTATAGTGAGCTCGCGTTTCATTTTCCTTCGAAGTAGTTTGTACCAGGTTGTCACTGAAAGTTTAGATTTGTTCAAAGTAATACCAATGAAAAAATGCTAATTTGAAATATACTCTTTTATAAGCTGGAAAGGTGTAATGAATTCGTTTGTTAGTTTTTTGTCGGGAACTTGATCGCCAGCGGATTGCCGTGCATGTTCTATCGTTTAAATAATGGTTTAAAGTGTATTGTGATACGTAAAAGTGGTGCAATATTGTGATGTCTGCGCATATGAACTCTTTGCAAAAACTTTGTAACAAGTGCTTCGATGGTGATATCTCGAAGTTTTTATCCGCTTTAACGATTTGAGATACAATCGTCATCAACTGTTCCGCTGGGTTAAGCTGTTGTCAAAATCTTAGAACTTCGCAACGTAATGCCACAGCATATTGTTAAGAATTTGTGATTAAAAACTGACTAGGCTATAATATGGTCTAAAACCTTTGGCTGCCTTATTTGGCAAATGTAAAAACAACAACATTTCTGGTAACTAAGGTGTATTAAATTCGTTTCTCATGTTTTTACGTCAAGATGAATTTAACGTAATAAACTTCAAGCTTCATGATTTGTTCATTGTTTGTTATAACTGCTACGCTCTTAACATTAGACATGGGTCAATCGTGAATGATTCGTTCATTTGACCCGGGACGCGTCAAAGTATTGTTGATTGCAATTACATTTTTTAACGAGTATAGTAATGTCCGTCAACCGACATTATCTTATAAGTGTATTATAGTAAATAAAAGATTAGTGTTTTGTTTAGATCTTGAGTTTATTTATAAAGTTCCTTACAATGGTTGTTTTATATTATTATTTATTATCGCAAGCTACAATGTCCTGTCGGTTCAATTACAAGAGAGCGAGATGGCGACTGGCAAAAAAAACGGGTGATTATTCTGACATTGACAGGCTGCGTTCTGATACAGTAGGTCTCACTGATCCACAGTACTGAAACTCGAAATGATCCATTTGTATGATCGACCAGAATAACCCACTTCGTAAAACGAATCAACACTTGAATGATCGGGTCACTAAAAATGAATGAATGACACATGTCTACTTAATATGGCTTGCTTATTTATACTCAATGACCATTCGCTGCCCGCTAGTGGTGGTGTTGTCACTTCACCAATGACGCGTGGACTGTGGGGCTGTCACCTCGAAGATTCGGCTCATTGTTGTCTTTGCCCAAATGCTTGTATTACTACTGACAGGTAAAGGGCATTACAGACTGTGGGTGCCGAGGCGTTCGCAAGTAGACCGCTCGTTGTCAGCGTATTGCAGAGGATCAGGTCTCTGGCTTTAAGCAGAGGTCATAGACGATATCTAGGTGATGTGGATGCTTACAGTAAATCTGACCAACGCAAAACATTGTCTGATTTATGAAATTGTTGCAAAATGTATGTTATACGTTACAAATAGTATGAACGATGCGCTTAATAATTGATGAGTCATGACCTACAGTCACTTTTGAATTTTAGATTAATATAAAAGTGAATAATATACGGCGTGTAGTGTCTACCCCATATCACCTCGTTGATGTCGTAAATATATCGGGGAGGCCTATGTTGAGTAGTAAACTTTAGGCTGTAATGAATGAATGGATGGATTAGAGGATAGTACAATGGATGTGTGTTTCACTAAATTTAATTTTACTTTTTGTGCCGTGTAGTTAAAAGCTTTTGCTTAAACAATTAAAATATTATTACTTTTTAATTATCTTTAACGAATTAATGTTTATTTAAGTAAGTAACTCACCAACAACAAACACGTTTTTACTTTGAAGTCGACAAACGCAAAAATAAAGTGCGACGCAACCTGTTTTCTCATTATTTCTTTACGTGGAATCTTTCCCAGCTATACGAGGCGAGTTGGGGTGGTTGTTGACGTCAGCTTCTCTCCCTCCCGTTCAGTTCTCCCTAGCTCCTAAAAATAGCCGTGAAGGCCCCGGGAGTTGCTCAATGAAGACAGACTACTGTGCCTACAGAGGGGCGCTACTAAGGAGTGAAAGAAATCTATTATGATCTCTATTGCCTTGTTAAAGTGCGATCTTGCTCTCTATTCTGTACAAATGTGCTAGTATTGTCTCCGAAAGTTTTTATAAAATTTTAAACACAATGGACAAGACAACGTACATAATATATAATTATGTTTGAGAAGAGAGCGCTTGTTTTAAAACTACGTATTGCACGGGTTTGATATACTATGTTGGTTTAAGTAATCTTATAATTTATATATAAATTATCAAAATTTTGGGTGGTACAGAATAACTTTATTACAATTTAATTTTATTCATTCATTAAAGACTCCTTGGCGCTGCGACTTAGCATTGAGTTTGTGCGCTGAAGGCTGCGGATTCGAATTCCGCACGAAACAAGTATTTGTAAGGCCCACAAATAATTGTTTCGGGTCTTGGTGCTTGTTCCTGTGCGATTTATGTAGGAAAACTGTCTCTATGATACACGACAAAATTCTAGTGTGGGTATAACGGTCTAAAAACAAGGCGAAGCAAACTTGCCAATCGTTATTAGTCTGGTTCATGGCACTACCTTTCCTTTTATTCACACTGCAAAATATTTCAATGAAACATCAAAGCGAAAACAGGCCATCTACTGCACGATGCAAAAAACGATGTGAAGGAACGCACTTCCTCAATGAACATTCGGTAATTAATGTGAAGTGAGGCGTTGTTGGTGCTGCCTCCCTTTGCAGTTCCCGTTGAAGTATTTTTTTTATAGGATAAGGGTGACTAACGAGCACACTGTCCACGTGATGGTAAGTGGTTGCTGCGGCCCATAGACATCTACATCTATCCTCTATTACAAATCAAAATGCAGATGCGTTGTCACCCGTGAGGACTAAGATGGAATGCCTCATTTCCAGTAAAAAGGGTCTCCGGTTCTCTACACTCACCATACGAAACACAGCAGCATTAAGCCACTATTTTACGCTGGTATTCTGTGAGAGCGTGGTCCTTCCCCGGTCGAGCCAACCCATTCGTGCTACTACTACATCCAGCACTACATCCAGCAGCATGGCTCTACCACGTACAAAACACTATTAACATCGACGAATCGCAGAGATCAACGGCAATGCAACATTCATTACGCTAATATATTTGCATACATTAAATTCGCGTTCGATTAACATAAAATATACTTTTAAAATCTCGTTTAGCTTTATTTATGTTAATAACAAATTGATATTTATTCTGTAAAAGTCCGGTGCTGGACATAGACCTTGCTTGTTGAAGGTAGGATTTGATTCCATCGTCACGATTGGTTAGCGAATTGATGATCACTGCACCAGAGGTCGCACCTTTGATACTGCTCCCCATTGCCAGTCAGGATATTTCACGGCTGGCATAAACGGGATGGTTATACCGCCGTCTATCGGAAAGCTTTCTGGCATCTTTTTGGCATATCCCACAGTCGCCACTTACGACACCCACAAGACGAAATGAAATGCCTCGACCACACGGCACATTGTTGGTATACGAGCTAAATCCACCTGATGATAAGTAGCTACTGCTGCCCATAGCTTCTTAGGTTGCCATAACTTCCAGGAACTGAAAATACATTTAACATATTTTACATTGAAAAGCAGCGTTCCAATTGAGCAAAAGCATGCATGTATACTAGTGAAAGACAAACCACGCATTTCGTTGATAGCTACACTCTGATGTCAATCGTAGTGGGCAACAAAAGTATAAAATAAATCTAATAAAAAAATGAAAATCAAAGTTTTTATTCGAAGTAATCGTAGTATAACAATTTTTAATTTAAATTAACTAATTTTTAATATAATTTATTTATTAATATATAAATTAATAAATTAAAAAATATATAAATTAATTTATTTATTTTGACAATGGTAGAGCCACGCGGCAGCTTTTGCTGTCGTACCGATGGGCCGGCTCGAACCGGGGTGGTACCACGACCTCACAGAAAACCAGCGTGAAGTAGAGGTTTACCTCTGCGTTTCGCTTGGTGAGTGCAGGTGGCCGGAGGCCCTTTTTACTGGAAATGAGGCATTCCATGTCAGTCCTCACGGGTGACTAACGCATCTACATATTGATTTGTAATAGAGGATAGATGTAGATGTCTATGGGCCGCAGCAACCACTTACCATCAGGTGGACTGTGTGCTCGTTTGTCACCCTTATCCTATAAAAAAAAACACCACAACATGGCCGGAAAAATATTACTCATGTTGTTAATACTGCATGCTAGTATTGTTTCTCACTTAACATTTTAAATTAAGATAAGAATTGGGTTCCACATATCGTTTGTCTGAATTGTCATAAGATATTGATTACATGTTACAACAATAAAGATCTTTCACATTTGAAATACTCTGCACATGTATAATGGACTATAAAAAGATGAAAAAAAAAGGTAAATACGTATTCGGATTTCGGATGTCAAATTTTCTGCTCTTTCAGAATCCGTGGTAAAAAATATCATATCATCAAATTTTATGGTTTTGACCTTCATTTGACCTTGATTCTGACACTTCAAGATCAAGCGAACCCCAGATGCAGATTTCGTAACCCTGAAAACATATATATAGATTTTTCCAGAATTTTTAATAGTCATTCCGCAATTTGACCGTGAGATGCCCTTAACCCTGACGTCATGGGGGTTAAACGGACCATGGATTCGGATTCAGCGACCCCAAAAACATTGAGGGCACCTCCTCAGATATCGGAGAAAATAATTAAATTTTTGTTTGTGGGGCTGTGTAACACTTATACCAAGCATGTTATGTATCCTGCACTCTTTTTGATTTTAAATTGACACATTACGCTATGTGTTTTCTAATTCAATATTTCAATCTAAAGTCTAAAAAGACATAGCAAAAAATGTTTAATTAAATTTATAGACTATTATTGTTATTTATTTGTATAGAATAAGGACCACTAATAGAGCACACAGTTCACTTGATGGTAAGTGGACGCTGTGGTCCATAGACACCTACAGTTATCCTCGAATACGAATCATAATATTCGTCACCCTTAAGGACTTAGATAGAATATGCTTTGTTACCAGTACAACGTGTAGTGGCGGTTAAGAATATCCACTACTCCATATCTTCCTGTGGTTGTCGTAAAAGGCGACAGTGGGAAACAGGCAGGAGATGGGTAGCAGCATCTTCCTGATAACAGCAATATCCCAATAAAAAAAAACTGCGGATATCAACCCACCCGCCAAGCGTGGCAATATGGGGTATATTGCCATAGTTGCCAATGAAAAAAGTTACGAAAAGACGGCCCCCAGTCCCCGGCGGCCCCGCCATTCCTGGCTACGGTGGCGAACATGGTAACGGCGGGGCAGGGGGTGCTAATAATCTTGACCTGAATTTATAACGCACGCACCATGAGGACTGGCGAGAAGATCCTGGAGCTGGAAGAAGAGATAGACAAGTTGCGCTGGAATATTATAGGATTATCCGAGGTCCGGAGAGGAGGAGGACACGGTAATCCTCGAATCCAGCAACTTGTTCTATCACTTGGAGGAGGACCATCTGTCCCAAGGAGGTGTCGGATTTATCGTTCACAAGTGTCTCGTTATTAACGTTTTACAGTTTGGGAGTGTGTCGACGAGGGTTGCGTACCTTATACTCAGAATCACCAAACGGTATTCGCTGAAGGTCATACAGGTTTACGCACCAACCTCGGCACACCCCGATGAGGAGGTGGAGGAAATGTATGAGGATATCTCTAGAGCCATGCATTCTTCCAAAGCCCAGTATACAGTGTTAATGGGAGACTTAAACTCAAATCTAGGTACTAGAAAGAACGGTGAGCTGAAGGTAGGCAAATTACGAATAGGGCAAAGGAACCCAAGGCGGCCAGCAGCTGGCTGACTTCATGGAGAAAGAGGGACTCTTTATGATGACTTTTTCCAGAAGCGGCCCCACAGGAAGTGGACCTGGTCGAGCCTCGACGGTTTGACAAAAAATGAGATTGACTTCATTACGACGACCAATCCACAACTGTTCAGTGATCTCTCAGTGATCGCGAGGGTGAAAACTGGTGGCGATCACCGAATGGTTAGAGACACACTCAAGCTAAACGTTAAGTTGGTCTCGTCTAATGAAGTCAACGCTCCGTCCCCCTCGTGCTCTAGTCCAAAGTCCCGAAACCTTTCATCTCGAGTTACAAAACCGTTTTCAGTGCCTGGAAGACTGCAATGAAGTGGACGATATAAATGATAAGTTCGTGGAAACTGTCCATGCGGTCGGAGAAAATTTCTGCAAGATCCGCCTGAAGGCTGAAGGACCTAAACACTATTGCTCAATGACCTCAATAGTGTCTCCCAACGGATAGGTCTTAAGATGAACATGGTCAAAACAAAGATCATGTTTAATGTACATGTCACACCTATGCCGGTATTTGTTGGGAGCACTAAGCTCGAAGTTGTTGACGAGTATGTTTACCTGGGACAAATAGTCCGACTAGGTAAGTCCAACTTCGACCGAGAGTTCAATCGACGGCTTCAACTCGGTTGTGCAGCGTTCGGAAAATTACGGCACATCTTCTCGTCAGGTATACCTCAAAACTTGGAAACGAGACTATACAACCAGATCGTGTTGCCAGCGATGACATATGGAACTGAGACATGGTCCTTCACTGCTGGCCGGATGAGGAAGCTCAAGATTGCTCAGCGGGGTATGGCTATGCTCGGAGTTTCTCTGCGTGATAAACTTAGAAATGAGGATATCCGCAGTAGAACCAGAGTGACCGACATATCCCAACGGATTAATAAACTGAAGTGGCAATGGGCTGGCCATATAGCTCGAAGAACCGACAACCGATGGGGGAAAAAAGGATCTCGAGTGGCGGCCTCGTACTGGCGGACGAAGTGTAGGGCGTCCCCCACTAGATGGAGAGACTACCTGGTAAAACATGCAGGAAGTCAGGTGGTGACCGTGTTTTGTGGCAGTCCTTGCGGGAGGCCTATGTTCAGCAGTGGACTTGTGAAGGGCTGTAATGATGATGATGATGACCAGTACAAAGGGTCTCCTGCTCTCTACACTATCACACGAAACAGCAGCATTCAGCTATGTTTTTCTGCCGATATTCTGCGAGAGCCTGGTCCTTCTTATTAATTAATTAATTATACTCTACCAATAATTACGTAAATTATATACAATAGTTGAACGCGTTCGCTTCGCGGGGTGGGAGTTTACTTTATAATAATGATAAGTTTCCACTAATAATGTTTTTAATGAATTTGTGCAGGTGGTAAACTTATAATTGACGTAACTATGTACATAATATATCTCGTTCCTGCTTTCAGCGTTTGATCTACTTATTTGCGGAGTTCGTAAGACCAATAAAGAAAGATAGAGCACTTCGTACATTTCAAGTGATGCCGAAACCATGCTTAAATTTTTGACACGCACTCACGCACACATCTTTCTTCATTCTTCACACCTAATTCATGTTGTTGGTTCCAAATGATTAATATACATAATATATTTACGTGTGTACGTGTTCTTACAATAAGTTGAGCATGGTTTTGGCTTGATATTTGCGCCATTTGAAATGTACGCAGCGCTTCCTCTTTCTTTCGTTGTTAGTCTGAGATCGTAGAAAAATTACTTTATTAATTTTATACGCAATAAACGTTTTAATTAATTTATATTACGTCCGCCAAAATGGAGGTAAACGTGTTATTATACGTTTGTATAAATGGAAGCACGAAAAGTTGCTCAACATGCATCTAGCAATCGAGGCCGTGTAGCTGGGCTTCACCGTTGCCTCAATGCATACAGCTGGTTGTAGTTACAAATCATTAATTGAGTATTTTTTATAAGATTTTCATTTATTAATCTGCTTTATCGTGTACTGTTGTGCTAAAGAATGACTATTATGTGTAATCGTTACCTATTGATACTTGTCGAAGCTCACACATGACGGGACTTCCGCTTAGTACTACTACAAACTATATATGACTAATGGCTAAGAAACCAGAGTTAGATCCTCGCTAACACTACTAAAATTGTTATTCAATTAATAAATTTTGAGAACCAGTGAAGTCCGCCAGCTCGCATTGGTGTAGCTTGGTTATTATTATTTATTTAATTTCGTGACCTGCACACTTAGATATCACCAGTGCCTTTTAAACAGTGCACTGCTAAATTTACGTTTAAAACTTATGGTTTTTTTACTTTTAACGAGACATTCGATCTAAGTCCTCAGGTGTTTTTTAGTTATAGGATAGGGTGACAAGCGAGCACACATTCCACCTGATGGTAAGTGATTGCTGTGGCCCATAGACATCTACATCTATCCTCTATTTCAAATCAAAATGCAGATGCGTTGTCACCCGTGAGAACTAATTTAGAATGTCTCATTTTCAATAAAAAAGGTCTACGGTTCTCTACACTCACCATACACCATAACATACCACAATAGCTGCTATTTAATTAAAGTATTCTGTGAGAGCGTGGTCCTTTCTGGTCGAGCCGACCCATTCGTGCTACAACTATACTACTAATACAGCTTCAGCATGGCTCTACCACGTATAGCTGTAACAACTAACAACTCGTCTGCTTTTTCATTCTTAGTCTTGGGATGTAAGTTTCTGTGTATTTTGCTATTAAAAAGAGGGAACTTTGTGTCCTGATAGTTCCTACGATTGCTTGTAAGACATCACAATTTAAGTAATTACAATTTTTTTTTGATTAGTGATCTGCTATAATAAAACGTAATATACTAAACAATCGTCACTTACAACACCCTCACCACTACATGATGATAATAAGGAAACAATCTTAAACCCCTTTCTCGCAGTGCAATTTCTCGTTTAGATAATAAGCGGCAATTTGAAGGCTTGGTAGGCTTGGGTTAGCTTTGCTGCGGCGGTGCAGGCCGCGGTACAAGTTTTTGTATGATCTACAAATAATTGGTCAGGGAGTAGGTGGTTTGTTCATAGGCATTTTATAAAATGTTTGTGGGAAAACCTCTAGGATACAAGAGAAATTCTTAATCTTGTAAGAAGAGTACATTTCAAACGAGGTAATCGATTACCTCGACTAAATATAGCGAAATATGTCGTCACTGCAGCGTATCCGTTGAATGTTCACTCCGATGTGAATTGTGAAGAGGGTGTTAGGGTAAAAACACTAACGTCCTCTTCGGATTTAGTATTAGTGTGTTTATAATATAGTAATGTCAGTAGTAACATGCTAATAGTGATATTTTTAAATAGAAATAGAAAATTCAGTAGTGCGGTGCGCTATTCCTTGCAAACAAACTGACTTATCTCCTTATCAGGAGACTGATACCGACGGATAATACTCGTGACTGATAAAGCTGTGTTCTTGCATCACAGTGAATAATATAACGATATGCACAATCGATTTGAAAAATGTATAATAGTTTAATTATATGTTAGACAGGTAAGATGATGAAATTCATGTTAAAGGTCACACACAGGTCATTTACTATAATAGGAGCAATAAATCCAAGTTAAAAAGTTTTAGAGTAGTTCAATATTGACTTTGAGAGTAAAAACTGTATGCGTATATGTAACCGTGTATTTAATGAACGGAACATTTTGTCTTGTGATAGAAACCGTTTTCATTCTACAACTGATTTTTGGTATGGTTCACCTTTATTTTATTAGGTTTTAATCTCATGGTAACTTTTAATACGTCTTAATCTCAGAATAACGTGAAAGACGGACAGATAGGACCGGAGTACTGATTCCATTTTTAATTTAGCAAATAAGACACTTTGAAAATAAGGATATTAACTTGTCTAAATACTATTGTTTGGACTAATTCATATAATTTATTTTCATACTGATTAAAAACTATACAAAAATATCATTAAATGATTTAAGTAATTCCTTCCCGCAAAACATGTGATATCTAATTTCTAAATATTAAAGGCGCAGTCTTCTAAAACCACGACAGATAAATAATATTTCATAATACTTGTTAAACCCTGTATTTAGATGCGCGGTTATGCAGACTCTAAATAAAGAGAACATAAAAGCTGATATTTTTAAACTTCTCGTTCAAAATATACATAGCTCGACGTTTAGATTAGTCAGAACTACGAGCACTACGCCGCAGACTTACAGGGGCGTGTGTATGCGCGCGCTCAATGAGCTGACGTGGTATCGACGCGACGCGGGCTGAGGGGGTCGCAGTATGCCGGGGCGCGGCGTTTGGGGCCCGGGGCCTACGCTGGCCGGGGGCCGACCTTGGCCGTGACTCCCCGGCTCCCCGGCTCACATCGGGGGCCACGCAGTCCCAAATTGATTTTCATCTCCACCCTTCACCCCCTTGGTGAACGAGTCGGGGGAATGTTTTGCTCGATTTTGCTATAGAGATAAAAAGGATGCCTATCTGCGTGTTTGTTATTTACGGTTAATCGGCGCCACTGTAAAATAAAAACACAAAACAGTGTACACAGTGTCGTACGTATTGTTATGTTATTTAGGCAAAGCCGGGACGAAGAACCGCTCATTCATTTTTTCCCCCACTCTTATTCTACAGAATTCTTAAAAAGACACAATTTATTGTAACCTGCAAAAAGGAAGGGTCGATTTTGAGCATCTCGGATATGTAGGTATTTCTTCATGGCTTCGCATATAAACTGTTCAATCGATTTTAATACAACCATTCACTGGAATGGCCAAGATTAGATGAAGAATAACAAAAGTTTATAATCATAAATGAACATAAGTAAAAAAAATTAGAAGACCAAATACACTTAACCTATAATCATTAATCATACCATTATTTAAATATTTAATATTTTTTTCCCGTGTTATCTAAACTGATTACCATCGCACCCCAACGCTGAAGCAATGGATTTTCTCACATTACAAATATTTTTAATGTAAAGTTTTTATACCTGTTAGAGCCATGCTGCAGCTTTAGCATGAACGGATTGGCTTGATCGGGAATGGACCACGCTCTCATGAAATACCACCGTGAAATAACAGCTTAACACCGCTGTGTTTCGTATGGTGAGTGTAGTGAATACGAGAGATTTTTTATTGGAAACGAGACATATCATCTTAGTCCTTAAGGGTGATAAAGCATCTGTCTATGTCTATGGGCCACAGCATCCACTTACCATCAAGTGTATTGTGCTAGTATGTCACATTTAACCTATAAAAATATATTGTAAAGATGTATTAATTTCTTTTAGAATGATCCATAATCGTAAATATTGTTTCCTATAATATTTTACGTACTTATTATTGCCGTCAAATTGGATGTGCGTGTGTTATAATATGCCTAAAATGACGAGCACCAATTTCTTCTTTTATTCATCCTTTTCCATTATTTTGCATTTTAGTCATAATTAATGTAAGAAGTGTGAAGTGGAGTGTTATAGTAGTTTTGCTTAAATATAATACAATATTGTCTGTCAGATCGATCTGTCATGATATTTTTTGTATATTTTTTTTTATTTCTTTTCCCTATTTTAATAAAGACTAAAATAAAATTTGTTTTTACTCTGTTATTGTGTATTCAACCTAGATCGGCAATGGCCGGTAAAAGTTATCATTTCTTAGTATAGAGAGGTTCATGATAACATCCATCAGATGTCATAGTACCTATAAAATTATTGACAAAAAACGTGGTTTAAATCATCGCCTGTTGATATCCTCCCAATGTTATACCTTAATACCAAATTATGAAATGCTCATTTAGTTTGTCAAAGTTCGGTGGGTTATGGATACTTGAATATCGTTTGGCAAAATCTCTGCAAATAAATCATTTCTTCAAAAACGATAGATAATAAAGAATTATAGACCCCGTTATTCTGTATTTATAGCATGAACATAAACATATAAGCATTTAAAATGTTACCAATGACATATCATTCAAAACTTTTTGTTAAACTTTATGATGTATAGAATAGAAAGTAAAGTTAAAGCCAAGTTAAAATCCATTAAATGAAACAAAAATATTATTAAGTTAATAAGTTGCCATGCTATAATTAAGTTAAATGGGATTTGTAACCTTAATTTTTGTACAAATTTTAATGAGTTGCTATTAGACTTATGTAACATAAGTTTGCATCGATTTAAATGCTAGGGAACGTTACAGCAGACAACACAAACAAGACAATCACTAATAAACTACTGTCATCATTTGAAACTGTGGAAATACTCTCACAGAGTAAATCGTTAATATAGTGGCAATCTGGCAATGTTACACTTCATTATTCTACATATATATATATATATATATATATATATATATATATATATATATATTATACAGAAGCATTCAAGATTTTCTGAAAAAAACCTCGCTGAAGATTTCACATAAATGCAAGATACGTAACAGTAAATTCCGACGCTCGCAAAATAAGAGTATTGTATTATACAAAATGCATTTTCTATGCTTTGATGGTTCTACATCTGAATTGAATTGAATTTTATGATATACAGAGATAAACATGGTATATAATATATCTGTTAATATTTATCGATTATTACTGATGAAAGGACACGTTAGATATCTAGTCTAGTAGGAAGAATATTTCCTGTTCTGTAAAATTAAATATGCTGCAAACATAATATTTACTTTTAACGGAAGGTATATATTATAATGTGTTGTTCAAATATATTTTTAACTTTGCTTCTCCTAAGTATCAGAATCTAATCCTACGATAAAGGTATATATGTATTATGTAGTAGGTAAATAATATAATAAATTTTAATAATATTTTAATTTTTTATTATTATTATTTTTATAGGTTATTTCTTATTTGTATTAAGTGTCAAATTCCCACGCATCTGTTTAAAGTAAGTTTAATTTCCTGACGTTTTGAGTGTTTTACGGCACCCATGGTCACGGGCGGACTGAAATGTTTGTCGTCTTGACTTACCTTCCCTTTGCCTTTAAATATAATTTTTTGTCCGATCTACGTAAAAGTATAAATTTAATAATTATAATATGATACTTAAGTAGATAGTTAGCACTCTATACTAAAGGCACCATCGTATATGTTTAAGTCACTTTATTTATATTCATGGACCGTAATTTGTAAGCAGTAATAAATACATTCCTTTTAATTTACCTATCTCTCTTTGCCTTAGATGTTTGTGAAATTAACGTCTTCATCACTATTCACCCGCGACGATAGAATTGCGACGTAGAAAACTCGCTAGGTGTTCAAAACAAAAATAGACGAAAACGTATCTTTGTTGGAGGCCGCCGAGAATAAATTCTGAGACTAATATTAACCAAGAGGCGTGCCTTGTCTCGGATAGTGCTCTTCAGTTCACAAGCCACGCCAGCCAGCCATTTTGTATTTTAAATGTATAACCTGGTGGCGTAAAGTACTTTGTATATTTAACGCAATAAATCCTAAAATGTACACATGACCTTCCTTACCTTACTTGCGTATATTACTAAAACATACACACAATAGGTTTTCATAGGCACTTTAATTTACGGTGTAACTGTTTTTTTTTCGATAAAGTTAATTTAAAGTAATATATTTAACAATCTAAACTCTATTTAATTGTTAATAAACATTTACAAAGTCACGTTCACATTACTTACATAATGATGAGTACACTGGCGATGCTTTTCGGTCTGTCAGTGTTCATGGTGCATTATTTGTTTTTATTATGATTAAACATTGTTTGCGGTTTTGCCATGAAAACTTTGCCACCGAGCTTCTGCCTTGTAATTTGAAAGAAAATATTATTTTCTGCAGAACTAGAGCTTGAGACAAAGTTAAAAGTTTCAAAACTTTGAACTCTGCTTTTAAGCTGACGTGGTGATAAATTCAAGAGCTGGTATTATATTTTTATTTATGCGATACATATTATTTGATGATAAGAGTATGCGATGAGCTGGTTGTGATATTTAAGGTGTATATGATAAGGTCAGATATGGTGTATTCGATTAATGTTAAAAGAAAGAATATCCCATGTTTTATTTACCTGCTCACGGTGAAACCGAAAAAGTTAAACCCAAATTTCACAGCCTGGTGATGGGGAGCATCAGTACGTCTACGAAGGTTTTTTTTATTGTAAGTATGAACTGACAAATGTACTTGGAACATTGGAAGGCAACTGGCGCGTTCTTGTACACGTACATATACATATATACAGTTTTGGATTAAAAGGCTGTTGATGTGCGACTTATTTTTAAACTTCAACCCTCTTATTACTGACGTCAGTTGATAGTATCGGGCTTCAATGATGGTTTAAGAGTCTTTTTTTACGAAACTAATCCCTTGTCCGCGGCGCCATAGTCGTCATGAAATTTAACATTTGCTGTGAAACTACTTAACATTAATTTAGTTCGTATATTTTCTACTGGACTTCTACAGACTGAAAGTGAAGTGAAGTAGTGTAGTAAGTAAGTGAAGTTGAGGATTCGGTTTTGCGCCTGCGTCTGGTTGAGTCGTGTATTTGGTTGATTTAAAGTATACTCTAAAATTCAATATTTTTTTTTAACTTAAATTCAATAAATAATTTAAAATTAAAAATTTTGTACAACTGACTTCAATATAAGTTATTTAAGAATAACTCAAAAACTATTGGTCTGACCTTGATCAAATTCATATGGGACAACACGAAAACTATTAGCTTTCATTTAAAAAAAGAATCATCGAAATCGGTTCACCCAGTACAAAGTTATGAGGTAACACAAATTTAAAAAAAAACATACAGTCGAATTGAGTACCGTCTCCTTTTTGGAAGTCGGCAGATAAATGTATTAAATTGTAGTAATTAAATGTAATTTTTACTGAGTGGGCAAAGATGTGTGTGGTCTGGCGTTATCATGACACTCCTTTTCTGTTATCGATTCTGGCCGTTTTTTCTCAATTAATTGCTTGAGTCTCATTAGTTGTTGGCACTAGAGATCCGAATAGATAATTTTGCCCGGCGGTAAAAGCTCATAATAAACGATGGCCTTCCAATCCCACCATACACACAGCATCACCTTATTGCGTGTTAATCCGGGTTTCGCTACATTCTGTGCAGCTTGACTAACCTTTGACCATGATCTTTTTCGCATGTTCTTGTCGTAGGTGATCCACTTTTCATCACCAGTGATCAATCTTTTCAAAAGTGGTTCGTTTTCATTACGTTTCAATAGAGAATCCCAAATTAGTACACGATTCATAAGTTTTTTTTCAATGAGCTCGTGTGGTACCCAAATATCGAGCGAACTGTTTTGTGGTTAACCCTCAATTCCTCGGCTATGTCTTATCTACTAATATGCCAATCTTGCACCACTTTTTCAAAAATGGCATCGATTTTATCCGTATGAGGGCGACCAGAGCGAGCTGCGTCTTTGACAACACAATTCCCGGACTGAAAACGCTTGAACCAACTGACTGTGCTATTCTTACTGATACTGCATTAGGTCCATAAACGTCACAAATATTTTTCGCGGTTTGAGTCGCATTTTTCCCTTTTTTGTAATAAAACTTCGGAATAAATCGAATATTTTCGTTGGATTCACTCATTTTGGTAGACAGAAAAACAATTGAAAAATTGCGAGAAAGTGTTTTTTATTTTTCTTTTTCTTAATGTCCTATATGTATATTAAAACGAAACTGATGCAAACAGTACAACCAAAGAGATTTTTCTTCGATTTTATACAAACAAAATATGTAGAAACTTTCCCCGACCTGTTATTTTGGGATTAACTGAAACTACCATGATTCCTAAAGCATCAGTTTTTAGCGCAAAAGAGCTGACCCACAATAGATTAAGTGTCTCTTAAATGATTAGAGTAAGTCAATTTTTTTACGAAATAAAAATGACAAACGAGCACACAGTCCACCTGAAGGTGTTTGCTACAGCCCAAATTTGAACATCTATCGTCGATGCAAATGCGTTTTCACCATTGAAGACCACGATAGAATGGCTCGTTACTATTAACAGTGAACACCTTATCCTTTTTTGTGTGTGTGAGGGGGAAAAACCCCAAGGGTGGAAAAATAGGGGGTTGAAGTATTTAATGTAACTATTTAGTCGACATTCGAACGTTTGATATTTCTAAATCCATTGAAAAGAGTTAAAAAAATTAGAGTTTTAATGTAAAAAATAATAAAATAATTTTCGCATAATAGATTTAGAAGTAGGGGCTAGTAGGAGAATGTGAACTATGAAGCTATTACAAGTCGCAGCACGTAAGTCTAGCGCTGAACAAAACTTGGACGGGACGCGCACAAATTTAATTGCACGAATGCGACCGGAGAGCCAATCAGCGCGTGCGAACGATACGCAGGAGCCAATCAGCGCGACTTATGCGCAATAACAGTCACCGCTAGACTTTTGTGTCGCTACTAATATGCGAAAATTATTTTAATATTTTTGGTTTTTTGAAGCAGGTTTTACTTTTTGTTAACTTCCATAAAAGAGTTATTAGTAAAGCTGTTGCTCACAGTTGAAACTCAAATAGTTGTAAATAAGCCTCCGCATGTTTGTGAAATGGCCTATAGGTGTTTTATAAACATCGGAACGCTTATCAAATGTTATCCGTTCCCGCGAATGCTAACATTAAACACCAATGTTTTTGTAGATTTTTTTCCTCAAATTGTTATTTTTCTCTGAGCACGACGTTATAAGTTTTATTTAAAAGCGTTATGCTTTTTAAGTGATTGCTTGTAATATTTTTCATATTATTATTTTAATTACACATTGATTTAGTTTGTCTTAAAATAAGAATTGTCAATATATTGTTTTGCGGTTATCATGAGAAACTAGCAATTAAAAGTTTATATTACTACAATATCATTATTTCGCTCTATCGAAGTGTGAGCAGAATGACTACAGAATTTCCATTCTACTCACATCAAATTTTTGATATCTCTTAACTCTTGCGTTAAATGTAACATCATAAATGTTGATAATAATTTACTCGTAGAATTTTATAATTACATTCACGCAGATGTAAACCGATTGTTTGTTCGCCTTGCAAGTCGATGTTTCGTTTGTCGGTTTCATAAGCAATCGATGTGTTATAGCGATTCGTTTCCCAGAATAACAACGACCCGGATTCTTGGCGACGAAATTGTCGCACGATGCAAAAAATCACGTGTGTTTTCGTTCGACGTGGCCTTGGTTGATTGTGCACCGTGTTCGGGTATTAGGACAATCAGCCTCGTCTCATATTACGTTACAAGTTTTAGCATCTCAAAAGGATGCTGTAGCATTAAAATCAATTTTGAAGAAGCACTCTTGTATTTGAACGTGGTAGAGCCACGTTGCATCTATATAATGGTTGCAGCACAAATGTGTCTGCTCGACCAGGGAAAGACTACGCTCTCATAGAAGAATACCAACGTAAAATAGCAGCTTTACTGCTAACGTGTATGGTGGCTGTAAAGAACTAGAGACCCTTATAACGGCATTCTATCTCAGTCCTCACTCCTCATAGGCAATAACGCATCTTAATTTTGATTCTTGATAGAGATGTAGGTGTCTATGGGCCGCAGCATCCACTTACCACCAGGAAGATTCTGTGCTTGTTTCTCACCCTTATTCTATAAAAAAAAAATACTCTCGTGTAACTAAAATATTTATATTTGGTATAAACATTCTATTTTATTACGTTACTCGGTTTTTATGAAAACAAAAAATTTAAAACAGAATGCCAATAGTGAATATGAAAACATTAATTTATTTATCAGATATTTTGTAAAGTGTCAAAGTTTAATCCAAAAATCACATTTAGGTACCTGATTTTTCAATATTCAGTTTGAAGTTTGTATTTCATCCTATGATTAACTCTTACCTAAGGATTGAAAAGTTGGCCCTGACAGAAAATAAATTACCTCTTTTTACAAATAACCAACATAACGTTCTTCATCCGTGTCTTAATTTGTTGCGGGCGCTGAAGCTGCATGAGTACCTTTATATCTATACAAATGTCGACAATCCGCGATAGTATCGCAGCCTTCTCCAGCCGGACTCGGAACCGGTTGCAACGAGGCTGTTCGCCACCGTTAACCAGAGACCTCTAACAGCGCACCATCAATGGTTCAACCGTTTGCTCACATAAAGGTCCGTTTAAATCGGCCGCGTCAGCACCACCGCTCGTCAATTCAGTCGGACAACACGCACTTGCGTTTAAGTGCTTGGACCAAGTTTTTTTTATCTCTACGCATCTTGACTCCAAAACCAAATCGCGTGGGAGCGCGTACCGTTTGTATGTTTCGGGGAATTTAAAATCAGTGACTTTGTGTTTCATTTCGCCTCGAGTGTTTTATACTTTGAATAAATTGCTACTACTCAAGACATTAACCCTTTGGTGGTTTTTGAGGTACGAAAATCGAGAAGAATGTCATACAATACAAAGTTTATTTAAACTCGGTAAGCCTTAGAACTTTATCGACGGTGAAGGCTATTTATTATGGATTGATGATTTCCACTCAAAGGGTTAAAATAATTAATAAAATAAAGTAAAATCGACATCATAAATGTTTTCTTTCTAATGACAAAATCTCACTTGGAAGAGGGCTATGTAAAACGTTTTTTAATATTCAGTACGTACTGTTCGGATAATGGGGATTTGAACATCGATGTGTGTTACCCGATGGTAATCTGAAATCATCCTGTCCGATGCCCATAGCGTCGTGAATCTCCATGAATCTCTCAAATTTATAAATGTCTTAAGTCACACTAGGCTTTTCTTCTGTATCGTGGTGGCTTTATACGTGGTAGAGCATGCCGCACCTATGTAGCACGAATGGGTAGGCTTGAACGCGGAATGTCCATGCTGTCGCAGAATACCGGAGTGAAAGAGCATTATAATGCTACTGTGCTTTGGTGAGTATAGATACTCACCATACAAAAGACATACCAACAAGAAAGTTCTCCGGTGTTCTAGCACCGGAGAACTTTCTTGTTGATAACGAGACTTTTTATCTGAGTCTTGAAGAATGACAACGTATTTACATTTTGGTTGTTAATCGAGGATATATGTAAATATCTATGGGCTACAGTATCCACTTACCATCAGGTGGATTGTGTGCTCGTTTGTTACCCTTATTCTATTATTATTTATATTCTCGGGGGTGACAACGCATCTGCATTTTAATATTTAATCGAATAAATAGATGTCTATATTATCCACTTACAATCAGGTTAACTGAGTGATCGTTTGTCACCCTTAATCTATGAAACAAGTGACGTAACATCAATGTTGTTGCCCGCTGCTCCGAGTTGTTCAACAGGCGAGCTGCCAACGCGTTGAGTGACGAACCTTGTACCGTAGATTACAACAATTATTGAGTATTTTTATCGCCTAACGCCGCTCATCTGATTACCTGTGGCGCCTGAGTTCTGAGATTATCTAGGTACATATGGTATGGACTGAAATTAAGAAGATATCCGGGTGGCGTTTAGTTCACACATACGTATGTATACTTCTGTTTTTCACTTGGATAAAGACACCATGCAAATATTTTTTGACGATACAATCTATATTTGCCACTGCCATGTTCCTCAGGCGTTCTATCATAAAGTTTCTTGCAACCCAGATCCTCTCACCACTCGGCGCAAATCTCGATAAAATTACACTATTTGCAACTAAGTCTACATAAGGCACTTCGAAATGCGGTCTTATATACTTCAGTGTCTTCAGTGAATTCGATACTTATATAATATGATACATAATTGGTCCGGAAAACCTAAAATAAAAATCCTTGCTATCGATTATTCCGGTTAGTTACAGGCCATATTGACTGGCTGACCATGTTGATTACTGACCGGCTGGTAATAAACCAAAATAAATTATAAAAATATGAGCATTATCACATAGTGTTTTTTAAACATTATGTAAATTAAAAATTAACTGAAAAATAAAAAAGTATACTCATTACTGAAATAATGAGTATACTTAAGTCTCTACCACGGTTAAACTTTATATCTGACTTCTGATCATATGACCAGACGGAGGCATGTAAACAGTTTATTTTAAATAAAGGCAGTTATTTCTCTGTATATGTAAAATTTATGACAAGCATTTTTTTTTCTTTTCTAGTGTGTGATCGTTTTAACAATGTAATGTGTAATTGGAATATATAGTCTATTAAATATAATATGCATTTAATTATATTGTATTAAACGTGTAAACATGATTGAGACAGTATCGTTACCAACATACGCTCACTCCTGTAGAATGGAATGCATCCTGGATTTTCAATGAGTTCTCTGACTTGACCCGGACAAGCAAGATGTCAAATGCCACTCAAACTGCTTTCGTATCTTAACGAGCCGTCTTCAAGATGAGAAATTAAATCCGACGTATCTCTGTTTTAGCTCCATTTATGGTTTTCATGACGTTTGAGGTTGTCGGTTTCATCGTTAAAAAAGTTTAGATTTAAACGCGCGTCAAGTTTATACTAATTCAAAATGTATAATATTCCTATAGATCCAAAGATTTAGGCAATTGCTATGGAGCTCGAATACACGTCCATGTCAAACTCTTTAATCCACGAAGCCGAACGTAGTTTGTATCGAATTTGACCTTTTTCACATTTACGAGTATGCTATAGATGGCATTACCTTTTTAAAAGGATACCTTGAAGAAGATAGATACGCCTGCTCTCATGATCGATAGCCACTTGCGTGAAGCCTTGACGCGTGACGGACGCCATGTGTGATGGGTTCAAGGTTGGCCGGAGTATATATAAAAGTTAAGTCTTATGTTGCGATCAAAAAGCAGCCTTATTACCGTGTATTAAATTATTATTCAAATTCACATTATAATATCGTGTGGGACTAGTTTGCTTATATTGTTGTTATTTTAAAAACATATTTTCAAGTCAAACAAACCCTTAGTTTACTGCTAGTGGCAACTGTAACCTTTTACCATCTGCAGGCAACAAATTTTTTTTATAAGATATGGTGACAAACGAGCATACAGTCCACCTTATGATGGTAAGTGGTTGCTGTGACCCATAGACATCTACATCTATCCTCAATAAAGAATCGAGTGAGGATATGGAATGCCTCTTTTCCAGCCGAAAGGGTCTCCGGTTCTCTACACTCACCATACTCAACACAGCAGCGTCAAGCTGCTATTTTACGTTGGTATTCTGTGAGAACGTAGTCTTTCCCCATTCCGCAACCCTTTCGTGCTGCTACTATACTACTAATATAGCTGCAGTATGGCTCTACCAAGTATAAAATGTAATACAGAAGTTTGCAATGGTTTGTTGTAAAGTGTAAACCTAAAGAACAAAGATGAATCCTTGTGATCAAAATTGCCCAAAATTATAATGCTCCTTAGCGACAGAAGAATAGAAGGTGTAGTGTACATAATAATATTATGTGCAAAACCTCAAATAAAATCCTTGCTATCGATTATTCGATAGCTCCCTATGGGGAGCGAGTTTCAGAAAGAAAAATAATAAACCTAGCAAGCTAACAGCATAGCAAAGTGGCGAAGCAATCAGCTTTGTAGCGGTTTCTAAGGGTTGCCGTTGAGCAATCAGTTTCAAAATAGGAGGTTCAGATGCCTGGGTGATCAGTAATCGATTGCTGAAAACAGAATTTGAAAATGCGAAACCGTTCTCGAGATAACCGCGGGACAGACGAACAGACATCGTGAAATCAATAAGTGTCTTCGCAAGCTTCGCCACTTAATAACTCCCGCTAAATTTTTTATGAACCCCGTGTTACTTTAAGACTTACTCAACCAGTTTATGCAGCACAGCATACAACTGTAGCGGGAGCATAAACACGTATCAAGAGATAAGGACCATCAATCCAGTCCGTATCACAAAAATTATCTGTGAAGAGAAATACTTAATAATATGTATGAATATTTCTTTACTTTCTCGCTATCTAGGACCCTTTACATGTTTCATTTTTAACTAATTAGGTTAACATTAATACATTAAAGTTTCCATGTTTCTCGAGTCGAAGCAGCAGAATAGTCGTAAGGTAAATATATATATTAAGAATAGTTCAAAATATACTCTATTACCACGCAAAATTATCTATATCCATCCATCCATCCAATCATAACGTGTTCATCCACACCTAAACGTTTTTCCAAAAAGTATAGTTATCAAGTAACTCATTAGCGTTCTAGCTACTTATTAGATCATTTGAGAGGCAAAATAGCCTTTTTTGCAAGTAGTTTATATACTAAAGTAATATGTATTTGCTTTGAATATTGAGAATTGCCAATATGTATGTTTTTATCCCTCGAGGTTCTTTCTCAATTTAGCCTTGCGTCATACGAGTATATCCAAGTTGGTAATAGACAAGCTTTTTAAGCAAAACGCGTGCTATTATTATCGCAAACCAACCTGCTAATAAATTTATGCGAATAAGATTAGAAGTAAATGTTAAGCATAGAAATATTCACGTGTGCAAATGCACAATATAAACATTGTCTAAATCATTTTTATAAAATCGTTGATGGCTCCGTAGCGCAGCGGCTTAGCGATGAGTTACGTTGCTGAGAGTTGCGGGTTCCAATCCTGCACGGAATAAGTATTTTTATGGCCTACAAATAATTTTTCCCTGTCTGGATCTTTGTCCCTATGCAATTTATGTATGTAAATTGCATGCACTCTCATCTTAATTCAGCATAAATGTAGAAGAGAAGTCCAGTCATAGAGCGTTAACGAAAAATGCTAATGTTCATAAAAATTTTATATTGTTGTCAATTTTAAATTTCATAATTTAAATTTAAAGTATTAGAAGCTTGTTCGAAATTTATTACAACTTTGTGTCTATTTAAATTTAAGCTCCAGCTGTCGGCAAAAATGACTTGCTCCTAATTGTAGTAAAAGGTTTGTGTTATACATTGGAAATACATAGTTAACTGTGCCTACGAAAAATAAAAAATAAAGTAAGATTTTTTTCTAAATAGTATCGGTCTATAATATTAAATAACTTAGGAAGAGTCCGTGATACTTGGCAGACTTCACAAATTCTAGTATTTTATTTTAGTTTTTCAGGTAATATAATATGTTGTATATAAATTTTATGTTCCCCGGGTCGTTTTCCTAAACACGTGGTAAATTAGCACTTAAATTAACGATTTGATTGGTTGGTGCTCTTATCGGGTGAGATCGGACACTGTTTGCTCTTGTCCTATGATATCGCTCGCGCTACCACGGTATATTATCTATATATCTATACAAATAAATAAAATTGAAGTGTCTGTTTGTAATATTTTTACTAAATGCATATGAAAGTATATACGGTACTTATAACAAAAACACAATTTTTAAAATTTTTGTCTGTCTGTTCCGACTAATCTCCGAAACAGCTGGACCGATTTCGACTGGACATTCAGTGGCAGATAGCTGAAGTTATAAGGAATATCTTAGGCTACTTAAAAATAATTAGGGTTCCGCGCAAGATAATTAAAACCCTAAATTACACGCGGTTGAAGTCGCGGGGAACAGCTAGTAAATTAATAAAAGCTTAATTACCCCTTGAGGTATGTAGTAACAATTTAGAGGCGGTAGTGGAGCCTCTCGTTTATTGTTGCAATTCGTTCGCGTTACGTTTACAATTACAGACGAAGGTCGATTGAATCGGAATTTTATTGCCACTGCTGTTGAGTGTCGCTAAATATTTTTTATAGCGCTAGTAATGTTTATTGACATTATATAATGTGTATGATGGCTGATGCGCTGATCTTTATATATATAGATGATGATCTTTATAAATCGAAATTCTTTTTAAGAAAGGAACTTTATTTAATTTAAAAAATAACGGACAAGTTTAATGTTTATGATATAAGAGTGATACTTTTGGTATCTGACGTTCGAGTCGCACATATGAATTATGTTTTCGATCTTCGATTTATTAGAATTAAATAAATTCATACCCAAAAAATGCCAATTTATTTCTTTAAATGTCGGTTTCTCGGTATATGATTCAGATAACCAGATTAAAAAAATGTTTTGTTGTCACTAAAAACTGAAATGTAATGGTTTCCTGACCTTTATATTTCGCCTTCCTACCACTCTACACCTAAAAGAGTTTTAATTTTAATACAACTTGACCGAACACAACACCCCCGCACATAGGGTTACCATATCTTAGGATTTGTCCTGAGATTTCAGGATTTTCAGACTCTTCTCAGGATTGCGGCTGGATTTTGCAAATCTCATGAAATCTCAGGATTTTTAGAACTTTCAATATAATACAGCTTACATTTTAAAGATCTCTTTAATAAAAAGTTAAACAAACTAAAAATAATTTTCCTTTGGTAATAATTCCACAATTAAAATCAAAACTTATTTATCCAAGTAGGTACTTAAACAGTTTTATCATACTTAATATGTGAAGATACCTTTTTAAGTAAGGATTTCTTCTCAAACTATAAAAACATCTCAGGATTTTTAAATGGAAATCAGGCCTCTTGTCCGGACTTTTAATTTTTTCATCTGGTAACCCTACCCGCACACATACATTCACATAATGATAACTTATGTGTTCAGGCGAACACTACACATTCAAAATCAAGTTTCCTTGCTTTTTATGTTGACAAGTTGCATAACATTATATTATGGAGGAACAGAGACTGAAGAACCCTGAAAACATGTAAACAGTGAAAATGAAAACCTCCTCCTTTATTGAAGTCGCTTGTTGAATGTAAAATATTTAGATTTTTTTTTAATTTTGAACTTAGTGTTAGTTATTTATTCTGTGGTGTTAGTTATAACATCACTGCAACCCCACTGCCGTAATGTTGTAGTGAGTCTTTGTTTTTAATAATAATTTATTATATCTACCAAGATAACTCAATACTCACACAATAATGTGCTGCACGAATGTAACGTGGATTTTCCCACACAACAAATTAACCGCAGTATGTTCGTAGCGGTCCAAAACCGCGATAAAATATAAATTTTTCGATATATAATATTATGTACTATTTATGTTTTTAAAATTGTATCTACTCATTTTCTTTATCTTCACTTCATCGAGAAACATTAAGTTATAGTGTTTCTTTCTAAACTTAAATATTTCACATTTTAAATGAAAACGATTGATTTTAAAACGAAAAATATATTTTTTTAATCTATTGATTAGACATTATTCTATTATTTAAGTACGCGGTTGTATCCTATACTATACTATCAATAACATAAACATACACTCACGCCTGTCACCCAGAGGGGTAGGCAGAGACTACGGACTTCCATTTGGCGCGATCCTGACACACCTCTGTCGGCTCCTTTACATCCATATATCTACGCATACACGCTCGTCGGTTAAGGGTACCATTTTTAATGTATCGCCGATTTGGTCGATAAACCTTCGTCTAGGGCGTCCCTTCCCGACCCTGCCGTTCTATACGATCACTATTTAATATTTATATTTGTTTGTAATCGCGTTCTTAATAACCGGCTCTAACTATTTCGGCAAAATTTACAGTTTATAATGTTTACAGGGGCGAAAATCGATCTAGCCATTTCTAGGAAAATACTTTTTCTGCGTGTTTTTACGCATGAAGTAACAAAGTAGACTAACGCGTGTAATTACTTCACCACTGTGATCATTTTCTCAATAGCCCCATGGCTAGAATCCTGCAATACGGTCAGATTTATTTCATTTTTATTTTTTGTTCTTAAGTATTCTCCATCAGCCCACATGCCAAAAACAAATTATTATAAAGCAATAAAATGTTTCGTTTGCCGAGTAACGTACGTTATAATATGTATATACCTATGCTTACTTTTATATTTCATCTTAAGCTTTGGCGAAAAACATTTGATTACATTATATTTATTTTTAATTATTATATTTTTTTTAAATATTATTATAAATACTTATGCATTTGATATATTAATTTTAGTAATGAGTTATAGTATTAGTATTAGAATTAACTTGAATGAATGTAATATTACCCTGTGATCTGATCTGATATGATATACTTTCATAAAATCATTTAGTTAAACGCTGTTATTTTGACATTACAAACAGACACTTTGATTTTATTTATTTGTATAGATAACATGAAAAGATGTATACTTTGAAAACCTGGTCTTGTGGGCTTTGAAAATCACTGTCTTCTTTTTTCAATTTAATTATAACAAAGCTAATAATTCAATTATTATTTGTGCAATTATGTAGGATCAGACTATTATTGTACACAATTCTTTCGTAATAGTGAAGCGTACATATCTTTATAACAGAAACTTGTGCAGAAGCTTCTAAACACTAACGTTTGTTTTATGCCTATATAAAATAAATTTTTAGCATACAATTACGTGAGAAGTTTGATCTTAGCTAGGTGGCGTATTGTAAAAATTGCAACATCGTCAAAAATGTTTAAGATTCACTTAGGATCAGACGTGAGTGTAGTGGGTCTGGCGATGAGTACGTCACGGCATGACAGCGTGTGCAGCTAGCCACCACTTACAAGTTCGTGTGATTTTTGTAAATCTAGTATGCCACATTGCGCAGCAAGTTCGAACAGTGCGGGCTGCACTCAGTTTCGATACCTACACTTTGTTCGCTACTTACTATACCTGACACTTAGGTGTGAAAGTGCTCTAACTTGTGGAGTAACAAAAATTGTGTATTCGAATTAAATCAATACCCGATGAATTACGAGTGGGATCCATCTGTTATTCAAATATTAATGCTATGAAGTCTCAGAATATTTGATATGGTACCATTAAATATCGTACATGAAATATTCAATACTGAAATTGTTCCAACGTCAGACATTAAAATCGTTCATCTTTTATATTTACAGACCGTAACGGAGATTTGTGTTTACTTTTGTCTTTTGTTCAGCTGTTCAATACACTGAGAAAACGTTATGTAAGCACGGCACAACGTCAGAATGTGTCCATTTCGCGATAAATACATGCAATAAATAATAATTGCTTTCCTTCACCTCGATCTAACGAACATTTAGATAAAACAAACGGAACGATTTCCGCTTGCTAGAACTAGAATAGAACATAATTTGCTTTATTGTTTCGTTATAAATGCACAAAAGCAACAGCATGACATCTACATGTTACAAATTACAATTACCAGCGACTTAAGCAGGCTAGTTTATATATTTTATATATATATATATATATATATATATATATATATATATATATATATATTAAATTAAGGTTTATTAAACACTACAAACACGAAAAGATTTTCGAGAAGCTAATTAAATTTAATGATTTCTTATATTTACCCTTATACTAGACATTGAATACAACCAATTTTAAAGATTATATCACATTTAATTTAAATTTTTAATACCTGGTGTTTCGAGTACGTTAGCACTAGTCTTAGTCACGGGGGACTGAGATGTTTGATGGCCCGATGTCATAGTTAAGCCGGAGTACCTGCCTACCTTCGGCTTTTATTTATTACTTATGGTCCGATCTACGCAGATCTGATGTTAATGCGGTAGCCATCTAGGATATTATCACAGATTTGATTTATCTCAGGACAGATTTCATAGATTTTTTTTTTGAAAAAAACGTCACCCCCACACTAGGATTTTCTCCTGTGTCGTGGAGGCAGTTTACAAACACAAATTGCACAAGGACAAACATCCAGACCCGGAACAATTATTTGTAGGCCATACAAATACTTCGAGCAAAACTACTAAATAATTCTTATGGATAAGTTTTAAATAAAATGATAATTTAGTTTCTTAATATAATAAATACCAGCAAAATGTGACTACAAACGAAAACTTATGTATAACTTGAATAAGATAAATAAATACCCGCATGTTTCTATTATTTACTGATATTAATGTGAACATTTTTTTTGTTCACAGGTAATGAAGACTCATCAACGTGTATTTTGAAAAAAGACTGGGAATTTTATGAGAGGTAATTGAAATACTTCATCACTAAAATATTTAGTGGCTAACACCTAGTGCGCTTTGTTGAGCCTAATTCACGGCGTTATTGTCACTAGAAGCAGTTAAAAGCACTTTGCTTATAGCTATTGTTCGTGTTATTCTTTATAGCTTATGGCAACTAAATATGCCGTTGATATGAAAGTGAGCAATATACAAGTCATCATGGAAATTCGTTTTCCAATTAAATGTCGCAACCTTCAAAAATAGGACTTGAAAATATTACAAAAACTGAAAACACTTCCAATGAATTGATATGTTGACCAATAATATTTCGTAATATATTGTATACCTAGTTCAAAAACGATTCATTTTAACAAATTATGACTTTATGAAAATATTTATTGGTCTTTTTAAGTTTCTAATACGTTTTTGAAATATATTTCATAACATCCACTCTTTGGAAAGTAAAAATATTACTGGTTTTATTCAATCAGCCTATTCATAATATAGCCTTATATGACGAGGTACTTTGGTCTGACCTACGTTTCTTTGTTTAATCCATCTTTTCCACATGTGGTGTCGCAACTAGTGGCGGTCGCTCGTAGTTCTCACACCCTCGCGGCTATTGTACTCCGATGTTTTCCTAACGCAATGACTATTTGAGCTCCAACAATACTCTATTTTCCGTTCGCTGTTTACCAATTCTATGGGCGCAGTGGTATTGTTGCGTTAGCGGTTTTAGTCAATTTTTGTACGGGTGAGTTTCTTTTTTAGATAGAGAGATATATTGTTAGATGGATTGACTTAAAAAACTTTATTGATTGTAACGTTTTATCCCCGTTGTTAAGAACTTATAAGAACTGATTCTTTTAGCAGATATTTGAAATGAATAAGTTATTAAAAATTATAAAGAAATAAATATTATTTTTATTTTAAATAAAACTATGTAATTTCACGGATTTCATCGATTTTAACTTGTTTTTTTATTCCCAACGTTTCGGGCGCTTTGCAACACCCATAGTCGCGGGGGTTAACCGAAGTGTATGACGCACAATGTTCGTTGAAATGCGTTTGCATTTATTTCCCTGTCGTTAATTAATAGTTAACGAAATAACGCGTTTTGTCTGAACAGACGTACCTGCCTCACATTTTTTTCAAGTTTGTGTGTCAAATGAACTCGCCACTGTTATGATATTGCGGGTTATAGATATCTGCAACCAACTTCACACGTAAAGTATTACGTTCTACCCTAGGCCCTAGAAGACTATGATGGAAAGTTTTTTCAGACTATTATCCTTCAAACAAACCGGAAAATAGCAGTCGGTGCACTACTTAGCGGCGAACGGTTAGAAGTTAGTATCCACCTAATCAAATTTCTGGCCAGAAAAGGAAGGCCTACTTCTACAACGATGGAAGCGAGTGGCTGTATGAAGGCATGTTGCAGAGGTGGAATTACGATGGGCTGAATTAAGGGTCGCAAGTAATTATTATTATTTCTAAATACATACTCCTACAAAATGTCTATTAATTTAATTTTAATATAAAGGAAAAAAGCTGATATAAATATCCTTACTTATTAAAATACGCAATAGCATTTTCAAATGCCTGTAACAAAACGGGCATGCATGTGCAAGGCAGCTATCAAACAAAACAATTAATAGCGCAGCGTCAATTTCCTTATAGTGATAAACGTTTCCTTGTTTGGTGTAAAGCGCACGATCAAATACTTTACGCAAACGGCTGATTGTTGTTTTATCGTATTTATATATGACTAGTGATCCGCCGCGGCTTTGTCCGGCTGATTTCTGGATCTCGACAACACAGGCACCTACCGGGTCCAAATGTGAATGTAAAATATCTAGGGACCTATTAAAACACCGTTTTTAGAGTCATAGCTATACTAACGGACAGCATTTGATTTTTATTTAAAGATATTTACATATATAAAGTGGATATAACCAGAAGTTCATTTCAAGTATTTTTAATTATTTATCAATTTTATATATTACCTTACTTAAATATAATCAACTTTAAAATTACATGTCTGTCTCCACCTACAGATTACTAAAGCTCATGCATTTAACTTGTTGGCACACATAGATGCCCTCATCATCTTCATTATCATCATTACTACCCATCTTGAGTCCTCTTTTACAAGACACAGCTTTCGGTGTAACTGGCCGGAAAGATAGAGATAGAGACGCTAGCAAATTATTCCACTCTTTGTTGTACGCGTTACGAAAGACGAAACAAACCGTTTGGTTCGAATGCGTAAAATATCGATAACAAAAGAGGTGAAAGCCCACCGATAGTCTGGTTGTCCGCTGGTGGAAAGGGGAGGGAGGAATTAAGTCATGCTCAACATAACCTCCGCTAAACATAAGCAATTTTACGGGCGATCATCGATTACTTCATAGATGTTATATTTGCCACAGTTTTTTTTTTTAATTACTTTGAGCTGTTATCGAGAAAATACTGCGGGCAATTTCCAGTTTCATGTTCCTTCGTGCGTTAACTTTTTTCATCTGAATTATAATCTTAAATGATGTATTATAATGAAATATAAAACCTACGCAGTCTTCAAAGCTGGTACAGCTTGTATAACTTGCTTGTATTGTGATCAGTATATATACATCAAACTAATTTAAATGTTTCCGCTGTGGTTTTTCTCGGTCGTACCAATTACAACCAATTTATTAACCAAATAAACGATGGCTGTTTAGTAAATTTACATTCAATTAGTGCATATATGATCCAATACTTTAATATTTCATATTTTAGGTAACAATTTTTTTTTAATTATTTAAGCCAACAGTGTGCAGAATAACTAAATCCATAACTGGAATATGACTTTATTTATGCAGCGTAATAATATAGGACAATTTTATAACTATTACACATTCACGAGGTTCAAGTTAAAATACAAACGACCGTAAGAAGAACAACTTTTCATAACTTGTATAAAATTCTTCATTAGCCAATTACAACTACGTTTCTTCAAAAAATGTTTTAAATTTACTTATAACGCAAGACCGTGTTACCTTTGTCAAAAGTCTTATCCATCCGAATCGCCACACCCAGCATAATACATTGAGCGCTCGGTACGCTCAACCATCCGCTCGCGCATGTATACGAACACGTGAGTTATGAAACACGTTACTCAATGAGGGCATTCACGACTTTTTCTGCCACCAGGGCGGCACCACTTTACAGTTAGGTAAAATATTTCACAGATTTCACAGTGGGGACGATCATTTCTTAAGAAAATGTAATCTTTTAAGGTTTCTTTCTGTATTATTAGTTATATTTTATATTAATTGTATTACAAATGAATAAATCAAACTTTAAATATAACTAAAAGCCAATTTTTTTTACAAAAGAGTTATAAAGTGTAAAAAATTATAAATGAAATTATTAACGCATTGTGTTGTGTATTAATAAAATACTCTAGATAATGATAAACTATTATTTAAAACTGATTTCTCAATTAACTGACACTGTGTATCAAAAAACTTTACCTCAGTCGCCACTAGCGACATCTGGTGAGTGTAAGATTATTAGCACTCATTGTCAGACTGTTTGCCCAATGTGTTAAAACTTAAAATAAACCCGCAACCAGCACCAAAAGTAGCGCTCGCCAACTGACGTGAAACTCGCCACGTTAACTTCGCATGTATACAATTCACTTCGATATTCGGCGAATACGAATATTTCGCCATGGTAATAAAAAAATATTTGATGATTTGTTATTTAAAAAACATAAAAGTTGTAGATTTTTTTCTGTAAGGTGGGTTCTGGATATAATATTATGTCTGTAAAAAATAACAGTCAGGAATACAAATAGGTTGTGTGAAAGTTGAAAGAGTATTCCACTAATATTATAAATGCGACAGATTATGAGTATGTGTGTATGTACGAGGGTGGATTGAAAAGTACTCGGCCTAACCAAGAAAATAAACACATACTAAATCAGTTATATTTTTATTTTTCTACATGATCACCATCAAGTTCAATACACTTTTGCCACCTCCCCTTCCAAGCATTTAGACCGTTGAAAAAAAATGATTCTTCCTTAGAGTCAAAATATGCGTCTACAGCTGCTTTGACCTCGTCGTTTGTCGAAAATCTTTGACCTCCCAAGTGCTTTTTAGGTTAGGGAACAGAAAGAAGTCTGATGGTGCCAGATCAGGTGAATACGGCGGATGCGGTAACAGTTCAAAGCCACAGTTGTGAATTTCAGCCATTGACTGTACTGACGTGTGAACACGTTATCTTGATGAAACAGGACTTTTCTTCTGAGCATTCCTCGACGTTTTTCTTTTATTTCCTCTCGTAAACGACGTAGTAAGGTGCATTAGTAATCAGAGTTTATAGTCTGACCCCTTTCAAGATAATCAATCATAATCACACCTTTCGAGTCCCAGAATACTGAAGCCATCACCTTATTTGCCGACAAAATCGACTTAGCCTTTTTAGGGGGTGGTGAACCAGGTCTTCTCCACTGTTTTGATTGTTGTTTTGTTTCCGGTGTACAGTAATGAACCCATGTTTCGTCTATAGTAACAAAACGATTCAAAAAATCATCTGCATCGGCTTCAAATAACTCCAAACAGTCGCGTGAAATAGTCAATCGCTTCCTTTTTTGTTCAACTGAAAGCAGTCGCGGAACCCACCTCGCAGACACTTTGTGGAAACCCAACTCGTTGACAATGATGTTTTGAGTTCGTTCATAAGAGATGCCTATAATCTCGGCTATCTCTCTAATTTTTAATCTGCGGTCTCCCATTATTAAATCAAGTACTTTTTTAATATTTTCGTCAGTAGTTGACGTCGAAGGCCTTCCAGAGCGGGGTTCATCTTTCACACTCTCTCTACCACGCTTAAATTCTGCTATCCATTTTTTGACGGATGAATATGACAGAGCACAATCGCCTAATGTACTGACCATGTCATCATGGATGGCTTTTGATGATAGCCCCTTCTTATGGAGGTACTTAATGACGGCACGCTGCTCGATTTGCTCCATTCGCGGAAATTATGTCCGATTACTTTGTTAATAAATTTATAAAATCACAACTAATTATCGCACACGTTTCGAACTTCACACAATGAACTAGTCTGAACTGAACTAAATAATGTGGGTAGATTTGATTTTTAGAATTGAATGGATCTGTGTTAGGCCTTTTCAATCCACCCTCGTATGTATGTACAACCGCTGAACGGATTGGACTGAGATTTGGAATGAAGATAGCTTATACACCTTAATTGACATTAAAACATAGGCTAGACTACTTTTTATCCCGATAAATAAAATTCCCATGGGAGGAGAAAAGTGACTAAAGCCAACTTCTGCGCGGGCGAAGTCGCGGGAAAAATATAGAATTTAAATAAAAGCAAACAAACCTTGGAGCTAGTTCACTGAGCAAACGACGGTATCCCTTTTTATTTATTTATAGAGTTGCGTACAACAAACAATATTAGTTTTTAAATATTCGTGATTAGTATTCGCCGAATACGAATATTCGTATTCGTTGCATCACTAATATATAATCAGTTAAAGCAATAAAGTACCTATATATATAATAAAGATTGTGTTAATATCTCTCTTACAAAGCAATAAGGACCGTGGCCAAGCTCATTTGACTACTCTAGCGCCATCTATTATCTATCTACGGAAGCGGTTGCGATGTATATCGATATGAAAATTTGACGCGCTAAATACATAGTTCTTTATTTAATACATTTCCATAGATGTCGCTACATGGTACCGCTAAGTAAGATTGACGAAGTCATTGGGCTCTAGTATTTAGTACAAAACAGTGACGTAAGTTTCCATGTTTATATTAAATAAAACTAATTTTACGGATCTTATCTCAGTTAGAAGAACTGAATATTATATCGATTGATATTATATTGAATTGATCAAAAATGTTTAGCGCAAGATTTTATTCCTGGATTCGAATTTCAATGAAATTATTTTTTATTAAACACTAGCGATCCGCCCCGGCTCCGCACGGTTTATTTCTGGATCTCGACACCGACAACAACGCCACTTAGCGGGTCCAGTTGCGAATCTAAACCATCCTCTAATCAACTTAATCAAACGCACAAAATTTCATCAAAATCGGTCCAGCCGTTTAGGAGGAGTTCAGTAACATAGACACGGACAGAAGAATTATATATTATTTAATATGCATGTATTATTATAATTATATGCATATTATAATATATACATATAAAGCTTTCTCTTGAATCATTCTGTCTATTGATGAACACCGCATCAAAATCCATTGCGTAGTTTAAAAGATCTAAACTTACAGATGGCGGGAAACGACTTTGTTTTATATTATGTAGATTCCGTAATCGACGTATAATTTTGATTGAAAATTTTGCTTTTTTGTACAAAAGTTACGTATTCCATACAACAGCTCCAAAACCTGATTTTGTATGTCTAAGACAGGCGAGCGCCGCACCGGGCCACTACAGAACAAGACAGAGGTGTTTTAATTTTTTCCATTTACCATGTCGCATTACTTGAATGGCATAATATCTTTATTTTCATTTTTTATTAACTTTAAATTGTTTTGAAAGCTTTTAAGTAAAATGTTCAGATTGTCATCTTAATCATTTTGATACTTGAGTAAAGCTCTTGTTTTATTCACTGATCGTTTTCAAAGACTGTATGATGTTATGGAATTTGAATTCGATTTTTATCTTCCGGTCACATTCAAATAATTTATTAAGAATATTTAATTTAAACACATTTTATGGTAGCTTCGCACCTGTGTCAGGGTATCTAAATTGTGTTGAGTTCTTTAGTAGTGAGACAAATAGTTTCCTTTAAGATTGTACTTTTTCTATCCTTTTCTTATCCAATATATATTTGCTCATAAACGCGTCATGTTCTGGCAAAAGCGATTTCCTCATATTCTTTTAGAATATCACACAATTGATGCTTACTAATGCAACAAATGCTGGTAACAAGAATTGTAAATATGTAGTATGCATTTGAGTTATATCTGGAGAGTCGTTATTTAGTGATCGTGCTGCTACGTACGCTTTGGTACAAGATAATTGCCAGAAACAGTTATTTTATTCCTTAATTGCTCTCTTGCGCCGATAAGGATAGTCGTCGTTTTGAGTACGTGAGTCATGCAGGTGCGGAGGGGAGGTATTCTGGGGTCGAACTTGGATAGTGATTACTCAGAACAGCCGGTGTTCTGTTGTGGTTCTATATATATATATAAAGAAGTAGGGTTTTTACAGATGTTAAGTTGCGTATACAAAATTACTTCAGCGTTGTACACATGGAATTACTGTTATTACACTGAAGGCTACTATATTGTTCTTTTTTTATGAATTCTTAGTTTGAATACCGGTTTGTTCCAATTGCAATTGTTTGTGTCTTATGTTCTTGTTGATATCACAGTACTTTAAAATACGAGTACAATAAATCCTTCGTTAATTATGTAATGTTTCGGATAATCATAAGTTGCGTAATATCATTATACTCAACGTGTTTTACTGATGAAGTGCTTTTTGTATTGTTGGCTACATGGCCTCAAGAACACACTACATTATCTAACTTATTTCAAAACTGAAATGTGCGCAACATTTTTTAGAAGTAATTTTTTTAATTTTACTTTCAATTTTGTCAATTTTTTCGGTTTTGCAATCGGCATGAAGTTTCCGCCCGATAGCGATTATTTATTATTAGGTCAAAATCAATACTAGGTGGCAATAAAGGACCCCTTTTTTTGCCTAGGAGGCCCCGTCAGAGTAGGTAACCACCCTTGACGCCTCACAATTATATAAACAAAATTATATGTGTTATGTGTGCCAGTGTAAGCAAATATTTTGTAAGACGTCAGGACTCTGGTTTCTTTAATTTTGAAGATTTTTCCAAAAACAAAATAATTGTTAAACTTGCCTCGTCTTGATCAGTTTATATAAAAATAAACAAGAAAATTAAAAAAAAGACATTTCTAAGTGCTATTGCGTTGTGTATGAAAATGTATACTTTTTGACTTTTTGTACAGTACTTATTATGATAGCCGCAAAATCAATACCTTGTTAAAAATATGAAATTTTTCGTTATATACTTTTTATTGATAAGTTCAGATCAATATAATGTAATAATTACAATAGATCTTCTAATTCTTCGATATACAGACAGTGCGATTGGTCCAAACTGTTTCAGATATTGAGATAAAGTAATCCAGGGAAAATGAAATAGATTGAATTGGACGATATCGGGAAAAGTAGGTACTTTTGTATTATTGTGTGCCGAAATTGTTTGCATTAGAGTTATTATACGTTTGCGAATGTAAGTAAATTATTTTTAATATTCTGCTATAATGGGTCGGCTCGACCGGGGATGGACAACGCTCTCACAGAATACCAGCGTAAAATGGCAGCTTGACAAGATGTCTATGGGTCACAGCAACCACTTACCATCAGGTGGACTGTGTGCTCGTTTGTCACCCTATCATATAAAAAAAATCGCATGTATTTTATAGCGAGCCATTTTTAATCACATAGTTATTTTAATAATGCTGTTGTAATTTCTCCTTCGATTTCATACGCCTTGATAGCGTTTTATAGTTACTATAATTTACATCTCTTATAATTTTTTTTAATATAAAAAACACTAGTAATGCTATTAAACACTACTAATGTTAACCACTTCTGGTAAGCTTAAAATGCTTGTATTAGAAGTGGTTCACGACAGTAGTCGAATGGTGGATTCGAAGTCACGGCCTTTCGAGTTCGCGGCCCGCGCCCTGCCATTAGACTACTGACGCTTCAAAATTATTAATACATATATTATACCGTTATCACTGTGCTCCTTATCCCCGTGCTTTGGTTGGTTGGTTGGGAGTAGATAACACAGACATCAATTTGTGTTATCCACTTTATTTTCAACTAGCGCCTGATCCTGGCTTTGCCTGGATTGGATCAATAAATGTGGCGTTATTTAGATTTAAAATAATCAAAGACTATTTATTTTATTAAGTTTAGTTTCTTTTTAAAAAGAATCTGTTGATTTGACTAAATCTGTAATTAGATTTTAAGATAGCTATGTTAAGTGTTTTGTTAATTTTCATTAATACATCTAGTTAATTTGACGTGTTTGTTGTTTGTGCGGCGAAGTAAACACATCGTTCGTTAATAAATCACCTAACTTCATTACTTCCATACATCAAAAGTAAATATTTAAGCATACGCTCGGGCCACACCGGACGCAATTGCAATGGACGTTTTTGAAGGCATCTGATGACTTCGAAGCGTAACAAAACGATCATTAATTTTGCTCGCGGTATGGCAGCTTTTCAAATTCCATTCGGCGATACAAATAGAATTTGTGAGGATGTATTCATAACATATTATCTGAAATTGTGACATTCTATCCTGAAGTTCTGTTTGGACATTTAAACAAAATCATTTATTAGTAAAGGACTGTTATTGCTTAAAAGTATTACGCCGTTTGTTTTATTTAACTTCAGTTATAAAATTATCTTACTAAATCGATAATATAAATCCTAAACTCAAAATCATCATCTAGTATATAGGTTGCTTGTGTTTTATTTTATTTATTGTTTACTGAAAGGGTTCAACAGACGGATTAATCAGTCATAAACGTTCTACCCCTTGCAACTGAAATCACACCACGTTGGGTTCGGGTACAACGAGGTGAACGTGACCCCCGTGAAGGAGTGTCACACAAGAACGTCTGTTGCCCTCTCCTAAAAGAAAGGTTAGACGACTCAAATTACAGGTCCCTCTGGAGTGGTCCCGGTCTTGACGTCCCTTAAGTGGACTGTATCTTCATCTAATTTGGAAGGTGCAGTAGGAAATGAAACAGTAATTTAATTTTCGTAATTTCCCCATAAGAGGGCAACGTTGAAACTCGCTACTTTTCCTATCACTTCCCTATTGCCATCTTCTTTCTTGCTTTAAACTATAAAACTGGTAGCTGGTCCCGAACAAATTACCAGTTTATACGCTATACGCGAAAGAGAACCATAGCAGGAGGGATACTCGTTTGCGGTTCTAATTTATACAATAATCCAGAGTTCAACACCCTGTCGAATGCCTTCTCTATGTCGAGAAAGACGCCAACGACGTGCGGGCGCGATTGTATTCGGCTACAAGGTAGTGCAGCACCATGGTCAGCTGTGTAGCTGATGAGTGGTCTGTCTTGAATCCATGTTGATCCGCTCGAAGTTGAATTCACGGGCAGATACTTCTCAACAGTAATGTTTCTAGCAGTTTAGCTATGTGCGGTAGCAGCGTAATCGGCCTGTAACTTGGTGTCCCGGGTTTCGGAAGAACGATCACTTTGCCGATTTTCCAATCCTCCGGGAAGTGAGATGTCCGCAGTATACCGTTATAGAGACAACCTATCTCTACAAGTAATTAATTGGGCAGCTGTCGGAGTGCAGCGTTGGAAATCCCGTCGTGCCCCGGCGTCTTCCTCGTTTGCAGGCGAGTTACTGTCCTTCGCAGTTCAGCGGTGGCGCGGGCGACGACAGGAACTCCCGTACGCGACTTTCCTTCCAGGCATCAAGCTCCATGAACTCCGCACTTGCTGGGTTCGGCATAAATTGCTCCTCAAAGTGCTCTAAATTTTCACAAATTAATTCAAAAAAATATATTTTTATGGTACATCATTTAGACCCTGTTTAAATCCCATACAACATGAACAACCAATTCCTACACGACCATTATCATATCAGTAGGAGGCTAGTGCTTTCCTTGTCTAAATTACAACTATCTCTGTTCATTATGAAACATTATTTATTTGCATAATTATGCTATCCTTATCTAGCCATTTCTTATCTCTTAACACAAGAGCAAAATATATATTCATCTAGAATAAGTGTCTAATTTAATATAAGACTTTTATTTGTATTGCATAGCCGATTACTATGTAATACATGACTCGAAATTAATCTATAAACAAACTTTTATGGAATTAACTCTCAACCGGGAAATCGAACCCCGAACTTTCGTTCGACGTTATATTGAATCTATTTACTTTTAATATAGATTATCTCTTTATTTGAAGTGCCTTATATAATTTAATAGCAATAACTTCAAAGCACAAAATTATTTATTTTTTATGAAATGAAAAATGACAAACTATTTTGTAAACGCGTCGCCAACAGGGTATATTATAAAACGTATGTTTATTAACCGTTGATTTATTTGTGGGAATTAGTTTAATATGTTTTACAGAAATTTAAAATCTTTTCATAACCGATGTCTGACTGTGTCCAAATCTGTCTACATAATGTATGCTGCATCTTATGTATAATAAACCTAGCAAGCTAACAGCATAGCAAAGTGGCGAAGCAATCAGCTTTGTAGCGGTTTCTAACGGAAAAAAAAATTCAAAATAGGAGGTTCAGATGCCTGGGTGATCAGTAATCGATTGCTGAAAACAGAATTTGAAAATTCGAAACCGTTCTCGAGATAATCGTGGGACAGACGGACGGACAGACGGACAGACATCGTGAAATCAATAAGTGACTTGGCAAGCTTCGCCACTTAATAATCTATCGAGATTGCCTTTCGTTTAGGAATTAATTGGCAGTCAGCGGAGCTTTGTTTAAGCTCGACAAGAAGCTTGCGTGTGTAGGTGTCTACTGCGACGCCCTACCTAGAAAACTGATCTAGACAGATTTTTGATAGATGAGTTAATTACGTGAGTTTAACTACGTGGGTTAGTGAGTTCGTGGCTAGCGTATCTGTCTCGTATATCTCGTGTTGTTGTTGTTGTTGTGTTGTTGAACTCCAAACGAAGCCATCATTTATATGAGACACAAATTTTTAGTGTCATTACGTACAAAACTAAGTTTGATTTTATCGCAGCAAAGTGCGGTTGGGGTAAAAGCGTATAGAATCTGCCTTTCTAATACCTGCGATACTATACAAAGTAGCTAACGACTATACTGATTGTAATCAAAAGCCACGTGTTTAAAACTGTTATCATGTACATGTACTTAATTGAATCATAAACATCATAATCTTTTATAGAAGTAAGGTTAGCAAAAAGGCACAAAGTCCACTTGATCGTAAGTGAATTCTGGCTCATAGACACTACATGCATCTTCGATTAAGAGTAAATGCAGACACATTGTCATCCCTGAGAGCTAAGAGGGAATGTTAATTACGAGTAAAAACTATCTGACTTGCGTCACTTATCATACGAAAAACAACAGTATTATGCTGAGTTTTATAACACTGATAATAATTTGTAATCCTTGCCCTGTCGGGCCATTCGTGCCGCAGGAATAAGACAATAACGAACGTGAACGTGAAGTTTTTTTTTTAACCACAGTATGTTATTTTCCTGTAGCTTAATAAAAATTTCTAGGGTATAAAAATTGGCATTTAGCATTGTAACAGTTACCTAATACTTAAGAATAAGAAATAACACGGAAACTTCGCCCGTAACTTTCGGAACAATTTCTCCGTCTTCATATACTCCAATTACCTTACATAAGCGTGAATCCTCGCAGTTGATAAGTGAATTTATAGTAGTAATGAACGTAACGAGCAAATGTTAAAACTTTTCCTCTCGTCTGACTTTGTGCTGTATTTATATTGATCCCAATGTTCTATATTGTTGGTTTATATTTCAATATTCCTGCTGTTTATTTGTCTTCTTACTCAGGGAAATTATTATATTGTAAAACTTGGGAAATGCTATCTTTTCTTTTACGATGATGGCGCCGCGTATTTTGTACACTATTGAGAATGTTTTTAGATGACTCGTATTTTTATTATGTAATTACTTCTGAAATATAAAATGTTATCTTTTAGAATACAGAAGCGATTTAAGCATTTATAAAAATAATCGTGCAATAAATAAAATCAATTGAAAACGGTGCAATTGCCGGGCGCGTCCGCCGCTTTGAGGAAATCACGTGAACAATAATAGCAACACAATATTTTCTTCGTCCGTGCGTCATTGGTATTCAATTGCACTTGGTAACGGTACAAGTCTTCTACACCCTATGCACAAGTTTATCGATTTACAACAGTTACTGGATTAGTGATGCTGAAAACGTTTTGTGTTCAGAAATTAGTCGTAGTCTATATTTGTGCAAAACCACACATTTTTTGTAGGTGTGATTGCTCCGTGTCAGAAGTTACCACATAAGCCTAACATGGGGCGCAGGATAGTGAGTACTAATGAGTGCCTCTTTGCGCGTATATGGCACTAAAATATCTCTATCATTTAAAAAATGCATAACTTATACAATAGCACTTTAACTATCACCAAACATATATTTGTGCAAGTAACGGGGCAGAGTAAAAAACTGTCTCTCCCTGCTAAAGTAATATTGTTTAGTTATATACTGTTTATAAAACAAATCACATCACAATTGCCAGCCAACTTCTCACCAAAGCAAGGCTGTAATTTTAAGAAGATCTTATTTTCACAACTTCACTTACAGTACAAAAGTTAAAGTATAGTTACAGACCAGTACTCGTACGTCCTACTCCCAGGTACGGGCCTCCTCTCATTTTCTGAGACGGTTTTTGTATCTTTTTTTTTTTGTATAATCGACAGAACTTTACTTACATTAAGCTAATCAATTAATCTTGCGGAGCATCTATCAATGTCATACATTTTTTTAAATTTTAACAATTTAAAGAAGATTAATTAGTATTTTTTTATTTTATTTGTTTGATTAAATAACATTATATTATGCGAGCTTTATATTCTGATATACTTATTAACAATGTTGATATCATTTCACAAAGAATTATTTTTTAACCATTAAGTATATATTAAGTATATATATATATTAAGTAATATGTAGAACATATTATTATTGACTGTAACATTTCTACCAGGGATGTTATGGAGCTCCGTAACCGTAACCGAAACTATCGGATATCCGAAATAAAAAACTATTCGTAACCGTAACCGAATCCGATATAAAAGTTTCGGATAATTTCGGATAAGGGTAGGGGCTGAGTCTAAACTCTAAATGAGACTTGTTATAACAGGTTTCTTTTTTACATTAGCGGCGCGTGTCTCTTACTCTTGCATTGTTTGTTTATTATTTATGTTGCAGTCATACATAAGTCCCGTCAGTCAGTTTTATATTTAGGTACGAGTAATTAGTTTAGTTCGACGAAGTGAAAGAAAAGTGTTGTGTTATTAAATTGTTTACCTAATCTGGACCAAATGCGACCTAAGTCTAGTTTAATTTGGACATTTTTTAATCAAGTTAATGCAGATTCCGCAAAATGTAAACAGTGTGATAAAACCTTTTCACGAAAAGGAGGTGGCACTACTTCGCTTAAACTTCATCTTAAATCAAAACACGGTGATAAGTACGAAGAACTTTTGTTACTAGAAAAAGATATCCAACAAATACCACATACCACGAAACAGCTGACACCATTACAAGAGTGTAAAAAACAGCTGTCAATAACAGATTCTTTAAAAAATAAAGGCGCCTGGGATGAAAGTAATGTCAAGCAAAAAGAAATTGATAAATTAGTAGCTGAAATGATTGCATTACAAAACTTGTCATTTAACTTTGTGGAAGGTGTCGGCTTCCAAAGATTAATGCAGGCAGCATTACCACGCTATCATCTAAGAGGTCGGCAGTATTTTACTAATTTGCTGTGTACTGATATATACAATAAAATTAAATTAAAGGTGCTGGGATTACTTAAGCAATTTGAAAAGTTGTCATTTACTACAGATGTGTGGTCAGAGCCCAGCTCAAATGTATCGTTACTTAGTCTTACTGCTCATGGCATCACCAATAAATATGAAAGAGTTTCTATAATACTCAAGTGTGAACAATTAGAGGGTCGGCACACAGGTGAAATTATAGCAAATAATTTAAACAATATTTTGAAAGATTGGGGCTTAAGCACGGAATCAGTTCATTGTATTTTACGCGACAGAGGATCTAATATGATAAAAGCTATGAATATGGCCAATTTCACTGATGCAAACTGTACTATTCATCAACTACAATTATGTGTGCGATCAACGATGGAAATCGAAGAATTTCTCTCGTCAGTAATTACGAAGTGCAAGAAAATTGCAACTCACTTCAATCACTCCCTAATCGCGCAAAATGAATTGAAACAAATTCAAACAGAAAGACTGAACCAATCAGGACTAAGTATAATTCAGGAATGTTCCACACGGTGAGATTTTTTTATTCTATTTTATACACCTATCTATTATGTAATTTTTTTTTATTTGATTTGACATTGTTTTTTCTTTTTTCACAGATGGAACGCGACGTATTATATGATGAAAAGAATATTGACATTAAAAGACTCCTTAGTACTGTATTCGGGCGCGCATGATATACCAATTCTTAATGCTGATGAATGGCTCGACTTGAAAAAGTGTGTTGCAATACTAAAGCCGTTCGAAGAAATTACAAAGGAGTTAAGTAGTGCTACTGCAACAATAGCATCAGTGATTCCATTAATATATACTCTTAAAAACACACTAGAAACAGAGAAGAGTAAAGAAGAGACTTCTGAGAACTTCAAATTAATGATTACGAAAATGATCCAAGACATCAATGTCAGATTTCAGGATATTGAAAATAATAAAATATATACAATAGCTACTTATCTAGATCCACGGTTTAAACTCAAGTTTTTTACTGAAATTACGAAGGAACAGGTACAGTCTGAGATTCTGGGGATTCTTGGGTGTTCAAAAGCTTCTCGTGATGAAGGTCCTTCTTCACCTAAGAGATCACGGAATGAGATTCCGACAACAAGCTCAAGCAACTATTCACACATTCAATCTTGTCTAGCTGAAATATTAAGCTTAAGTGACGAGGAAGAGCAAAACATAGATTGTGGTGATGATGTGCACAATCAATTTATTGTTAAAAAGACATTACTAAATGAATACAACAGGGAGAAACGATTGACACTCAATGAAGATCCACTTTTATGGTGGAAAATGCATACCAAGTACCATTGCTTAAGTGATTTAGTAAGACAGTACCTTTCTCCACCTCCTGGAAGTGTACCAAGTGAGCAGCTTTTCAGTGCAGCTGGGTTAATTTATGACCCCTTAAGAAATCGACTTTCTGGTGATAAGGCTGCGAAATTGCTTTTTGTTAAGTATAATTTACCTTTGCTTAGTTTCGACTATTAAAAGAAATCATTAAGTGAAAGACAAGTAAATATTTTGTTATGTTATGTTCAGATTTTAGTTTTTATTCTTCAATATGCAAAGACTTAAGAAGACTGATTTATGCGTTGTAATAGTTCCTAGAAATATATTGAAGAATATAATAGAAAAAAAAACTAATAGCATTGTTTTTGATTATAATAATTTTGTAATAGCATTTTTAAGTAGATAACTTAAAAATATGTAGGTAGCTACATTAATTAGTATACTATTCTTATAAAATTGTTAATTACTTGAATAAATGACTGATTGTAATACCAAATGATAACCAAGATATAAAGCCAAATGATTACCTACTTATTTGTATTTTACTTAAATACCTCAAAAATCTTATCCGATCCGAAACTAACGGATAATCCGAAATAATTTTATATCCGTAACCGAAACCGAAACCGATATAATATTATTCCCATATCCGTATCCGTATCCATATCCGAAATATCATATCCGTAACATCCCTGATTTCTACATTTCTCGAAAGCTGCAATAGTCGCCGGTGGGTCCGGGTGTTTGCTGCGGGCTCGTTTCCCGTCACTCGTAACTCAATTGACAGGCAATCTCGCACCGGCGCCGCCCGAGCAATTACCAACAACACCCCCCGTACCACTGAGATATGATGGAAGTAGTGTTGGGTCCTCTGTGCTTTATTGCTGGTGCCTCGACTTATAATACCGACCATCATAATTTTTCTTCCATCCATCAGGATTTGGAACTGAACGAGATTAAAATGTTGATTTTTTATTTAAATAGAATAAGGGTGGCAAACGAGCACACAGTCCACCTAGGAATGCCAGATCGAAAGACCAAAATATCTGGACAATATTTGAAAATATCGGGATTTTGGGGTTGATGTCGGCAGAAAATATTAAATAATAAAAATGTAAAATAAAAAGTTTATTTTTTAAATTAATAGGCTACAAAAAGACTTAACATTGTTGACACGTAACTAATAATTTAATTACACAAAATTTTGAGTTGCCACATTTATTTGACATTGGACTTTACTGAGACCACCAATATGGATCCTTAGTAGTATTCAGAAAATATTTAAAATTCAATCAATTTCCTTTAAAATTCAGTCTAATTACTAACTCAGCTTTTATTAAATCAAAGGCAGTTGTGATGTGAAGAGAAGCTGTTTGTCTGGAGATTTTGAGTTTTGTCGGAAGTCTGGAGATCATTTAAAATTTTGAGAGAATCCAGACGCATCCCTACCATCAGTGTATGTTGTGGCCCATAAACATAAACCCATAATAGACATCTATATTTATCCTCGATTAAGAATCAAAATGCAGATGCGTTGTCACCCCTCAGGACTAAGATGTAATGCCTCGTTTCCAGTAAAAAGGGTCTCGGGTTCTCTACACTCATCATACGAAACACAGCAGTGTTAAGCTGCTATTTTACCCTGGTATTCTGTGTGAGCGTCGACCCGTTCGTGGCCCATTTGTGCTAGAAACATAATATAGCTGCAGCGTGCTTTTAACACGTTAAAAATTTTAAAAGTTGAAGTTGTTATCCTAGTCGATCTCTGTTGGCGACGCTCTTAAAAAATAGTTTGTCATTTTTCACTTCATAAAAGATAAATAATTTCGTGTTTATGCGTTATTATATATTATTTATGTGTTATTGCTATTAAATTATATATGGCATTTCGAATAAGGAGATAATACGTGTTAAAAGTAAATAGATTCAATATAATGTCGAGCGAAAGTTCGGCGTTCGATTCCCCGGTCGAGAGTTAATTTCATGAAAGTTTGTTTATAGATTAATTTAGAGTCATGTGTTACATAGTAATCGGCTATGCAATAGGAATAAACGTCTTATATTAAATATGATACTTATTTTAGATGAAAATATATTTTGCTCTTGTGATTAGAGATAAGATTCATTATGGCTAGGTAAGAATACCGTATGTAAACAAATAAAATAATGTTTCATAATGAACAGAGATAGTTGTAATTTATGTAGTAATAAGTAATAAATGTTTCAGGATTACTATATGTGTTAATAAGAATAGTACTGTGTTAAAAGTGCCTAAATTTGTGCTTAAATTAGTGAAATAATTATAGATTTATATAAGAAAATTAAAGTTGAATTAAAGTGTAAAATGTTTAAATTGTGAATTAAACTATTGCATTAGTTAAGATATTCATGTTTATTAATAAAGATTGTTATTTTGACCATGTGTGTTAAATATTTAAGATTTCTAACTTTGAAAATGTTTGTATTCTGTTGAATATCTTAATATGTTTTTATGTGATAAAGATGTAATGTATATCATAATGATCCTCCTTCATTTTTTGAAGTCGGTCGAAAATACCTTGATCTGATCGACCCAGGTGGAAATAAACAGAATAAAAATTAGGTAAAATTTTAAAGGAAGATGTTTCCTAATATTTACGCTAATAAATCACAGTGATTTTATCGCGTAATAATAATTCATTTATTTCAGACCAATTATTATTTGTTAAAAAATTTATAATCTAAATACCTATAACATTAAAGAAAATTAAAATTAAAATACTACTCTAGATAATAATAACAGTTATTAAACTTTTTTGATTATCTAAGTTTCGGGTGTTTTGCTCCCATGGTCACGGGTAGACTGAAGTATTTTAATGCATTTTATAGAAATTGTTCTATTTAATAAACAACGTAGTGTATAATATGTGCACCTATTAAATTATTGGCAAAAAATGCGTACCCTTTTCTACAATATTAAATTAGATAGATACATTATTATAGTATAAACAATTTCATTATAATATTAGAACTCATTAATTTTACAGCCTATCAAAATATGTCCACTGCTGAACATATGCCTACCCCATCTGTTCCCCCATGCCCCATCTGTCGCCTCTTAAGACACCTACGGTACCTATGATATGAAATAGTGCATTCTATTACGCCACCACTACACGGCGAAATGAGAACTGGATGTTTTCATAACTCCATCATACATATATAGAATCAACTAATTGTGTTGCTAAATACACACCACTCTGTCCTTCGCTAGTTACAACGCCAGGACTAAATAGAAAAATTCGAAAACTTATTTCGCTCGGAGATCGGACTGATATCAATATCGAATTGTTGCAGGTGTGAGAAACAGATTTACAGTGTGTCCTATTGCCTGATGATGTGGTCTAATGATCTTTCTGATTTAATCGCCTAGTGGGTTGTAAACTTGACTAACGGCTGGCAGTTTGATTGTTTATGTATGACTGTTATAACTTTTGTTATGGTGACTTGAATGACGACTTTAACACAGGAATCGTATAATTCAATTCCTCCCTCTCCCTTCTAACATCGGACAACCAGGCGTTCGGTTCGGCCACTCTCCACCCTTTCGTTGTTGACTTACCGTACTTCGATCCAAATGGTTTGATACATCGTTCATCATGCGCACAGCAAGAGTGGAATAGTTGCCAGCATATGTCTTTCATTATCTATCCGATTTAGAGTGTGGGTGTCTTCAAGGCAAGAGTGTGATTGTAGTTAAGCGCTGTCTTAGAATAATATAAAAAAAGACTTTACTTTGATATAAGTTGATGATGCATCATATATACAGAATGGGGTCCCACATATATGCAATAAATGAAACTACAAGTAATACTAGTCCATAGAAGTGTAGAAAATTAAAATATTAAATTAAAACCTGTAAAATAAAAATAAAAATTCAAACAAAACAACAGTACAGTAACATGTAGTATATTTAACAATGTTATGTAACAGTGGTAGAGCCACACGGCAGCTTCTGCTGTCGCACGGATGGGCCGGCTCGAACCGGGGTGGTACCACGACCTCACAAAATACCAGCGTGAAGTAGAGGTTTACCTCTGCGTTTCGCTTGGTGAGTACAGGTGGCCGGAGGCCCTTTTTACTGGAAATGAGGCATTCCATCTTAGTCCTCACGGGTGACAACGCATCTGCATTTTGATTTGGAATAGAGGATAGATGTAGATGTCTATGGGCCGCAGCAACCACTTACCATCAGGTGGACTGTGTGCTCGTTTGTCACCCTTATAATATAAAAAAAAATGTAGGTTATTATAACCAAAGTTATATCTTTATTGTTGAAATTGTCAAACTCACAAAAATATTAGTTATTATTTTCGAGAATAACAATAATAAGACTTTTTTATTTTATTAAACATCATTAATCAAGTTTATCACCATATAGTATGTTTAAATTTGTGCACTTGTAAGGTTTTATTTTATTTTTTATTTATTTTTATTTGAGAAGTGTTGTACTGCTTAAAATGTAATAGAATAATTGTAATTAAATATAGATTAGTAGTAATATAGATAATAAGAGATTAATATAGATTAGACAAGTAATTCTTAATTATATATTCTAATTAAAAATAAAAAATACCACTGGTTCGGAATAAAACCCTTGTCTTGGGAATAACTAACATTAAATACACAACAATTATAATGTAATAATATTAAGATTTAACTGGATTTTTTTTCGCATTTCACTTTCACTTGCAGGACCTTTTTTCGCGTAACCTTAATGATGAAATGCGAAAAGTTATTTTAAAGTTTGCATTTTTGGAACATAAAAAAATAAGCGGGGAGTTGTTTTGTGACATATTTTATATGCCCCAAACTACACTTACGTGTTTTTGTATATAAGGGTTGAAGTGAAAATGTGGTTGGCGATGAATTTTTTAAATGTCTGGCACACTATCCTACACTCGAATGCCTCCGTTAAGACGATTTTGACACCCTACATCCTACAACGAATATCATTTCTACCGATTTTACGTAACGCAGGCTTAGCTCCAGAAATCATACGCTCCACGCACTTTCATCTGCGGCGTAAACCTAATTAAGTAGCAATCTCGGAGCGTATAAATGTGGCTCCGTCTTGGAGATTTTGTTACGGTTTATTTAACATCGAGTTACTTTTAATGTACAGTGCGAGATTTCAATTTGATTTTCATCCTAAAGCTAAATGTACTGACTTTTATGGTGTACACAGGCTTATTAATTAAGTTACACGTGTGTTCTAGATATTACAGCCACTTGATGACGTTAATAGCCTCTGCGACATACATACATACAAAATATTTATTTAAAGATTTTGTTCAGTTTAGTCGTTGTGAACGACTTGCTATTACAGGTTGACGGTTGCAGTACTAGTCACTTCGAACTTTACAACCTACGGCCAAAAACCCAGCTAAAAATGTTGAATTGCTTATTCACTCTGTTAGACGCGATATTTTGACAATACCTATCAATTGATTATCTTAACATAAAGCTTGGTTCCTTTAATCTTTTTCTTTGCTTTCACACAGCAAATTTTTCATTCAAGAATATAAAATCGCATTTCATCAGACCACTTCGTGGGATGTTTCGAAAGTGACGAAGTCTGCCAAAGATTGATGCGCTTTGCCAAGTGTGCTTCTGTGTTCAGTTTATTTATTGTAGGGTGACCATATATCTAAAATAAGTATGGATAACATTGGGAATAAATTCATACAACAGACATTGTTTATAACATGCAGGACTCTCATATTTATTTAAATGTTATATTGTGAGCTGTAAGTTAAATGAAGCTTGTTGTAAGTTTGTAAATCTACTTAAAAGATTTTAATATTAAAAAACAGTTTTATTAACTTTTACGTAACTTAATCTAATCATAATAAATCTAACTTGCGTATTTATTCTTAAATATACATCTTACGGAATTTGCAACACCTTAAAAGTGTCATTCAGCTCAATCATGGCATTTTTATTAACTTTTACTAAATGTGACATTCGCATACCTGTCCGGATTTTTTCAGGAAACCTAGGCCACCCTCAGTCTGGCTCCTACGCTTTCACAATGTAGCCTGACACGCTATTGTTGGACGCTTCGCAATCTATGCAATTGCTGTTTATTTGTTAATATATTATGTATTAACGCTTCGTATATTTCTTGAGCAATATGTTTAAAAAACTCTTCTAATAAAATATTAAACGTGTTAATATGTATATTATGATTATATATAAGATAATAAGCGGTGTAGTTGTTTAAAATTTTGAACCCAAATTTCAAAGACCGATGATGTGGTGCAGCATCATTAAAGTGGAGGTATAGTTTTCTCTGTCACCATTCCGTCTGCACGGATTGCTGAGTATTAGGAAAATATTTCTAAATATCCTATATATTCAACAGGGCATAAATGCTGCTGCATGAGAAAAGTATCCTCATACCTTCAAAAGGTGTGTGATAAGCTATTGTTTTTGTATTGTTGGTAAATAATAAATATTAATTATTAAAGATATTACTGTTTGCGAAAGAGCTAATGTAAAAAAGTAATATTTAGCAATTTGTTTTATTGAACTAATTCCAATTACTATTAATCCTCAAAAGTAACAGAAGATATTGTTACTTATATAACTATCGTACCATGTGTAAAACAGATTGCTAATGAAAAAGTTAAAAGAAAGTTCTCGTCCCTTGCACGATACTGTACTGACTGTACTGAGGCGTGTATACATTTAAAATTGCCCAAGGGGTCACATTCAAACTTCGCCCTAGGTGTAACGACGCAATGTCTGCAACGTAGTTTGTTGTCTATGTGCAGACTGGAATATGTTGCACAAGAATATAGGGACAAACAGAATGCGTGCAGTACTATCGCCGTTCAGTGAAACACCATTTTAATTATTATTGGATAATTTTTGTGTAAATTTTTCGTAATTGTTAATGACGTAATTTGAGAAATGTTCCCTCAATTTTTACTAAATGACTATTGGTAGACACAGGTATAGAGATAATGAATAAGTACATCGTAGATGTTAGGTTTTTTTAGCCGACTTCAAAAAAGGAGGAGCTATTCAATTCGACTGTATTTGTTATGTGTGATAGTTCTTTTCTTTTTTATTTTAAAGCGCACCCGCTTCTCGTGTGGTCGCATATAAATTTTGTCAAGATCTGACCAATAGTTTCTGAGTTATCCTTAATAATGCGTATTTAATTGTTTTCGACTAAATTGATGATGTTCTCATTTTATTTATAAAAGTCGGTTGTACAAAATTTTTAATATTACCACTTGTTGGATAACTAGGTCGGAATACTTGAGAAGGTAATAATATTTAGGCTTTATTTCTTTATCGTAAAATTTAATTTCAAGAATCTGCTTATAGATAAAGTCATAGACTTAGAATATACTTACGCCAGTATATTCTAAGTCTATGGGTAAAGTCCACCGACTAATATAGTCTGTTCGGCGATCGAAAGTTCGAAAGCCGCGCCGTTTTAAATGCACAAACCCAACCGGCAACCGAAATGTCGTCAGACTCGATTGCCTGTCATTTCGTTTCAAACTGATTGATTTGAGATTTCGCAGTAGCGGCTCGCATTGCTTAGAACGTTAGAGTTCGTTAACATCGGCCCACGTTTCGTGCGATTATACGTGAATGATGATGAGAATGGTCGCGCTGTCAGTGGCCGCGGGCACCGGCGCGCTCGCGCTTAGTTTCACACCTCGGCAGTTGTCTCCAGTGAATCTGTGCTGCCACATAGAGCAGGATGGTTTTGGTGCTCGCTAATGCCATTGTGTAAAATTGCACACTTTATAAACCGAGTAATAGCGTGCCGTGGGTGTCGTAAGAGGCGATAGAGGGAAACGAACCAGGAAATTGGCAGCAGAGTCTTCTAATTAATTACAACTAAAAAAATTATAGAAAAACTGCGGTTGCCAACCCGCCTGCCAAGCGTGGCTACTATTGCAAATATCCCCCTTATGAGGCAATCTATGGGAACTCCTTTGTTCAGCAGCGGACTTTGATACGCTGTACAGCCTGTTGTGTGAGTGACACACTTTATATTTTGTACACAAGCGTGTAAGGCAAATTTGAACATATAAAATTCAAAGCGCTTTAAACACCGTGCCCCAAGAAAGGTGAATGTATGTCATGTGGGCATGCAAATATTTAAAAACAGTTAAAACTGAATATTTTTGAAATTGTGTGAAATTTAGATGTGTGTTGCAAACTCAAAAAGCATGAAATTTATTAATATATTATGTACACTATATTATTATGTGATTAAAAGAAATATTTTATTGTGACCTCCAAAGCGGTGTCTACGCACAATACACGCTACATCGTGATCTCCCTTCGCCGAGTCGGCTGCGGTGCAACCTCAATATGTTCACGGCTATTACGCGGACACGGTTCCGTGTTATAGTTCCTTAAAGGGATATTTGAATGAATAACTTTTATATTTTTATTATTAATATTCAAACTTGTGATATATATAATAAATTATTATTATATCACGTATATTTTTCGTAGTAATCCTAAAAATTCAAAAATCGTAAAGGTATTTTTTTGGAATTTGAATACTCTTTCAGACTATTCCAACCACCATTTTTTTTATTTAATGATATATTATTTTTGTATTCAAACATATCTTTTTTATTTTAAGTTAAGAACCTACTACATACACTTCAGAATGGGTTTTTATCTATTATCGCGATAAGCTGTTAATCTCTGAACTATTATAACAATTTAATCAAACATCATAACTATTTGTACAATTTTAAACAAAGTCTTATGATACACAAAATATATTGTAGTTGTGTATATTGTCATCATCATCATCATCATCGCAGCCCTACACAAATTCATTGTTGAAGATAAATGTATGTATACCATATACCATATCTTAATATAAAATTAATTTAACGTAATGTATATTAAAACATTCCTAAATATATTTTTATTTTTAATTGTACAACATATATAGCTAACTGTCACACTATGACTACAGCCCATCACACATCCCCTGCTGAATATAAGCCTACCTCATCGATTGCCACAAGGCACGGTTCTGAACCACCTACTTCCATCCACTTCCTGCATCTCGTACCAGGTAACTTACCGTTGCGAAGCTGCCACTCGAGAAATTTTCTTCCCATTCGGTTGTATATTTTCTGGGCGTTATGGCCGGTCATTGTACTCAGTAAAAATTGAACTACATTTAAGTATAAGCACCGTCATTGCTACTTGCCTTGCCAAATCTAGCCTGAACATTATCATATTTTATGTGTGTATAGAATAACACCAGGATTTTTTCCTGTTCTATCATTTCCACGTATAGAAACACCACATTCCGAACAATTATTTCTAGGCCATAAGAACTATTTCTGAACGGGGTTCCAGCCCACGGGCCCACAGCATGTCGCACCGAAACTCTGAGCTACCGAGCCGTCACTTGTTCAAAAGCTTAGATTTTTATTTAATCTATACACATCATATATGAATAAAATTGATGTGCCTGCTGTAATATCAAAATAACTGCTTTTTCTGTCTGTGTGTCTGTCTGAGCTAATCTTCGCAATGGCTGAACCGATTGTGATGAAACTTCACGAACAGAATAGAGAGCAGGGCTTTTATTCGAAAAACTTGTAGTATTGTTTTGTGAAATCGAATAATTGGTAAAAATAAATAACAGTGGTAGAGCCACGCGGCAGCTTTTGCTGTCGCACGGATGGGCCGGCTCGAACCGGGGTGGTACCACGACCTCACAGAATACCAGCGTGAAGTGAGGTTTACCTCTGCGTTTCGCTTGGTGAGTGCAGGTGGCCGGAGGCCCTTTTTACTGAAAATGAGGCATTTCATCTTAGTCCTCATGGGTGACAACGCATCTGCATTTTAATTCGCAAACGAGGATAGATGTAGATGTCTATGGGCCGCAGCAACCGCTTACCATCAGATGGACTGTGTGCTCGTTTGTCACCCTTATCATATCATATCATATATATATATATATATATATATATATATATATATATATAACATATATATAAATAAATGGTCTTTAATTATAATTTTAAAATCTAAATAACCTTAAGCGAAGCCGGAGCGGGTCGCTAGTTTTGGAACATAAACCCCAATTAACTTTTCAGATACATAATAAACAACGGCCTACTAAATAACTAGATAATACATGTTATATCTACTAATAAAAAAATAAAATGTAATACAGATTGACACTTCGTTTTTATGTAGATCACTGGACTGGTTTTTAATATGACAGCTTTTTTTTTTAGGCGCATTTATTACATTGTGAATGTTCCTCGTTGTTCAGATATAGTTAAATTGACAAGGACGACAGATCATGGATTTATTTTAGTCAGTTATTTAAACGCAACACACAGCAACTGCGTCTATTATCTACCTTTCGTCAGACATTTTACTGACTGTAAGTTACATCAGCAAAAGGTCCCAATGTGATGACGTCCTAGCCAATGTCAACAATCCCTTAGGACATTGTACTAAAACAAGAGTGCACTAACGTAGAAGTACTACATACCTGTAGTCTACTCAGACTCGGGATTCAAAACAAAAACATTCATATTTACTGTTAGTGTGTTAAAAACCACCGCTGAACATAGGACTCCCTCGTAGATCGCTTCATAGGGGGATATTTGCTATAGTTACTACAATGGGCAAGCGGGTTGGCATCCGGGGTTTTTTTATTTTTAGTCGTTATGAGGAAGGCCCTTCATATTGTGTTGCATATAATTCAAAGTCATATTTTTGATGACTGTGTGCCAAAAATGTTATGACTCCATATTGAAACTAATAAATGTATAACGTAAAGAAAGTAGGCACACGAGCTCAGTAATCCGATACTTCGACCAATAAGTTGTGGCTTCTGACCTCATTGTTTGTATTATATAGTTATATTTGACAGGCTGTCCGAGCGACGTCCCTCTGGCGATGCGCGTCGACAATTTCCTTAAACGGTCCGCGAGGTCATGAATCCGTTCCGACGGGTTGTTGCGATGGTATCAATTTCTAGTCGCTAAACAGCTATTGGCTGGCTATAATATGTTCTAATATACCCAATACAAAATTTCTTAAAAGGTTCTTTAGTTAAATAATTACAAAACCTTCTTCTGTCATCTTCCACGTCGCACAAATATACATAGATAATTTGATTTACTGCTATGAATTTTCTGCTTGTGATTACAATCTTGTGGCTTTTCGGACTTTTTAATATTTTATTTATAAGCGCTTTGATCGTTTTGTACGTTCAGTGCTTTTGTACTTTTTTATACCCAGCAATGAATGATATAGGCCTCTACAAAAGAATGCGCCAATTGGCATATTATGTAAGTTAAAAGGTAAGCGGCATGATGTGCGCGGATCCAATACCATTCTTCCCTATTACCAGACCATAAGATTTAGATTCGGCATTTTGAAATGGCTAAAATGGCCACGTCTTTAACAAGATGGGTGCAACCAGGTGCAGGTGAAGTTGATAATTGGGGAAGTTATCACATAACCTCTGTCCTGCGGCGCTGTCCTGAACCACAATGACACAGTAAGCTACGAATGACAACCGAAGCGTAAATACCTTATTAAGGCTTCGGTGGCGCGGGAATCGGTAGTCCATACATCACACCAAATTACGCTATCAAAAGTTTCCGACCGACTACTATGTTATATAAAAGCTCCGCTATATGCAACGGTCCTATGAAACAGTAAGAGCTAAATGATTAACATCACAGAAAATAAATCTACACGGAGCGTAGGACGCTCCCCGAGCCAGAAATCGTGTGATGATAGATGTCCCCTTTCCCTCCGACGACCAAACTTGTATACTAAGAAACTATACAGATGAGGCTATTAAACGGTTTTGAGTAGGAGATGAATTTCTAATCAAATAGTCAATGATTCTAGATACTTGATGACAATGTTGAGGATTACAGTGCTGTAACAACATAACTACGAGTAGTTCTAAATTCATAAGTATCGCCCGAAGGATAGGTTCTGCGAACGGTACACGTTGACCAATGCAAGCGCTCCCACTCACTACTCTGATAAATTGTTTCTGCGATTCGCAAACGTTCGCCTGTCGACAAGTTGCAATTCATGCTTCAACCTCTACGCCTGTGTCCATGAACACTACCTTAGAAAAAAATAACATTTTTATTTTCATACAACCACTGACTTACATAACGATATACTAATTTTTAACGTAAAACCTTGAATATTGGAAAATAAAATTTCTAGACCAATTAAATAGGTGGACGTTTTTTGCGGGTAAATTTGAATAATTCTTCACTGAACTGAATCCAAAAAAATCTACCGTCAGGATTTAATGATTATAAACTTTATGCCATCGGTTGGCCGTTAAGTTCCTCATTCGATTCTAGGCAACTTATTCTCCCTTGTACCCCACAGAACTCTAATTAAACCCCTAGTTTAATTTACAATACAGATACTTGTTTTTATTTAATGGATATTTAATTATCCATTATAACTTAACGAATCTATATAGCCTTGTAAGTGTTGTAAAAGTGAGTCAACAGTTAAACGCCTTCCTAACGGGTACTGGTCTTAAAATGTATATGCACCTTTGAAAAAACATTAACGCCTCGTTTAAATCAACCTGTCAGTTTCCGACTTTAATCATTTTATTGCAGTTTTAACGGTTACACGAAATTTTCAACAGTGGTTTTGTTCCCGTGTGGTTTTTATAGTTTCATTATTTTCGTTCTTTTATTTTCTTAAATGGGTGAGTCCAAACTTGACAATAATCGAAGTTTGTTTTTATACTTTTAAAATTACAATTACAACATTAATTTACGCTAATAAAACTGCCGCGACTTTACTAGCTTCTTTCATAACCGAAATGGCGCCCATTTAAGAATGTTACAATGAATCCAATCATAGCTCGTATCTTATTCCTGAAGTACAGAACGCTGAACCACAAAATAAAAAGATAATTGAAGGACTTAGAGAAATTATGCTACTTCAGGGTCGCGGAAGCGTGTACAACACTATACAATTGAGTTTTTATTTTTATATAACTAATAGTGACAAATGATTACAGATATCTACGATATACATCATCATAAATATCAGGCCACCTGATTGTAAGTGAACGCTGTGGCCCATAGATGTCTTAATATACATTGTCAATCAAGAATCAAATTACAGATGTGTTATCACTCTGGAGGACTAAGATGGAATGAGTCGTTATTAGTATAATTTAAAGTTATACAATTTTGATACTACCAACTTCAATATAAATTATTAAGAATAACTCAAAAACTATTGGTCAGACCTAGATCAAATTTATATGGAGCCACACGAGAAGTACCAGCTTTCAAATAAAAAATGCATCATCCAAATCGGTTCTCCCAGAAAAAAGTTATGAGGTAACACACATAAAAAAACGTTCAGTCGAATTGAGTACCTCCTCCTTTTTGAAGTCGGTAGAAAAGGGATCGGTTCTCTATACTCACTATACAAAACGTTATTATACTGTTGTTTTACGCTGATACTCTGAGAGAGTGGATGTTCCTGCCTGATCAAGCCGACCTATTCGTGTTGCTAGCATATAAACACAGCTGCAGCGACGGTCTATACGTATAAAACTCAACTGAGTTTATAGACTTAATATCCAGTGTCTAGTGTCTGTGTATACTAACCGTAACACTTAAATATATGCTGATGGAATATTCTATGAATACAGAGTGGCTCAAATATCAATTCAATATCCATTTATTAGATATTTGTCACCTAATCAATGCGATAGTTAGCCGCTGACGACCCTTTGTTACATAGGCGTTGTGCGGCTGATACATAACAATGGTCGAATTACTGCCATCCAATTATAACGGATGGCGTGTAATTGGAATGAACGTGACCAGCGCGTTGAATACAGACAGACGCGTTTATGCTAATATTGATTAACTGTGTTAGCGGTTTTGACCTCAAGATTATTAGAAGACTGTTTGCTCATAGCTAGCGGTGTAGCTACATACAAATACCACTCTAATAACTGGCAGTGGTAGGGTATTGGTTATGTGGTTGATTGATTTTTGGAGCGATTCCTGCGTAGAACTAGTATTTATGTAACTATTTAATAATTAGTCCATGTGAATTTCTTCTATTCTTTTACATCAAGTTCAGTAATTTTAATTTTTCATATAATTTTACCTGATATTCCAGTAGTAACTTGAATTTGAAAAGGTACATATTATTAATAATTTATTAAAATGTGTTATTTATCACGCAAAATATTAAATAATATACTTCGAAATACATGCCCGTGAAATGTGTAAGCTCGACCGAGTACGCTATCACAGAATACCAGCGTAAAATGTAGCGAACCGGAGACCCTTTTTACTGGAAACGAGCCATTCCATCTTAGTCTTCAGGTGTGACAGCGCATCTGCAATTTAATTCTTATTCGAGGATAAATGTAAATGTTTATGTGCCACAGCATTCACTTACCATCAGTACCTCGAGCACGAATAATATACAATTGCGTCAAGAATTCGTATAGAGTAAACTAAGCGAAAACTTTTACCAAACAGTGACTAAAGTCGTCGGCAGCACGAACGCTTATCTTTTATTCAAGTGTACTCGATACTATATTGTAACTAAATGTAAACAAAGCTTAGAACTCAATATTAAAACGAACGAATGAAAATGAATGATACGTTTATAAATTGCTATCATTGTATTTGTGGAGTCTTTTATTGTGCGTAAAAATAAGAAAACGTGATGAAACTTATTCATAATAGTGTGTTAATTAATGTAAAACAGTTATTTGACAAAACACTATTTATATAATAATATATGGAGAAACTTTTTTTATGTTTATAAAACTATGTTTCACCTCATATCAATTGTGATTTCCGAACGCGGATTTCTTAAGATAAACACTTGACTTCGCTCCGCTTCGTGTTGTTTTTTAGTAGTTTTGTGTTTTGAATTTGTTTTAGTTAATTCCTGCTAAATGTTATAATGATGTCGTCAAGAACTAGCCACACACACACATACAATAATGGTAGAGTTCATGAAAAAGTAAGTAACTATATTGAGACAACAGTTTTGATTGTATTTTGGTCTATATGTTCATTGTATATTGATACTGATTTATTCTGTTAAATAATGAATATTGTTTGTTTCCAAGGAACGGTGATTTATCGAAACCACAGAATGATGACAGTGGTGTATTATAAAGTGCAAGGAGCTATGTGATTTACTTAACAGCCAAGGAATCGGACTCTCGCAACGAAGAAAAGTGGCGAAAAGTAAGTGCTAGTCTTATTTTTCTAAAACATTCAATATTAATCAAGAGCGCTTGAGTGAGAATTTTGTGTTCATTATCGTTTTATTTGGTTTGCTTAAGATGTGGAGTGATTTAAAAAGATAGTGGGCAAAACCTTATAGACAAATTAATATGAAAAAATATGTCTCACATACTTAGAGAACAGGGTGCTTTTAACATAGATAGAACTTTAGTAAGAATCACTGTAAAATTTTAATTTTAACATCTTAATATTAATTATTAACACATACTCGTACTTTCTCCGTGAAAATATATTATTCAGAAGATATTAATGTATATGAATATAAATAAATTTAGAATTAGACTAATATCTTATTATTTTACAGGTAGAATAATCTGCCGGAATTAATAAAACAGTATTCTATATTCGCAAAGCTACAAACAGAAAATTTAATAATTGTACCGCTATAGCTATGTCTTCAACTACTCTTGTGTATATTAACTATTGCAATTATTAAATATAAAAAAAATATTCATTATAATTTCATGATGTAAGTGATAATAGTGTGTAATCATGAGTCCTGTTTATTTTATAAATCAAAGAAATCATAATAATAAAGTACTCATAATTCCAATTAGTCATTTCATCTTTTAACTTTCAAGTATTTTCAACAATATAAAAAGGAAATAACTGTGCAAGTAATGTAGAAAGTTCAAGTTTTTCAATTGATCTTTTCAGATGATGGGGACTGGAACACTCCTGGCGGCATCAAGGATCCAGTACTTATACCTCCATCCAATCCCAGATTCCTAACAATAACCAGATCCCAAACACCTCCAAAATCTACCACACCGCCGAAATCTCTAATTGTCCTTCACAGGCAACCCACCCCACAACAAGCCAAAAAGAAACCACTTAGATCATTAGAAGAATATTTTTTTGAGTGAGGAGAATATAAGGAATGATAATAAGAAAACATAGGGATTTGTATAATTAGAACGAGAGAGGATACTACAGAGAACTTTGTCAACATGATACTGAGCTGAGGTGCAAGCTCAGTGTAATAATATATAAATAATAATAATTGTACATGTTTTTAATAAAATGTCTCATTGAAATTTTTGATGTACTTTTTTATTTGAACTTAATATTAATATCGGCAAAAATAGACTACACTTAAAATCTAAAGTCGTAATAACAAAAACAAATCAAAACATTATTCAAACTGTGTAGATATGCCTACAACACAATAAGAGAATCAATTTAATTAAAAAAATTGGATTCAATAGAAATAGAAATGGATTTTTTCTTGTCTAGTATTCATTATAAATAGTACTTATTTAAGGTCATTCTTATGTTTAATTTACCACTGGTTCGGAAAATATCTATGTCCAGGGAAGAATTAGGAAGGATAATTGTTTACAATCATGTATTATGTTACACAATTAACTATAAGTGGTATTAAAATAACTTAGTAGAAACTACCTCATTCCCAGGGGTTATTTGCCATTCATAAATTCCTTAATACATATTAACATAACCCTTTTTATTTATATTTGCTTAATATTTTTTTGATCTTGGCAGTGGTCGAAATTTTTAAAATATTTAATTTAAATTATGAATAAAGTAATAAATAAATCATTGTTAGATTATTATTAATATAAAAATTAAATCTGGGCACAAACACAAATTACATACAGAAGAATTACACTGCACTAAGTCTATCTCTACAACAATTCCTCTCATAGCACGACCTCTTACTAACCCTGACTACTGTCACTTCTTATAATGCATAAATCAGGTTGCTCATGTGGTCATTTAAATTGTTACCGTACACATCTGCCTCTGGGTCTGATACGCCAAATAGCATAGCTATATTATGCAGGATACAACGAGCTATAACTATAATAATTTTGGCGTATTTTTCGGTTTCGTAATGCAGATTGCGATCCCTGTTTACGCATCTCTCCACTTATTTTTCATTCATTAACAAAGCTAACAATAAAATATTGTAAGTAAGTACTTTTATGACGTCTCTCTCAGCCCTTGAAGTGGGAAACCTGATAAAGGTATTGGTTATTATTTATTGGCTGTTAAGTGCCTGCGTAACTTGAGAGACACATTTGTTAACACTTGTTTGGCCCAAATTGTTTCTCGTACCGACTAAACGTTGATAAGCCTGTTGCATAAAATAATAACGCACAAAGAACCTAAAACATAAATGAAAAAATATGAGGTTAGGTGCATAATAACTACTGCAGGTAAATTAATTCTGAGCATTATTTTTTTTTTCGTCAATCGGAATAGTCTCATCCGACACTATTCCGAAGATATCCCGGACGTCAGTCTGAGCGAGATTAGAATGGCTCTCCAGCACCTTAAAAACGGTAAGGCCCCAGGCGAGGATGGAATTACAGCGGAGCTTCTAAAAGCGGGTGGAAGACCGGTACTTGAAGTCCTTCAGAAGCTCTTTAATTCCGTCCTCCATGGTGGCATTACACCAGAGGCGTGGAGCGGAAGTGCGGTGGTCTCGTTCTTCAAGAAAGGTGACAACGCTCTCTTGAAGAACTACAGACCGATTTCCCTTCTGAGGCCGCGTCTACGTGCTGTTTTCGAGAGTCATTACAAATCGTCTCGCGCGCAGACTTGACGACTTCCAGCCTCCCGAACAAGCCGGTTTCCGAAAGGGCTTTAGCACCATAGACCACATACATACCCTTCGGCAATTTGTACAGAAGTCCGAAGAGTACAATTTGCCACTATGTCTGGCGTATGTGGACTATGAGAAAGCCTTTGATTCCGTCGAAATTTGGGCGGTGCTGCAGTCCCAACTTGGTGGTGCAACAACAAGGTGCCAACTTGACTGTCGGTATATCGAAGTGATGAAGTGTTTGTACAATAGAGCTACGATGGCTATCCGAGTACAGAACCAGAGTACGAAACCTATCCAATTGCAGAGAGGTGTAAGACAGGGTGACGTCATATCCCCGAAACTCTTCACCGCTGCATTGGAAGACGTTTTCAAGCTTCTGGACTGGAAAGGATACGGTATCAACATCAATGACGAGTACATCACTCACCTTCGATTTGCCGACGATATAGCCCTTATGGCAGAATCGCTGGAGGACCTAAGCACCATGCTCAATGACCTCAATAGTGTCTCCCAACGGATAGGTCTTAAGATGAACATGGACAAAACAAAGATTATGTTTAATGTCCATGTCACACCTATGCCGGTAGTTGTTGGGAACACCAAGCTTGAAGTTGTTGACGAGTATGTTACCTGGGACAAATAGTCCGACTAGGTAAGTCCAACTTCGACCGAGAGGTCAATCGACGGATTCAACTCGGCTGGGCAGCGTTCGGGAAGCTACGACACATCTTCTCGTCAGACATACCTCAAAACCTTAAAACGAAATTGTACAACCAGTGCGTGTTGCCAGTGATGACATACGGAACTGAGACGTGGTCCTTCACTGCTGGCCGTATGAAGAAGCTCAAGGTCGCTCAGCGAGCTATGGAGAGGGCTATGCTCGGATTTTCTCTGCGTGATAAACTTTGAAATGAGGATATCCGCAGTAGAATTAGAGTAACCGACGTAGCGCAACGGATTAGTAAGCTGAAGTGGCAGTGGGCCGGCCATATAGCTCGAAGAACCGACAACCGATAGGGAAGAAAGGTTCTCGAGTGGCAGCCTCGTACCGGTAGGCGAAGTGTAGGGCGACCCCCCACGAGATGGAGTGACGACCTGGTAAGGCATGCAGGAAGTCGATGGATGCAGGTGGCTCAGGACCGTGCTTTGGGGCATTCCTTGGGGGAGGCCTATGTTCAGCAGTGGACTTATGAAAGGCTGTAATGATGATGATGATGATGATTATTTTTTTATACCTTATGCTCTAAGCTTATTCTTTTATTTTAGAATTTATATATAATAAGTTTCTCTGTCAAATTTATTTTAGAGCGAAGTTCAAGGCAAGGGAATTTAAATGCATTTTACTTAATCTGTATCTTTCAGAAATTCATAGGTTCTTCAGTTCGGCGAAGAAAAACCTGTTGAATAATACCACTGGAATTATTTAGATATATTTAATTTAAACAGCTATTAAAATAAATTTATTATTAATCAATTAAATAATTAACGTAAGGGTATTTATATACGTATAGTAATACTTTATAAATATAGTACATTTTATGTACCTAAATTCTCATCTTTGCCTTCTTTCCTCGACTGCCAAACGCCACGCAAAATAATAAAAAGTCGTGGATCTCATTCTATTTATTCTTAATAAAAATATTTTAAACTTACATCAACGAAAAACCCAGAGAAACTTAAAACTGAAACTACTCGATAGCCTTCTCGCTGTAAAAATGTCGGTGAGAACAATTTCGTAGTTCTCTACAGTGGATAGACGATAACGTACGTCAAAAATAGATTCGTGCTGCCAAAATCTACACATTTTGCGTCTTACGATTACTTAAACCAAACGATAGCTATGAATAACGCAGCGTTAGATGTTCGTGCTTCCAAATTTTAGTTCCAAATACGCTCACGGAGCGCTGCTCAAATTCCCATACAAAATTTTACTTAAACTAAACTGTCTCGTAAACTGTACTATAGAGCAAAATGTTCGTGCTCGGGGTACAGGTGGACTGTCGTGATTTTACACGATGTTTAATATAAAGCATTTAGTAGCTTTAACTATTGGCACACTAATTAATTGTTAATAGAGATATAACGTCGAAAGTAAGATTCCATGAATACTAATACTTATAATCATTGTTTTCAGTCTCGGTAATTAATGTAATTGCGTTTTTTCTATTTCCCACAAACATCATTTTTACTCTTCTGTCTAGTCTCTAGTAGAATTAATATTGAAGTAATTTTAAAATTAAATATAAAAAGCTTCAGCGATTGCCCGGGTTCGTTTTCAGTCTTCTTTATGCTCAGATTTAACCTTCTATGAATTTTAATATGAATAATAAGTTTATTCACTCGATGTATTATGTACTTACAAAATATAAAAAAGGGGTAAATTATAAAACTTCACAACGTATAATTGGTGGTGGTGGTATATATCTGGTATTTCAAATTCCTATCATGTGTGGACGTGTCCTTGAAATTAATTTCCAGCAACGACTTTTAAATCAGAGCTTAATTTTGTAATTAACTGGTTCAATAGTATTGGCGAACAGAGAGAACAGAGATTGAACTCAGATTGCTCACGTGCAATAAAATTTATTGAAGGTATGGCCAGAGGCCAAGCTTCGATGATTCTAAGTTAAAGATGAGTCGTAAAATGCTAACTCAATATTTCAAAAATCTAGTAACTCAATGGCTAAGCGGGCTGCGGAACCGCGGATAGATTGCCTTTCGGAATTTTTATATTATTCTGCAAACAGTGAAACGCCTCCACAATATAGGGGAATTACCTAGTGTGGGGTTAACGTTTAAAAAATGTGCGTCCTGTATAGTTATCTATACATATAATAAATCATGGAATATATACAGCTCTCTCCACTTCTCCGTCTCTACAAGTACTAAAAGTCAAGCCGTCGATAACAAGCCACAATCAATATTTTTTATATAGATACAGTATTCATACGTGTTCTGTGCCCTCTTCATACGTAATCTACTTTATCTCCGTCACTTATTTTTATTAAAGTCGGCATGACATTGACTCGCCTTGTCGACATTATGTGACCTTGCGATAGAATATTTTATTGGTGTCACCTCAGATCTCGGCTCAATATGGTGAGAAATGACGCCTCCATAGCGGAGCAGCAGCCGGCAAATGATCCGATAATCCCGTAAAATTGAAAATTTTACGGACGTCTTCTTTAATACTTTACGCTTTGAAAGATTCAAAAGTCAACAACTTTTACACCTAACTTTTTTAATATTCTATTGCGTCAGATTTTGTCAATATCCAAATAACTAATAATTTTAAACAGTGGTAGAGCCACGTGGCAGCTTTTGCTGTCGCACGGATGGGCCGGCTCGAACCGGGGTGGTACCACGACCTCACAGAAAACCAGCGTGAAGTAGAGGTTTACCTCTGCGTTTCGCTTGGTGAGTGCAGGTGGCCGGAGGCCCTTTTTACTGGAAATGAGGCATTCCATCTTAGTCCTCACGGGTGACAACGCATCTACATTTTGGTTTGTAATAGAGGATATATGTAGATGTCTATGGGCCGTAGCAACCACTTACCATCAGGTGGACTGTGTGCTCGTTTGTCACCCTTATCCTATAAAAAAAAATATTCGTATTTATATTTGCGACTTTAAACATGTGTACAAAAATCGTGACAATAAAAATAATAATGTAATGAAAGAATATATTACAATCATGTCGTCTATTTTCTCTATTTAATTTGTTTTGATGATGAGTAGGTTTTTCAGCAATAAGAAGAAAAATGTACTTAAATTTAGTATATTAATTTATACAATTAAATATAACGTTATGTATATTATGTCGCTCTCCCTACAACATCACATGTATTTGTTTGAAACGAACTTTTACATCAGATTATTCCACAGGGCACGAATTATTGGGTTATGTTATTACAATACATATATATGAAGTATTATTTATTTCAAACAATAAAAACAAAGAAAACCTAAAAAAACTTTCCCCTGCTTCGGCCCTATCTTTCGATTTATCTGTGCTGTATTTTGTCTGTTCTTAACTATGTTTGATGAGAGAGACCATTTGTATAATGGTGTATAGATTTAATAAATGGTGACAAACAAATTAATCCACCTGGATAGTAAGTGGCTACCGCAGTTCATGGACAGCTGCGGCCAACTTCAAAGAAATAGACGTAAAGATACATTGTCACTTCTGAGAACTAAACCTCATAGCCTGTAATTATTATACTGACTTTCCTCACCCCCTTCAGGCCGGAACACACAATACTGGTCTAGATAATTTCTACGACTTGGTAGAGTCCTACTGTATTAACGGCTACAGCATGAAAGGTGGGACAGTTTGTCCATTTGCAGTCTTTATTTTATAAAAAAAAATATTTAAAATATAAACTTTAAAATTATTAAGTATCCTATTGTAAATTTTGCCTTGAGATTTAACAATCACACATAAAAAATATAAAACATTATGTTAAACATTAAACTTAGTTCCGTATTTTAATTCAAACGTATTTTTTGAAACGTATTTTTAATAAACATTATAGGCCCTACGCGTTTACTGTTACAGCCTAGTAAAGTCCACTGCTGAACATCAGCCTCCCCTATGGCAACCTATATATATAACCTAATATCATAGGGGGGGATATTTGTTATAGTTGCCAAGCTTGGCAAGCGGGTTGGCAACCGCATTTTTTTTATTTTTAGTCGTTATTGGAATGACGCTGCTGTCCATCTCCTGATTTGTTTCCCTCATTCACTTCTTACGACACCCACGGAATTATATGGGGTACCCACCAAAGACGTATTAAAAGATAAGGTTACACACTAACATTATTGTATTTTAAAGTGGCGCATACTATATCTACGTACAGTTATTTATTATGACGCGTTGCGCTAACAAAAAGAGACAAATGATAGGGCATACCTATCGTTAGAAAAAAATGAATATACATCATTAGTTGCGTATTGATTGCTGCCGAGCGCGTGACATACCGATATGGAAAATGGAACACACTAGCTGGCGTCGAAGTTTACACTAGCGGTTAGTGTTAAAATAATAAAACCAATTATGAACAAAACATCTATATTCAAAATATTAATGGGACGTTTTTCTTGTCTCTAACAGTTGCCGTGGAATTTGTGCACCACCTAAAAAACAGGGAGGCATTTTTGCCACGAATAACTAGAAGATTTACGCGCTGTAGCGTAGGTATAGCCGCGACGCTAGAGTGTGCCCGACTGAATGCGAGTCGGGCAATTACCTGACTTTGGTATTGCCATTTTAGAGCGAGTATGACGTATCTATACTTTTAAAAACATCTTAGGTACCCCCTGTATACATGTACAATATATATAATAAATACCTCACCGTTTTTAATCAAGAAACCATGGGCTCATTGCAAACATGTCATAACGTAAAACGTTTCGGGCATTTTTAGTCCGTCTGTTGAAATGGCTAAAAAACGACATTGAGTAACACTGCCTACGTAAATAGCCAACGAAATGATACCGTCGTTTAAATATAGCTGATACCGTTTTTGGGCCGGTGCCCTTAAATGTAGAAGCACCGCGCCACGTCGCTATGACTAAGAACGACCCCCGCCAGTTTCCACATTGGAAAGAATACAGTTAAGATCGTGTTTCAAACGTAAAAATAAATACATCACGTTTTGTTAAGTTGTTGTGTATTGTCAAAATAGCGGAAACCATATTGTAGTACCCGGAAATGCGGGAAAACCCATGATTAATAACTAATATTGTATTGATTAGGAAAACCTTGCTGCGTTGCCACGTGCTCGTCGATGAAGGAAACACCGCAAGAAAACTAGCAAGTATAAAGTAGTAGTATAAATTTATTTCAAGGCCTTGTCAAGCACCGGAGACCGACCTTTACTTTGAACATTTTATTATGTTACTACTTTTTATGTATTCATGCTACTTTATAATAAAAACCCAATTAGTCCTACCTACTGAAAACAATTCGTACTCAATTTATATTCGCGGTTCATTTATTTTTATATTACTGGTATAGTTGTAGCACGAATGGGTCGGCTCGACCGGGGAAGGACCACGCTCTCACAGAATAGCAGCTTAACGCTTCTGTGTTTCGTATGGTGAGTGTAGAGAACCGGTGACCCCTTTTTACTGGAAACGAGGTATTCCATCTTAGTCCTCTCGGGTGATAACGCAACTTACCATAAGGTGGACTGTGTGATCGTTTGTCACCCTTATCCTGTAAAAAAAATGGATTTTTAGCGCCATATTTTTTAACTTCCGAGCTAAGAAAAAAAATAGTATTTTTAGTAATACGAATATTTAAATATTAAAAAAAATGCTTAAGGTTATTATATTTTTCAATGAAAATAAATAAAAAATACGTTAAAACGAAATATACCTTAAGGGGTCGAATTTAATGTACTTTCGTCTTTTCTTAACCGACTGCCCCAGAAGAAAGATATAGTTTTTCGAATGTGTGTATGTATGTATATATTTCATTGGCACGCTCTGTAACCTAAAACGGCTTGATGGATTTTCACATATGGGGTGTCGTTAGATTTATTTTAATTGTGGAAGTAACATATTGTAGAAGATTTTTCTCTTTCAGTAAATTTTCTTTACGCAGACGGCTTTTGATTAATACCTGTTTTAACCTTTGTGCTTCTTAACCATACATGTTGTTGTGCATTTCAATCAACACTAAAGCTGAATGCACATTTTTGTCAGCACCGTACTCGCCGTACGCGCCACATTTACTGATGGCGTCCGCACCATACGTAAATTTTTTTTTTTTTTTTATAGAATAGGGGGCAAACGAGCATGCGGCTCACCTGATGGTAAGTGACTACCGCCGCCCATGAACAACCGCAACACCAGGGGAATTGCAGATGCGTTGCCGACCTTTTAGAAAGGTGTAAGCTCTTTTCTTGAAGGTTAAATCTTTTGTATTGCCAACAACTTTTGCCGTTTTTTACGACCACTGGTGTGAAACAGTACAGTGACATTGATCGCTCGGTATCGCTCGGATCCCTATGGGAAAAATGTTATAATAGCTTGCTTCTTGGCAAAGGAAAAGGAAAATAAAATTCGAAGAAAAAAGATTCTGGATCCACAATATTAATTTAAAAAGGCAGTTGTATGGAGAATATTACACTTTATTTAAAGACTTCGTAGATGATGATGAATAATGTTTCAAATATTTGCATTTGACATATAAAAAATTTCAAGAGTTGCTACATATGTTAAAACCTATATAAAATATATTTTGAAACGAAAGTCGCAACCACCAGTTTTAGTGGAAAATCTGCTAAGTTGGTAACATTAGACAAAACTGAGTATCAGCACGTACTGAACGCGCCTCGTTCTGTGACGTCAGTCTGTCTCCTTCAATATTCGAATACCGCATTTTATAAAATTCGGTGCGTACGGTGCAGCTGTAATGTGCGAGGTTTCATATTATGATTTCATACAAGGAATTCTAAAATGCAGCCGGTGCTGATAAATGTGCGTTCAGCTTTAGTCACGCATGAAAAGAACACGATGCCACAAAAATTTCATATAATGTCATTGGATTTTTCTAGTATTGATCTTTTTTAACCCCTTTTTTTAATATCCTGCACATCATTTTAAAAATAATGATCTTATACGAGCCTCAATTACTCATTACGTGTTCTTCTCGTTTTTGCACATTATAGCCTTAAAAGTCGCCCATGTTTGGTTCATTCAGAATTTTTGATTCATAAGAATCAAGATTTACTGGCTTTTAATTTAAATTTATTCAGACATATAGTCACAGTCTAACTATTTCTAACAGTTCGCTGTTCGCAACTGTCCGCTAGGGTTGTCCTGTCACGCAAATAAATTAAAATGGTTCACACTACATGTGTGGTAATAAACTGTGGGTCGTCCTCATTTAAAGATAAAGAATTAGTTTCATCAGTTTCCACATACACATTAACTTATTTGAACGTGAAATAAAATAAAATCTGTTTTTCTTTTTTGATTACTTCCCGTTTGTGAAAACTATTATTGTTTAAAATTACTTTTAATTATACACTAGCAATTTATTGTTTATGTCGGCTTTTCCGACGACATCAAATGCGATGACTGACTGTAGGTTCTTTTAGGCTGTGATATAGTATACTCTTATGTAATATCTCTCAACTATTGATACTAATGAGCTGACTACCGTCTTCTGAGTCCACTTAATAGTGATGTGCTAACCTTCAATGTATTGACATAATTATGACAAGCGAAAGCGCTTCACATCATCCATTCATCATCATTAAAATCTATTAAAGATCAAAGTCCATTGCTTAACATTGTCACGCTTGGCAGACGGGTTGGTTGCTAACCGCAGTGTTTTATTATTTTGTGTTATGAGAAAGAGGCTGCTGCCCATTCCATATTTCTACCGATTTCGAAAAGGAGGGGGTACTCAATTCGACTGTATGTTCTTTTTTTATGTGTATATAACTTTTTTCTGGGTGAACCGGTTTCTGTGATTCTTTTTTTATTTGAAAGCTGGTGTTTCTCATGTGGTTCCAAATAAATTTGATCAAGGTCTGACCAACAGTTTTTCGAGTTATTCTTATACATAATTTACATCGAAGTCGGTTGTACAAAATTTTAAATTATATTTTCCCTCTGTTTTTGACAGAGATAAACAAATCAACAATAACCTTATTTCGTATCCACGGATGAGAAAATTATATAAAATTGAATCGTACGAAAATTACTGTTTAAACTGTTTTTGAAATAAGCACCTACTTCGCAAAATTAATCAAATTAAATTCGGCAGAAATATTGCCTTTTTGCTAAAATCGTCGAGAAGAAAGTCTTACTTCAAATATAATTACGGTTGATTGAATTTCTCGACAACGCCACTCTATGTTATTTAGAAGGAATCAAATATTTGCTATTCATTAAAGTGGTTTCGAAAATAATAAGACTGGCGTATGCGGAGTAGGGACTAGTGAAACAACTGCTTGTATTTAGACAGTACACAGTACAGACTGCTTTATTATTCGGTTTTCTTTTCTCTATTGTCGGTGGAGGAAGCCACCAATGCTCATTTACGCACACATGTGTGGCACTGGCAACACGCTAGTGATGACTTATGGAACACAGGTATACCTCAAAACTTGAAAAAAATAGCTCTTACTAAATCATTTCTAAAACTAAACATTATAGTATTAAAACTTAAAACTCAAAAAATATTACGAGGTAATCTGCTCATCGGAGAGTTTAATATTGCCTATCGAAATACCAATGATCAAATTTTTTATTATGTTTTATAAACGCTGTTGTGGTTAAAAAAAAACGCAAATCATTATTATTTTTGAAGAAAATATCACATATATTTTTACTTAGTTTAACGATACGCATAATAATTGTACTACCCGTGCGGTTAATAAATGGGATTGAAAATAGCGTCGCCTCTATTCCCCTCTCGCTTGCACACTGTCGCTATCTATACGTTCACCCGCGAGTAAAGATTGCAAAAAAAAATTACGTTGCGATAAGCGTTTTCCGTACGTTCTATTCTGTAACTTCAGTCCAATTTTGAATCAATGATAACAAAATGCCATAATCTACAAAAAAAAATCATTCCTGTTTCGCTAATTTGTGAGCTACGACACGTTCTGAGAGTTTCTTTATTGTTGTTATTTTTGTATTATAAAATATTTAAATGCTATTGAGAGGTTTACATCAGTAAAAATTTGCGAAATTTTAGTTTGATTACCTTTCCGAACTAATCTTCGGAATGGCTGAGGCGATTTTAATAAAATTTCACGAACAAATAGCATGAATGATCTAGACTAAATTTTATCCAAAAAAAAAATAGAGACTATTGAAATAGAAATTTTGATAAGATAAAATAAATTGTCCTTAATGATTATCTTAAGTGTAAAAAACCAGAGCGGGTCGCTAGTTATAAATGTGATTTTAAAATTAACGTATCTACTTTCGTATACAATTCTTTTCAAATATTTTCCCATTAATAGAAATTTTCCAGTTAACCTAATAATATAACGTTAAAACGCTATACAGTTATTAACGGGTTTTCGCTATTACTGTGCATGTTGACGGTACGGGCTCTGTGAGCCGCCATTTCTAATCCCGATCTTTATCCGTACGGATTGTATATTATTTATTCGAAATATTTCAATGTTGAAAGAAAAGTTGTTTCAGCTTTGATGTTTTTTAATAAACTAACACAAAAACATGTCGACGTCGCGTCTGGCTATTTTACATGGAATGTTTTATTCATTGTATTTTTACCACCTATTCCCACTTACATTTCTAATATACGTTTTACGTCAACAACAACGTCTGCATTTCACGCAAAACGTTAATAATTCTCCGCTTATAAACACAATACAAACTAGTTAAATCATTGTTTCCGTCGAACACTAACCGCGGCACCAAAATTAATTTTACGCAAGTAGATCTTCTATATCAAAGCGAGTCACCTTGTCTGTCTTTGACATGAGCAGATCGGTGAAGTCCTACGGGCGCTCGTAACCACCGAGGGGGCGCCGCTGCCGTTCCAAGGGGAATACTGGAGTTGACAGTCCGATATTACTGGTTACTGCTCATTTAGACTGTGACGTAGTGTGTGGCTGTTTTTCATTGTTTTTATGTATCATCTTGGAAATATGTAGAGATGAGTTTAGGCTTGATTGTGACGATGAGAGTTGTGACGTTTACGTGAAATATACGAACGATAAACTTAAAAAATTACTAAAGTAAACATACTTTAGTCATTTTTAAATTTATCGTTAGGGTTTTCTCTTTTCTCTGTAGTAAAAGTGACAATCGAGCACACATTCCACCTAATGATAAGTGGGTGCTATGTTTCACTGTCTGTAAATACATCTACATCTATCCTCGATCAAGTATCAAAATGCAGATGCATTGTCATCCCTAAGGACTTAGATAGAATGCTTTCGTTACAGTTAAAAAGGGTCCCCGGTTCTCTACACTCACTACACTAAAAACATGAAATATACTAAGTAACAAATAATTTTTTTCTTGTGCCTCCTCTACACTACTCGCGAAGTAACTTTGACGAAGTGCTCGTCAAAGTCGATCGCAGTCCGAAGAACGTGACACACTCGTGCTACTTCGCGAAGAGCTCAGTCGTCTCGAGTCTCCCGCACCCTTAACATGAATAACGTTCAAGAGGTAGCTGCTATAGGTACCTAATTGTGTGAACGGTACGACGTTAATGCGTTAAATAAATAAATAATTATGTAGCCACATATTTAATATTTATATACAAAAAAAAAAATATTCATAACTGGCGTAAGCCCAGGAGGGTAGTGAGACGCTTCTTGTAACTTCGGGGTACTTCGCGAAATCCTTTAACTCTGGCGCAAAAAACCAACAGCGATCGGAAGTCGCCCGAGGCGAAGCGAGGTTACACGAAGCGAATTGAAGTAGGTACCTCTCGTCACTATTCGCCTCGTCCAACAGTCCAACTTCGATTTACTTCGCGAGTAGTGTAGAGGAGGCATTAGACTTCTTACTGGACGTAACGGTTAAAATTCATTATACCTATATTTATTTTTGTGACAATATTCAAAGTTCAATTTCATCGAATCAAAATGAATAAATGATTAAAGTATCGAGAGATGCCGGTAAAAATATCACTTTTATCAAAATTTTACGCGAAATAATTCATTTGGTGTTTTATAACATTTCTTTTATGTATGTAAATGTGAAACGGTGTAGTTGCGGCTTTAAAGAATCTACTACCAAATAGCATCGTGTGGATGTCGCCATAGACTTCGGAAGAGAATGAAACAGGAGGTGGGCAACAGCATCTCCGTGATAACAAGTATACAACAATAAAAAAAAACCCAATAAGGCTATCTATGGGGAGGACTATGCTATGTAATAATTATGACGTAGATACATACGAACGTTTTTTTACGTTTCGTGTAACTATCCCTTTTCTTAAATCACCGCAGCGCTATCTATACTCGGGTGAAGATGTATCGACAACATGTCCTCTGGCGAACTCTCGAAGCATGGTCACGAGAAAGATAAACAACATGTCTTACTAACTAGTTATCTCTGTCTATCGTCAAACCACTCAACGAGTTATTTCAAATTTGATGTAGACGAAAGATCACTTGTATTTGTAGTCCATATTTTTGTGATAAACAATGTGAAAATGCTTTCACTCTTTATTTGTTTTCTTGTAAGTTAACTTCTTAACTAACCTAGATTTTTTAAATTACTTAAGACTATATAGAATAAACCTAATTAATGACCAAAAATACAGAAATAATGATATTACTTTGCCATTGCTAGTCAAGGCAAAAATTAAGCTTAATTTGGAGATTAATTTTAATCATTACAACGTTACTAAATTATGCTTGCGTTTAATTGAATTTTTCTTCATTGCACACTTTAGCAGTTATTGTGTAGTAACTAACTAAACAATGAATGCTAGTCATATTTCTACAGCATATGAGTTCACTAAACTTCGAGTATTTTTTCAATACTGGAGCTTAAAATATTATGTGCATAAAGAGTATTTCGGAATATTTAATATATTACACAAATTACTTAACTTCTTTTCTTCCCAGGTCAAATAGGTACTGTTATAAGCATATTACAGGGAAGTATATCGCTGTCCTCTAAATAAGCGTGGAATTGATATCTGAAAATACTGACATTTATACTAAAAGAAATATGTATGTTAATTCCTTTTCTATTTCTGTTTATCGGGGATTATACTTAATAATCTATTGCATCTTCCCACGGAGCGGACACCGAACATTATCGTTGTGTACACCGCTATTTACGTCAAGGTATTATTAACATTGATCCATATCATCGCCATTGTCTACACTAACCTCCTTTTTAAAACATCAAGCAATTAATAGCGTCGTATTAAAACGACTCGCGTGGCAATATACACGGTATGTTCGCCTACATAGTTGGCAGTTATCGGGGTCAGGTAGAAAACTCCTTTAAAGTCGACGCTCTTCTAAACCCGGCCCAATGGTACGGGCTGGATGGCGTGATAGCGATCCTTGACATGATTATGCTTTGTGCATGTTGTATACGCGAAAGCGACATTTGTAAGATATCTGTATAATTTAAAAAGAAATTTGTTTTACATAAAAATCGTACAAACGACATGAAAAAGACGAAAAGTAGTGAAGTTCATAATTTTTAATGGATGCAAATTTCTACATTTGTTATTGAAAGTTATTTTTTGTATAGATTAAGGGTGACAAACGAACACACAGTACATCTGAAGGTAACTGGAGGCTGTTGCCCATTGTCATATACATCTATCCTCGATTAAAGAATCAAAATGCAGATGTGTTGTCACCCCGGAGCACTAAGATGCAGTTTCTCGCTTACACTAAAATGGTTATCAGTTCTCTGCACTCACCATACGAAGCACAGCACTAAACAGCTATTTTCCGCTGGTATTCTGTGAGAGCTTGGTACTTCCCTAGTCGAGTCAACCCATTTATGATAACCCTACAACAATAATACAGATACAGCATTGCTCCACCATGTAAAAAAAATATATTTTTGAAATTTTTGTTTATAAGTGCACAGAAACATTATCATAAAAAAGGAAAAGTTATCTGGACAGAAATGTGGTTAATGTGTTTATGGTTTTAAAAACAAACAATTAGTGTGCACAGAAACCACGATCGTTTAAGGTGTAAATTATGCATTTTTAAACATAATTGCTTTTCTCTACTTATGTCACGATTTCCCTTGTTGATTAAGTAGTTTTTTTTGTATAAATATATAATTTCTAGGTTACAGTAATATAGTAGGTACTCACTTTATCAGTTATTACATTAACCGCCGAGCTCTTGTCATTTTTATACGTGGTAGAGCCATGCTGCAGCTATATTAGTAGTATAGGTGTAGCACGAATGGGTCGGCTCGACCGGGGAAGGACCACGCTCTTGCAGAATACCAGCGTAAAATAGCAGCTTAACACTGCTGTGTTTCGTATGGTGAGTGTAGAGAACCGGAGACCCTTTTTACTGGAAAAGAGGCATTCCGTGTTAGTCCTCACGGGTGACAACGCATTTGCATTTTGAGTCTTTATTGAGGATAGATGTAGATGTCTATGGGTCACAGTAACCACTTACCATCAGTACCTCGAGCACGAATAATAAACAATTGCGTCAAGAATTCGTATAGAGTAAACTAAGCGAAAACTTTTACCAAACAGTGACTTAAGTCGTCGGCAGCACGAACGCTTATCTTTTATTCAAGTGTACTCGATACTATATTGTAACTAAATGTAAACAAAGCTTAGAACTCAATATTATAACGAACGAATGAAAATGAATGATACGTTTATAAATTGCTATCATTGTATTTGTGGAGTCTTTTATTGTGCGTAAAAATAAGAAAACGTGATGAAACTTATTAATAATAGTGTGTTAATTAATGTAAAATAGTTATTTAACAAAAATATATTTATATAATAATATATGGAGAAACTTTTTTTATGTTTTTATAACTATGTTTCACCTCATATCAATTGTGATTTCCGAACGCGGATTTCTTAAGATAAACACTTGACTTCGCTCCGCTTCGTGTTGTTTTAGTAGTTTTGTGTTTTGAATTTGTTTTAGTTAATTCCTGCTAAATGTTATAATGATGTCGTCAAGAACTAGCCACACACAATTTACAATAATGGTAGAGTTCATGGAAAAGTAAGTAACTATATTGAGACAACAGTTTTGATTGTATTTTAGTCTGTATGTTCATTGTATATTGATACTGATTTATTCTGTTAAATAATGAATATTGTTTGTTTCCAAGGAACGGTGATTTATCGAAACCACAGAATGACGACAATGGATAAAGTGCACGGAGCTATGTGATTTACTTAATAGCCAAGGAATCGGAGTCTCGCAACGAAGAAAAGTGGCGAAAAGTAAGTGCTAGTCTTATTTTTCTAAAACATTCAATATCAATCAAGAGCGCTTTAGTGAGAATTTTGGGTTCATTATCGTTTTATTTGGTTTGCTTAAGATGTGGAGTGATTTATAAAGATAGTGGGCAAAACCTTATAGACAAATTAATATGAAAAAATATGTCTCACATATTTAGAGAACAGGGTGCTTTAACATAGATAGAACTTTAGTAAGAATTACTGTAAAACTTTAATTTTAACATCTTAATATTAATTATTAACACATACTCGTACTTTCTCCGTGAAAATATATTATTTAGAAGATATTAATGTATATGAATATAAATAACTTTAGAATAAGACTAATATCTTATTATTTTACAGGTAGAATAATCTGCCGGAATTAATAAAACAGTTATTCTATACTCGCAAAACCACAAACAGAAAATTTAATAATTGTACTGCTATAGGTATGTCTTCAACTACTCTTGTGTATATTAACTTTTGCAATTATTAGATATAAAAAAAATTATTATTATAATTTCATGATGTAAGTGACAATAGTGTGTAATCATGAGTCCTGTTTATTTTATAAATCAAAGAAATCATAATAATAAAGTACTCATAATTCCAGTTGGTCATTTCATGTTTTAACTTTCAAATATTTTCAACAATATAAAACGGAAATAACTGTCCAAGTAATGTAGAAAGTTCAAGTTTTTCAATTGATCTTTTCAGATAATAAGGACTGGAACACTCCTGGCGGCTGCAAGGATGCAGTACTTATACCACCATCCAATCCCAGATTCCTAACAATAACCAGATCCCAAACACCTCTCTCTAATTGTCCTCCACAGGCAACCCACCCCACAACAAGCCAAAAAGAAACCACTTAGATCATTAGAAGAATATTTTTTGAGTGAGGAGAATATAAGGAATGATAATAAGGAAAGATAGGGATTTGTATAATTAGAACCATAGAGGATACTACAGAGAACTTTGTCAACATGATACTGAGCTGAGGTGCGAGCTCAGTGTAATAATATATAAATAATAATAATTGTACATGTTTTTAATAAAATGTCTCATTGAAATTTTTGATGTACTTTTTTATTTGAACTTAATATTAATATCGGCAAAAATAGACTACACTTAAAATCTAAAGTCGTAATGACAAAAACAAATCAAAACATTATTCAAACTGTGTAGATATGCCTACAACACAATAAGAGAATCAATTTAATTAAAAAAATTGGATTCAATAGAAATAGAAATGGATTTTTTCTTGTCCAGTATACATTATAAATAGTACTTATTTAATGACATTCTTATGTTTAATTTACCACTGGTTCGGAAAATACCTGTGTCCAGGGAAGAATTAGGAAGAATAATTGTTTACAATCATGTATGTATGTTACACAATTAACTATAAGTGGTATTAGAAATAACTTAGTAGAAACTACCTCATTCCCAGGGGTTATTTGCCATTCATAAATTCCTTAATACATATTAACATAACCCTTTTTATTTATATTTGCTTAATTTTTTTTTTGATCTTGGCAGTGGTGGTAATTTTTAAAGTATTTAATTTAAATTATGAATAAAGTAATAAATAAATCATTGTTAGATTATTATTAATATTAATATAAAAATTAAATCTGGGCATAAACACAAATTACATACACAAGAATAACACTGCACTAAGTCTATCCCTACAACAATTCCTCTCATAGCACGACCTCTTACTAACCCTGACCACAGTCACCTCTTATAATGCATAAATCAGGTAGCTCATGTGGTCATTTAAATTGTTACCGTACACATCTGCCTCTGGGTCTGATACGCCAAATAGCATAGCTATATTATGTAGGACACAACGAGCTATAATTATAATAATTTTGGCGTATTTTTCGGGTTCATAATGCAGATTGCGATCCCTGTTTACGCATCTCTCCACTTATTTTTCATTCATTAACAAAGCTAACAATAAAATATTGTAAGTCAGTACTTTTATGACGTCTCTCTCAGCCCTTGAAGTGGGAAACCTGATAAAGGTATTGGTTATTATTTATTGGCTGTTAAGTGCCTCCGTAACTTGAGAGACACATTTGTTAACACTTGTTTGGCCCAAATTGTTTCTCGTACCGACTAAACGTTGATAAGAGCCTGTTGCGTAAAATAATAACGCACAAAGAACCTAAAACATAAATGACGTGAAAACATAATTACGTGGTAGAGCCATGCTGCAGCTATATTATGGTTGTAGCACGAATGGGTCGACTCGACCGGGGAAGGACCACGCTCTCACAGAATACCAGCGTAAAGTAGCAGCTCAACGCTGCTGTGTTTCGTATGGTGAGTGTAGAGAACCGGAGACCCTTTTTACTAGAAACGAGGCATTCCATCTTAGTTCTCACGGGTGACAACGCATCTGCATTTTGATTCTTCATCGAAGATAGATGTAGATGTCTATGGGCCACAGCAACCACTTACCATCAATCAGGTGGACTGTGTGCTCGTTTGTCACCTTTACCCTATAAAAAAAATGAAAAAACCTCATATATGTTAGATGCATAATAACTACAGCAGGTAAATTAATTCTGAGCACTATTTTTTTATACCTTAAGCTCTAAGCTTATTCTTTTATTTTAGAATTTATATACATATAATAAGTTTCTCTGTCAAATTTATTTTAGAGCGAAGTTCAAGGCAAGGGAATTTAAATGCATTTTACTTAATCTGTATTTTTCAGAAATATTCATAGGTTCTTCAGTTCGGCGAAGAAATTGGACTGGAATTGTTTAAATATATTTAATTTAAACAGCTATTAAAATAAATTTATTATTAATCAGTTAAATAATTAACGTAAGGGTATTTACAGAATATATTAATTAGTAATACTTTAATATAGTACATTTTATGTAGCTTAATTCTCGTCTTTGCCTTCTTTCCTCGACTGCCAAACGCCACGCAAAACAATAAAAAGTCGTGGATCTCATTCTATTTATTCTTAATAAAAATATTTTAAACTTACATTAACGAAAAACCCAGAGAAACTTAAAGCTGAAACTTCTCGATAGCGTTCTCGCTGTAAAAATGTCGGTGAGAACAATTTCGTAGTTCTCTACAGTGGATAGACGATAACGTACGTCAAAAATAGATTCGTGCTGCCAAAATCCACACATTTTGCGTCTTACGATTACTTAAACCAAACGATAGCTATGCATAACGCAGCGTTAGATGTTCGTGCTTCCAAATTTTAGTTCCAAATACGCTCACGGAGCGCTGCTCAAATTCCCATACAAAATTTTACTTAAACTAAACTGTCTCGTAAACTGTACTATAGAGCAAAATGTTCGTGCTCGGGGTACAGGTGGATTGTGTGCTCGTTTGTCATCCTATCCTATAAAAAAAAAAGCTCTTGTCAACCGCCTATCACTAAGTAATACATACTAAAACCGCGCCTAGCGCTGCAAACCAGCAGTGAAATTGCAGCTTAGAAAATCCATGCAAACCCTAATCTGTGTCAAGACTGTTCTATTTATATTAATACATACATGCTTATAAGCATATGTGACACAGGCGGAGTGAGTAACACAGTTACTACGGGAAAAGTGTTATGGGTTGGTTATTGTTGGGTGGTATGGTTATTTTATTTTGGTAACCGATTATTTTATATGATCGTTATCATCAACAAAAACAACAATAACCTATAAAATATACTGTTGATGGGCATTGTTATTTAACGCATGCTTGGCAAGCGAACTCACGATCGCAGTATCAATATGAGACCTGCTTCCCAGTGCCCGTTTGGACACTTTTGCTATGATTATTCAATTTCCTATTTTGCTTACTTCTCTTCATATTTCCTATTTTCAGTTGTAATCTTATATTAAAGCCTAATGGTAAGTCACTTTACCCATAGGTTGAAATATAAAAATGCCTTCATTGATCTTGTATTTTGCCTTTTTTTGTATTGCATCTCACCATTAAATATTGAGACTATATTAGTGTTTTATTATTGTATTATTCACACTATCTTGATATAATAGCTATAAAAATAAATAAGATTGTCGTCTGTTTAGTTGTCTAATCAGTCGTCTGAATAGTTATTAATGACATAGACCGCTACAATAGTTTTATGGGTAATTTAAATGGTAACATGTATGCGATGGACCAAAACATTTATAAATCCTTATAAACTAGTAAATATATTGTAATATGGTTCTAGTTTTAATTTGCTTATTTAACATTAGACTTTAAGCACTTAATATAGAGTTAATTATGTGAATGTAACACTATTAGTTTGATCACTTAACGAATAGTCGAAATATATCCAAAATGATAGGACATTGTTGTGACTAAAATAACCTCAAATATTACAATACAATTAAGTAGAAAATATCGAAAGATTAAGACATCAGTGTCATCTTTTTCCAAATGCTGTCTTTAAGATGATGATATATGTATTTTAATTATTTTAAGATAAATATGTATATTATAAACTCAAACATCAAAATAAAATCTTTAGTTCTACTTACAAAACTCATATAATATCTATCTAATCTTTTATAGCTAAAAAATCTTGTGATAAAATAATTCTCAGTTAAGTACAAACCTAACGGGTAACCAACACAGTTGATATAAATTTATTACAGTTATCTGCGTCTCCCACGGCGTCTCGAGTCGTGACTAGGAATCCGGCGCTGTCCACATTAGGACAACATGCTCAGTTTATGTCTTGCCTGAGCTATGTAGAGCGGCAATGTCGTATACTTTACGATCCGACGGTTTATAGTCAGTCGATTTAGACGATACACCTCGCCGTACTTGCAGAGCAATACTCGGCTTTATGGACAATAACACGGTAAATCTTCGTCTGCGGACGACAACATTATGTTTGGAATGTTATGTAAGACAGCATGTAAAAGAAAACGATTTATATTATATATTAAGCAATGTCAATGTCAGAGTTATCATATTTTATTCATATGTTTACGTGGTAGAGCCATGCTGCAGCTATATTAGTAGTATAGTTGTTGCACGAATGGGTCGGCTCGACCGGGGAAGGACCACGCTCTTACAGAATACCAGCGTCAAATAGCAGCTTAACACTGCTGTATTTCGTATGGTGAGGGTAGAGAATCGGAGACCCTTTTTACTGGAAAAGAGGCATTCCATCTTAGTCCTTACGGGTGACATCGCATCTGCATTTTGATTCGCAAACGAGGATAAATGAAGATGTGTATGGGCCACTGCGACCACTTACTATCAGGTGGACTGTGTGCTCGTTTGTCACCCTATCCTATAAAAAAATGTCACTTTTTGAAAGCCAAAAGCCAATAAAGCAGACAAATTTCAAACAGAATAAAATTACCAAAGTAAAGTTATAACTTGAACATATTTCTTCGTCTTCTCTCATTTTAAGATAGTTATGAAACAGTGCGTTTTATCCGACTTTGTGTTCTCAAAATACATATATTATTTCTCAGATGTGAAGATTTTCGTGATCTTTTCCTTCAATATCAAGCACCTAAAAGATCAACACTTAAAATTGTAATTAACAATATTATTGATGCTGATAGGGATTCCATGAAAATTTATTTATTGCTTTATCAAATCCCTACTGCGGGTATACTTCGGGAAAACTTTGTGAGAAGAAGCGGCAAGGAAGTCACTTAAATTTCTTGCAACAATTACAATTTTACTTTATAAAATAAATACAAATGTTAAAAGTTCTATAGAAGCTGACTAAGTTCTTGAGATAGCTAAAATGGTCTTACAGAGAAATTATTACTGTATTAATTTTACTTTTTGCTACTTAAATACTTGTTTAACAAATATGAAGACAATATTATGAAAATGAAATTACCATTCCTTACTTTTCTAAGAATGTAAATAATCATTGTGCAGAACGTCTGTCTGTAGAGCAGGTCACTGTGTCAATGTCATTTGGACTATATTATATTATATGTATGTTAGCAACACTGTCCAAAGCAGATGAAGAAGTCTTATTACTAAAGCTGATGACGATGGTGATAGTCTTATATATAAATTATGAACATTATAGTTAATTCTGAAATATTAGAGAGTGATCACAAATTTATTGAAAATATTATTCGTGTATTATTTAAACATTTACTGTAGTTTCAGCATGTTGTGTGTATGATTTTTAATTTTCAGAGAAAACTTTCTGTTTGGAATATTTTGCATATTGTGTTTTGTTTGTACGCTCGTTAATTATTTTAATTATTGTGATATATTGTAGCAGTTTGGAATATTCGGCTACTTTAGTAATTCGTAGTAGAATGTTAAATGCGTCATTACTAGCTGTCTGCAGTGACGATCGCTGCTGACAGATTCCTAGACGCAACAGCAAAACTGAAAAGTACATTGTAAACAGTGCGTTCGTCACACTGCATTTATGTTATTTCAGGACATAAATTGCATGCTGTGTGAATGCTTCCTTGGTTTTATTTGTTTGCCGCTAATTATTGCATGGATATTTCGTTACTAGTTATTAAAATATGCTTAGTGTTTATTGTAATTTCTTAACAAATTCTCTTTAAATAATCCCCTAAATTATTATAAGAATACGAACTCGTTTGTTCTATTCATGCCTTTTAAAGGCACGTGATGCCTTTAAAAGGTGTGTTTAAAGACATTACGTGTGTGTTGTCATTGTGCCATTAGTCAAATTTAGTATGATCACAGGAAAAGCCGGCTATGATAGCAATAGGTCATTTAAATCAATTAAATGACCAATGTTCCCCTGTTGTTAATTAATTTGATCGTAGAAGTATTAATTTCGTAATTAATTTAACGTTAACGAAAATTTATTGTATTGCAATAGGAATTCTATAAGCATTGCTGCATTAAATGCACTATAGATAGTAAATATAGTATGCTGCATAGATGACAATTTTTTTTATAGATCAAGGCCACCCTTGATCTATAAAAAAAATTAAGAAGGCAATCGAGCTTACAGTCCACCTCATAGTAAGTGGATGTTGTGACCCATAGACATCTAAATTTATCCTCAATTAAAAATAAAATGAGGATTGAGAACTCCATAAACCGAGCCGAACCATTCGTGCTACAACCATGATATAGTTGCAGCGTGGCTCTACCACGTATAAATTTCAATGGTGATCGGAATTCGTTGTTGTGAGCGAATGCTGTCGACATGTCACGGTCATTATTATTTCATTTTATAGCAATTTCACACAAGTTTCAACTGTATAAAATAAACTATGATTCAATCGACGCAGAATATGGTCACAACAAAAAACAGGTTAGTTTGGCTTTATTTAGAATTGCATATCGAAGCTTATCAGAAAGAAAACTGGTGATAATAGTATAAATAGACATAATATACAACTTAGGAAGAGAAATAAATTAATATTGCCTAAAACGACTTTATCTTTATACAGTTCTGGACCATATTCCATGGCAGTTAAATTATATAATACATTACCCACAGATATAAGAGAGATGGAAGAATATAAGAAATTTGTGATAGCACTAAATAGCTTTTTGATTAAGAAATGTTACTATAAATTAGATGAATATTATGTTAAATAGAAATAAATAAATAAATATAGTAATATGACATATACTAAATACTGCAATAATATCTGTAATGTATAAAAATATATATTAGTATTAGAATTAAGGTATTAGAAATTAAGGCTAACTTTATTTGATGTTTTTATACCCTTGCTGGGTGCATGTGCTGTAATGTGTCACACAAAACCACATGTAAATGCAATAAATGAATAAATAAATAAATAAAAGATTTTTTCTTCTTTTAGTTTTTATCTCTCGAGGATTTTTCGAAAAATCGTTCTTTCATATTTGTTTTGTTGACACGTAGACTACATTACTGTGTTGATACTTGTTACCACGTGTAACCATTTTCTTGGTGGAATCAAGAAATACATAAATTTAATTAAAATTTTCACTTTATTTTGATGAATGCCAACAGTAACTGGGTCCGATTTCGAGACGCTGAGTATATTATGTATTGAAAATTGTTATTTCACAATCTCTTGTCTTGTATCTAGACAAAATAATAATGAATAGGAGTCTCGAGGCCTTTTGATTATCTGTGCAATAGAGTATGGCTAAATTTTTTATGTAGGCCTGTTAATTAAAATCTCTAAAGAAGTCGCAGTGGAAGAGCCAATTAATTTAAACACATGGTAGAGTCACGCTGCAGTGTGCTATGAGCTGAAACACGAAGGGGTGTTCGCCAAGGGTCATCCTCACTTCATATTCAGCCAAAGAAGTTAACTGGGGCAGTGTAATCAAAATATCCTAAAGACGTGACCTCGATTTTAAAAGCTGAACACGCCAAACGGTGGAATATCATCGTATTTGCTACCAACATATCGTACGGTCGATACCAATCTATAATGTATCCGACGTAAGGCTTCCACAATATAGGGTCTATAATCGACTGTCGACTATTTTAAAGGGTATGTACCACTTACATACTTTATTGATATTTGATTCATTGTCCTGATTTTTGCAATGTAGATCTGGCAACTCATGTTCGAGTGATTTGTTCACTAGTTTGCCAGTAGATTTCTTTTACGCTCGCATTGCCTTGTAGAATGCGAAATTTATATAATTACTACTTTAGACCGTAGTCGCGTGAATGCATATTGTCATCGAATCAACGACTTTCATAAACACAATTTTTTTACAACGACCGCGTGTTTGAACCACAGCATAAGAAAAACATAAGTTAGATTGTGCTTGAACTTGTTGCTTTAGCAGTGTTGCAATCCAACCCTATGAAACTTTACATTTTTCCATGGGAAAATACGCATATTTAGGGCAACAACGAATTCTGTAGTTCTATCATACTTCTTTTTCACACACACACATACACACACACAGCAAAAACAGTTACGAGTAAATTCTTTCTTTTTCTTTTTTAAAAAATGTTTAATTAATTTAATGTTTATTTGATTGATTAAAAATTCATAAAACACAAAAGAAGTAAGTTTAGAATGGAACTTGCACTGGAAAATTTATATTTTCTGTGTACGAGTCATGCAATATAGGTAAGAACATATTAGCATGGCAACAAAATAATAATAAAAAAATTGCGGAACAATCAGGTTGTTGTGCGTAAATAATAAAACAAATGTTGTATAAAATAATAGAAAAAGTTGTTGAAGCGTAATTGTGAGTATTTGTTAAAATGTATCCCCATTTTAACAAAATTAGTTTTTAACCGTTAGATAAGTAAATTTTTTATGTAATTCTCTGAATATAAGAATGCTTGTAATCTGTGTTAAAAATCAAGGTGAGAACCAAGTACTAAGTTGTAATTTGGCACGAGGTGATATCCATAGGATATCACTTGTAGGTGAAATCTTTCAGCGTTCATGTTACTTAAGTAATTACAGTTTAAAAGTAAATTATACACGGTCTCCTCTAAATTACACGTGATGGAGAAACGTGAGGTTTCGTCACAAGCGAATGTAAGCGTCGTGCCACACTAACGGCGTTCACGTGTTTACGGTACTTTATAAATACCGTGGGCTAATCATTTTAAAAATAAAACACGTTTATTTTATTATTTTATATGTACTTTTCATAATTTTTCGTTTATATGTTTACTTTAAAAAAAAAAACGAAAAGAGCCGTGGTAGCTCAGATGATTAGCGCTCGTTGTAAATTTCACATTACGCGAGCCACCCGGGTTCGATACCGTCGGCACCAATGAAATTGTTAATTGCAATTTTAAGTGCTGATTTACCACGTTCTCGACGGTGAAGGAAAACATCGTGAGGAAACCTGCATGTCTGAAAAATAAGAAAATATTTCGAAGACATGTGAAGTTCGCCAACATGCAAGTGGGGCTGAGCGCAGCGGACACTTCCTTGCCCTAAAACCGTCTCAGAAATGAGAGAAGGCCTGTGCCCAGCAGTGGGATGTATAAACTGTTTAAACTTTTAAAAATCAAACTTTTAATAAAAAGTAAAATTCAACAATCAAGTTTCAAGGCACTCCCCTTCTTGCCTCAGCCAGTATCGGAATCCTTGGAGTCGACATATCGAGTGACGTGCAGTTTCGTGGTCACTTGGAAGAGAAGGCCAAATTGGCCTGTAAAAAGTATGGCGTGCTCAGCAGAGCGGGACAGTATTTCATGCCGGCACACCGCCTGCAACTTTACAAGGCGCAGGTTCGGCCTCACATGGAATACTGTTCCCATCTCTGGGCAGGGGCTCCCCAGTGTCAGCTCCTTCCACTTGACCGCATCCAGCGCAGAGCGGCTCGAATCGTCGACGACCGAGTCCTTTCCGATCGGCTCGATTCATTGGCACTGCGAAGAGATGTTGCATCCCTTTGCATTTTCTTTCGCATCTACCATGGGGAGTGCTCTGAGGAATTGTTCGGATTAATCCCAGCCGCGAAATTTCTCGAACGCACATCGCGGCAGAACTCCCGATACCATCCACACCATCTGGATGATTGGCGGTCCACCACTGTGTGATTTAGAAGATGTTTTCTTCCTCGCGCGACTTCCTTGTGGAATCGATTACCATCAGCGATTTTTCCGGACCGATACGACTTAGGGACCTTCAAGAAAAGAGCGTACTCCTTTTTAAAAGACCGGCAACGCATCTGCAATTTCCCTGATGTTGGAGTTGTTCATGGGCGGCGGTAGTCACTTACCATCAGGTGAGCCGCATGCTCGTTTGCCCTCTCTCCTATAAAAAAAAAAACATCAAAAACTAAAAAGAATAAAATAATTTCCGCAAAACAGGCATAGTGTTAAAATATAGTACTTGGAAAAATAAAGTCTCGATTCCAGAAGTTATGTGGATTTTAATTTTAGATGTCAGCTTTTACTTTTCTTATGAAAAGTTTAATGTTTTTATCCATTTACATGGACTAAAGCATATCATAAGTTAGGGGAAACAACTAGAATGTCGTCTAAATTACTTCATTCCCTATTTTTCCACGCTTAGGGGTGAATTTTTTTAATGAATAGATTAAAGTTGTTGAAGTTGTTAACATTTGATATTACACAAAAAAAAAACAATTTTTTTTGACCTTGATACAGTTATAGTTTTAATAAAATGTAATTATAAACCTATAGCACAATAAATATCTAGAAGGTGTTCTCATTACAATAATCATTTCTCACTAGTCATTACAAATAATTGCAAATTAAACTAAGTAGTGACCGTGAGCGTAATATTGTTTGTTGATTCTGGATTCCATTTAAAACTTTAATTTATTCATTAAAAAAATCTATTTACAAAAATAACACTGAAACACAATTTAATTAGAATAACTCGGTTAATGCCTGTGCACCATACTGATTGACGAACAAGGCTCCGAGGATATTCTGATGACGAAAATAAAATCAAAACTTACCGAACCCAAATTCTACTAAGTGGCTTCTGTGCTTCCGTGTACTAGCGGTGAAAAATATCCACTAAACGATGTCGTGCCATGGGTGTCATCAGAGGCTACGGAGGGAAACACCAGGAGATGGGCAGAATCGTCTTCCTAATAACAAATACAAAGTCAAAAAACTACGGTTAATAAAAGGTTGGCCTGAGGCAATATTTCTACTTATGAGGTAATCTATGAGGGGACACATTTTATTCTGCAATGGACGATGGGCTTCTATGCTTACCAAACCACCTGCCCAGTGTAGTCATTTGAAGAGAAAATCTTTGCAATGCTTTCGGTTCGATTTAATAACTGTTTAAGTTAGAAAAACACGTTATGTTATCCTCATATAATCTAACATTTGCTGCAGGTTCCATAATTTTTCAACTTCTAAAAATCTACTTCTTTTTTAAGTCAACTCTTGACGCTTTCGTTAGTGAATGCCAACTCCCGCGTTATAGCCATCTATAACGTTCTGTTTTTCATGATGTGTAACGTGACAGCCGCTGTACTCCATTTTGGTGTGATATGGTGATAATACTGTACAAAACAATATATTATGTAACAATTTGACTTCTCGTTTCGTCTTGAAATGCAATAATTTGAGAATAAAGACGAATGTATTATAACATTGTGGTATATTTAAACGTTTTATTTAAGATATTTATTTTTATTATTTTATTTATTTATTTAATATTTTTTTAAGATTTATAGGTAAATTATTGATTAATTAATCTTTATGTACATTACAAAATATTTAGGATTATCATATGCGCGAACATAATTCTCCGTTGAAGGAATTCGTCCATGTCCATATATATAATAATACATTATCTTGCTCATTGGTCGTTTCGTGTATACCAATGTGCAAATAGTGTTACGGACTAAGCCGGTTATTGTATCTTCCGCTTAAATAGACTATTCATGCGATCGGCCGATAGCCGTGTATGCTGTGTGCTGATGTCGGGACCCCGATCGATGCTTGATTAATGGCCGTCATTATTGCTCGTGACTGCAAACTACCTATTGGATGTCATATTGCCCTGATAATCACCACGAGCAATCTTGCATTGAGCGAGATGAAATGTTCACCACGCTCAATCAACACATTTTGTAGTTAATCTATACAAATTCGATACAAATAAATAAAATTGAAGTGTCTGGTTGTAATGTCAAAATTAAAGCGTTTTACTAAATGTATATGAAAGTATAAACGGTACTTATAACAAAAATACACTTTTTAAAATTTTTGTCTGTTTGTCTGTTTGTTCCGGCTAATCTCCGAAACGGCTGGACCGATTTTGACGGGAAATTTTAACTGTAACTTTACAATTCTTTTTCTATAATCTGTGTTCGCTGTGTCTGGGTAGAGTAAGAGAATTCATAACTCCATAGTTTTTACCGCAACCTGATAAACGGTATGGCAGCGTATAAAATACGAACAAACAAATATTTATTTTTAACAGTGGTAGAGCCACGCGGCAGCTTTTGCTGTCACACGGATGGGCCGGTTCGAACCGGGGTGGTACCACGACCTCACAGAAAACCAGCGTGAAGTAGAGGTTTACCTCTGCGTTTCGCTTGGTGAGTGCAGGTGGCCGGAGGCCCTTTTTACTGGAAATGAAGCATTCCATCTTAGTCCTCACGGGTGACAACGCATCTACATTTTGACTTGTAATTGAGGATATATGTAGATGTCTATGGGCCGCAGCAACCACTTACCAACAGGTGGACTGTGTGCTCGTTTGTCACCCTTACACTATGCCCTTATCCTATAAAAAAAAGATGGGATCTCAAGCAAGCTCGTTCTACGTAGATCGGACCAAAAATTAATAATTAAAGGTTGAAGGTAGCCTTCATTAACTATGACATCAGGATGTCAAACGTTTCAGTCCCCCCCCCCCCCCCCCCCCCTGAACGTCCGGGTGATGTAAAGTGCCCGAAACGTCAAGTTAATTTATAACTAACTAATGAATATTTTATAACGTTATGTTCACCTTCCCACAATACGTTTACACAATACTTACAACCTAAGATTTAACAACGATTCTTTATGTTATAATAAAGAGACCGCTCGTTGCCATGCTCTCGACGAACACTTGGGTTACCTTTCTATTTTTGTTATTATTCTATTTTGCTTATAAATAGAATGTCTTCAATAATACTGAAGTATTTTAAATGTCTATTAAGTTCTTGTCAAGGGAATGACTGAACCTTGTCATATATACAAAAAAAATTACATAATACATATAATGTCACACATATGCACCACTGCTTCAACATTCTTTGTAACATTTCGTAGCTTGATCAATAATGTCACAAGTCACAACACAATGTAACATCGGAACTGGTCGCCTTCGTGCATAACACGTTCTTTTCCGCCTCGCCCACCGTACAGATTATCGTCGGACGGGTTTAACCGGATGCCTTCATAGTTACTGGACCTGGTGCTGGCGCTAGAATTATCATTTTAATTTGGTAATAATATATTTTAGTTAATTTAATATATCTATTTGCCATGGCTGTCACGCTTGGCAGGCGGATTGAGAATTTCATTCTTGTGCTTGATAAAATATTCATGTAAGCTTGAAGATTTTTTGCCAGTGCACCTATATGGTGTTCGCATTACTAAATCTTTGACATAATTAAATGTAAGGCTAATATGATGCAGTAAGATTATCTAATCTTTGTAAATAATACATCTATAAAAAATTTATCACTTAGTTGACATGAATAACAATGTTATTATATACCTCAATAATGAATGATGACTTATCATATCGTTGATAATGTCGTAATAAAATGTCATTTCCCATTTCTACTTAATGATTTTCCTTAACGCATTATTATACTATACGTAATTAAATTGTAAGTTATTTAATTGCAGTTGGAGTTGAATAGCAAACCATGTATGTATTATATGAACGTTGCTAAAATTTTAATTTTACGTAGGACTTTGTAGAACACGAGTTAAGTTTAAACTTACGTTTCCAGAGTTCATCATCCATGATACTTTTCTTTTATAATTTAAAATAAAAAATTTTGTACAACCGACTTCAATATAAATTATTAAGAAAAACTCAAAAACTATTGGTTAGACCTTGATCAAATTTATATGGCATCACATGTGAAGCACCAGCTTTCAAATAAAAAAAAGAATCATCGAAATCGGTTCACCTAGATTAGGTGACACACATAAAAAACATACAGTCGAATTGAGTACCTCTTCCTGTTTGAAGTCCGTAGACAATAAAAAAAACATACCTAAAGAAGATTATCTGAAGTCTTAAGGGTATAATGAGACGACCCTAATATCGATGAATTCTAGTGACTGGAAAGAGTGCTTCCTTGCAATCGTGTCGGAGAGCTATGATCAGCTGTGAACTCAGATGGGCAATGGTAATGATCATAATAATATTATGTATAACTATAATAAATAGTTTCACATTATATGAGATTTTTGAATTGAATTGAATTGAATGTCTTTATTTTGCAAATATGGGTGATACAGAATGTGGTGACAAATATATAGTATAGATTCCACCATATTTTACCAGAAGGCATGCAAAAATATATTTTTTTTATCAATTTACGCAGATATGTCATTCACAACACAATATAACATTAGATTAACAGAAATAAAAAAGTCTCTTCAAATTATATTATGTAAGTCTAGTCAATCGGTACATTATTATCAATGTCAAGTTTCTCTAAACTGATATAAACCGCTTGATTTAACGTCGAACAATAAAATACTCAAAGCCGTAGAAAATTGAATCTACGGCGTTGAGTTTAAAACTTGCTAAGGCGTTGTGAATCATAAAACCACGATATTAAGTCTACTTTGATTTAACGCAACTCACAAATCTCGAAAAGCACAAGCAGAAACTTTATATCTTAATTTACTCAGTAGAGCTTTTTCTATGTAAAAATACAGTTATATAACATTATACATACCTGCGTATATATGTATATGTTATCTTGTTCAAGGCTAGATAGCTTACGTATATAATTTTAGATCTTAATTTACACAGCAGAGCTTTTTCTTTGTAAAATATGTATACAGTAACATGTTAACATTTTTATGTACTATATAATACTAAATGAAAATTAATGATATAAAATCGCTTTCGGCATGCCATGTCTTAGCAGCCTATCTTTATAGAAAGTAACGAAGCTACTGGTCGATCTACTAATGCTCATGTATTTTACATAATGAGCTAGAGATTGCTGCCTAGCACAAAGCGCCTTTTAGTGTAACAAAATTATCTGGTTCATACGAATAACTTTGAAAGAAATCAGTAATATTTAAAAATACTTAACAAACAAGTGGTAAAATTTTTTTAGAACCGACTTCAATATAAATAAAATGAGAACATCATCAATGTAGTCGAAGTCAATTAAATACGCATTATTAAGGATAACTCAAAGACTACTGGTCAGATCTTGATCAAATTTATATGGGACCACATGAGAAGCACCAGCTTTAAAATAAAAAAAAATCATCAAAATCGGTTCGACTAGAAAAAGTTCTGAGGTAACACACAAAAGATACAGTCCAATTGAATGCCTCGTCCTTTTTTTGAAGTCGGTTGAAAAGAAGCCACAAACGTTTAACTCACCTCCTATCTTTCCACACATTTCTTTAAACTTAAATACATTATTCTGAATTATTCGCTTCGTAGTACTATTATTTATTGTGTCTATGCACAGTAATAGTTTAGATTAATAAATGTGTCTTCCACTTGGTGGTAAGTGGCTATTTTCTTGCACCCATAGACAAATAGTATGTTGCCAAATATAAGGAAACCTTACTTAGGCATTTAATTTATAGTCAAACCGGAAAACTAAGTGGTACACCGCTATCTAAACATAGGCCTTCCCATAGATATCCTTATAGGGAATATTTGCAATAGTTGCCACGCTCGGCTAGCGAGTTGGAAACCACAGTTTTATTTATTACTTTCGATTGCAATCAGGAAAACAGTGCTTCCCATTTCCTGTTTCATTTCCCTCTGTCGCCCCTTACGACACCCACAGGAAGACATGGGGAGTGAATTATCTTACGGCGTAACGACAGGGCTAATACGATTATTGCTAGTATTATATATACAGTCCGTACGGATAAAGAATGAGATTAGAAATGGCGGCTCATCGAGCCCGTACCGACAACATGCACAGTAATAGCGAAAACCCGCTAACGTTATATTATTCGGTTAATTAGAAATTTTCTATTAATAGGAAAATATTTGAACATAATTGTATACGCAAGTAGGTACATTAATTTTAAAATAACATTTGTAGCTAGCGACCAGCTCTGCCTTCACCAGAGAAGGATCTATTAATATGATGTTATTTAGACTTAAGGTACTTATTAAATTTATTATTTATTTTATCTTATTATTATTTCTATTTCAATAAATGTCTCTAAATTTTAATTGGTACGACTTTCCATTGACGTCAGTGGAGTTTGGTGTTGATACGTATTTTTACAGAAAGATTACACTATTATAAGCACACACACAAAGTCTCAATATACGGAAACGCGTAATTTTTGAGAAAAGAATAATTGAAAATCAATTATTCTTGCAATGTTTATGTCTAATCTGCTAATAAACTGGCGCCATTTTGTAATGTCATTGTCGACGTCAATAGGGATGTCGATTCTTTCCGAAAAAGGTCGTTTTTTAAATCGATTCAAATCGTAAGCTGATGTATCGATTCCTAAAAAATCGATTTCTAAAATATCTATATTTTTTTCATGTTTGCATTTATAATGTAAATATATATCCATTTTATGAGAAAAAAATCCCCTTCATCATAAAATATAGGGGGACTGATTCAGAAGGATTTCTGTATCTATTTTGAGACTGCTACCTCTCCGGCGCTGCGGGAAGAGCAGCCTCTACGCCTTAGCGTAACAAATCGCAGGCTTCCCAGGCGGAGGCTGCTCCCCCTACGCGCCTCCGGCTCTATAAAACCACTCTAGGGGTAGGACAGACTCGTACCAGGTGGAGTCGGGGTCAATCAATTCGGTTCTTTGACATAAGTTGAACCTAACCTATTTTATTTATCTGCCCTAATAGGTACTGTTAAATAAAACAAATTTCAATAAGAGATCATTTATCATGGTATCTTTCTTGTTTTTCATAAAATGGGTTTATATTTACATTATAAATAGAAACATTAAAAAAATATAGACATTTTAGAAATCGATTTTTTGTGAACCGATACATCAGCTTACGATTTGAATCGATTTAAAAATCGACCTTTTTCGGAAAGAATCGACATCCCTATTGACGTCGACAATGACATTACAAAATGGCGCCAGTTTATTAGCAAATTAGACGTAAACATTGCAAGAATAATTGATTTTCAATTATTCTTTTCTCAAAAATTACGCGTTTCCGTATATTGAGACATTGTGTGTGTGCTTATAATAGTGTAATCTTTCTGTAAAAATACGTATCAACACCAAACTCCACTGACGTCAATGGAAAGCTAAGCCTTTTAATTTATTTGAAATATAATATCACTCCTGGTATTACTCTCTATTGTTTCATGAAGTTTTATTATAATCGGTTCAACTGTTCCGAAGATTAGCTTGGAAAGCATGTAGCATGTAAATATTTTAAACAAAAATATTAACAAACAATATCAAGAATAATTATGATGAAAACTCAGAACGCGTCATAGCTCACAAATTAGGGAAACGAAGCTGACTTTTTTTTGTAATGTATTCCATTTTGTTATCATTGATTCCAATGACAAGTTGGCAATAGAACTCACGGAAAACGCACGATAATTTTTTTGCAGTCTACCGGCGGGTGTGAGTATACATTGCGACATTGTACGAGCGAGAGGGCAATAGAGGCGACGCCATTTTCAATCCCATTCTTTAACTTCACGGGTTGTATATTTTCTGCTGACTTCCAAAAAGGAGACGGTACTCAATTCGACTGTATGTTTTTGTTGTTTTTTTTATGCGTGTTACGTCGTAACTTTTTACGGGGTGAACCGATTTCGATGATTTTTTTTATTTGAAAGCTGGTACTTCTCGTGTGGTCCCATATGAATTTGATCAAGGTGAGACCAATAGTTTTTGAGTTTTCTTAATAGCTTATATTGAAGTCTGAACAAAATTTTTAATTTTAAATTATTTACGTGGTAGAGCCACGCTACAGCTTTATTATGACTATAGCAGGAATGGCTTGGCTCGACCAGGATAGGGCCACGCTCTCACAGAATTTCGGCGTAAAATATCAGCTTAATGCTGCTGTGTTTCGTATGGTGAGTATAGATAACTGCAGACACTTTTTTTACTGAAAACGAGGCATTCCGCCGTAATCCTCAGACGTAACATCTGCATTATGATTCTTAATCGAGGATAAATGTAGATGTCTATGGGCCACTGCCACAGTTTCCATTTACCATCAGGTGGATTGTGTGCTCGTTTATCATCCCTATATAATAAATATACATAAAAATTTATATATATAAAATATCTATTAAACACTACAGCTTTCACTTATTGTGTACAATATATGGGGAGTTGTGTGGTGTGCGTAACACTTCCTTTTCTATTGCAGAACACGTGGTGGTCAGGGGTCGGGCCGGGCTGCTGCGGCGCGCCCGCCGTGCCGAGTCGCGCGTGCGATGCGGAGCGGTCCCCGCCGCCCGCGCCGCCACCCGCTCCGCCTGTGCTTTGCGCCAGACCCTGTTGCCGCGAACCGACGTCAGTATACAGTGATACAGACGACGTATTTGGTGATTATACTTTAGGATATTATGTTCCGTTTTTTTAGTTTTAAGCTCTATAAGTATGTCTACACATTTATTTATAGAACTGCTAACAGAGTTCAATCTCAAATTTTATTAAAAACTTAGGTATTATTTTTTTTTATTTTAGAAACCATATTTTCCGTTACTTTCATGACATTTGAGCCTTCTTTAAATTATTCCGATACAACATTAATTTGCTTTTTCCGATATTCTTAATTAATACATTCAGTATTAAAGTTTTACGGCTAAAGGTAAAAAAGCAGAGTAAGGTTTTCGAGCTTCATATTTGGTAACATACTTCTTCACGAAAACATTTAATGCAGTTAAAACTAATTAGGTATTCTTTAAAACTATTAGAATCAACGAGTAACCGTCAAAATATGCCTGACCTAAACAATAGGTCACTTAAGGGCTACATTCCTTAATTCTTTTAAAGCAAAAACAAGCACTTTAATAACAGTACGTCTGCGTTCCCATAAACACAAAAACGGTGCGCAAGCGCATACTAATGCTATTATGTTCTCTTTCAATACGGGGAATTCGGGATTTGTACGACCCCTAACTACCTGGCACCCCCACTTCGCCAACCCTATGCAAGGCCCCCTTTCCCTCCTGTCATTTCATCCCCAACCCTCAACGATGCGCGGACGCCGTCTCGTTCCGAACGCCAAAAATAAGTGCCATGTACTATATTTAAAAATTATTTGAGTGATTGTGAACAGTGATTTATGATATAAGTGGATATAGTGTAACATAGTGGATAAGTTGTACATAACGATGGATCTCTCGATACCGAGAATCAAATATGAAACAGAAGATTACTACGAGGATGCATTCGATTTGCTGGATGCAGATCTGTAAGTTAGCTTTCTTACATTTGTACATATAACACTTACAAAGGATATTTATAAAATATGTAGTACATATTGATTGCAAACATGCATGTTATGTACACTTAATAATGGAAATCAAAGGGCTTACAATTTCCCGCAATTTACTTTCCTCACTTGCTTACACTAAACGTACTCTAGGTTTGTTCATATAAAGTAAGACTGGAAAGCAACTTAATCTTTTTTTATTCGACTAAAAGGAGGAAGTACTAAATTCGACTGTATTTTTTTGTGTTGCCTCATAACTTTTTTCTAGGTGAACTGATTTTTATGATTATTTTTTTTATTTGAAGCTGGTGCTTTTATTGTGGTCCCATATAAATGATTAAGGTCTGACCAAGAAGTTATTGAGTTATCAAGAATTTACCACTTTTTTTGTTTGTTTTTACCACTTGTCTGTCTAATACTATTGCATATGTTTAAACGCTACAACAATACAATCACTCAAAACTTAAATGCGCAAGCGGTCTCTCAGATGGTGACTCGAAATTATAATTTTAAAATTTTGAATGGCAATCCTGCAAAATTAAATAATTATACTTCTCATAAAAATAAAAAATAGCCCAATTACCATAAATTTACACGAGATTAACTTAATGTTTTAAGTGTAGGCGGAGAGAGTTGTCACAATGAGTTTCATATTTAGAGAACACATTCTATTGTATCATATAATGACAAAATTGATAATCTGTCTGATGTATTTATTGGTAAGAGATTTGTTCGTCTGATGTGAACTTTTGGTACTGTTATGTCCAGCCCTGTTTAAGATTTTTTTCTTTAGTACAAAAGCGTATTTTTTGAGGTAATCGAGGCAGTGCAGCTCCAACCCATATTAAGTGCATATCGCACACGTCTTTCGCGGTTTTCGTACGTTACTTAAATAATTTTAATATTGTGGAAATAAATCAAGAGAACTTTCGGGATTGGGTGAAAGTTCTTTTTTTTTAATAAAACACCTCTAGAGCAGCAATAACAATTAATAATATCTTAAATACTCAAATGAGGGTAATATTATGGACAGCCCACCCAATAATAACGCCGTCATAAGAGAGCCGTAATTATTTAACAATATGGCTTTCTAAATTGTTATATTTTGTTATTAGCTACATTTTTAGAACAATTGCTTTCTTATTGTTTGTTCGCCTCAAAACCGAATAAACGTTTACTATTTTAATTATTTCATAACAAAAGTTAATATTTTAACATTTTTATAATTTGTGAATCTAAATACGTAACCGAAGCATACAAAATTTACAACTATATAAGTGTCTGCAGGTGCGCCGGTTTTTCGGAATCAGAAGGAATGTTTGTATTTTTTTTAACGAATGTTTTGCTTGTCAGGAAGTAATTTCCCTTTTATGGTAGTTGCTCGCTCAAAAAATAAGTTTCGACTTCTAAAACGCTACGTTACTTAACCGTTCCGCAGTTGTTGACATTTTCTGCAATTTAAATATTAACATTAGATATATTATGTAGTATTTAATATATAAAATACTGTATATTTATTTCGGTGTGCAGTGGCGGCATAAGAATATCCACTACCGTATATCATCCTATAGGTGTCGTAAGAGGCGACAGAGGGAAATTGAAGCAGGAGATGGGCAGCAGCATCTTCCTGATAACAACTGAATATAATAAAAATACTAGTTGCCTACACGCCCGCCTACGATAGCATTTAGGACAAAGGCCCACCTATCAGGCAATCCATGGGGGAAACTTTTATTCAACAGTGAACTTTGGATAGGCTAAAATTGTAAATGTCTTTCCTAGTTTTTAAATATATGGAATTACGTTTACTCTTTTGCGAGTTTAAAAATAAGAGGACTGGGTTCAATCTATTGCATTCTATTTTTTTTTTAAATGAACGTAACAAATGAGCCAACTTAAAAAGGCTACAAGTGCTTAAAAATGGTATATTTTACAGGTTTTTTATAGGATAAGGGTGACAAGCAAGCACATAGTCTACCTGATGATAAGTGATTGCTGCTTGCTGTGGTCCATAGACATCTAGGTACATCTATCCTCGTTTGCGAATCAAAATGCAGATGCATTGTCAGCCGTGAGGACTAAGATGGAATGCCTCTTTTCCAACGTAAAACGGGTCTCCGGTTCTCTACGCTCACCATACGAAACACAGCAGCATTAAGCTGCTATTTTACGCTGGTATTCTGTGAGAGCGTGGTCCTACCCCGGTCGAGTCGATTACCATTCGTGCTACAACTAAAGTAATTTCAGCGTGGCTGCACGTGTTTACGTTAGAGACGAGATAATTACTTATTAACAATAAATTGAGTTATCAGAGAAAATGATTGTCCTTGTTTCAAAAGAGTTTCTGTCACGAACACATTGCTGTTGTTTACCTAACGAAGCACGGAATAATTTCGAATGCAGTCTCTAGCAATTTTTTAATTAATCCCTTTGTACGTGTGGAGCGTGTTTGTTAGCTACGTGCTAATTTGGTTATGAGACTCGGACAAGCTTTTACCGCTGGGACTGGGACCAACCCGCCAACACCTCTCAGATTGGATTGGGAATTGGGAAGCAGGATTTGCAAATTACTTTATTATATGTACCATCTTTATGACACGTTACATATACATGTACGATATGTACGTGATTCTTTGTTAAATAGTCTATGGTTACCTAAGACCAACAAATAAAGACAGCGCTGTGTACATTTCAACTGATGCCGAAACTATGCATAACTTCTTGACCCACACACGCACACATCTTTGTTATTTTTCTTTATCAGCCCGTAAAAATCCCGTAAAAATAAGTTGAGCATGATTTTGACTTGGTTTTTGCATTACTTGGAATGTACGCAGCGTCCCTCTTTCTTTCTTTGTTGGTCTGAGATGGTTACGTAAATGTTACGTAATTTAAAGTAATATTATAATAATAAGACTGTCGTTAATAAACGCATTCACATATAGGATTTGCTTGAAAATTGTATCTCTTTACACTATTATCCATAAATGATTAAGTATGGCATTAATATTATTGGTCGCATAATATTCTTCGTCGTCGTCTTGCTTTTCCGATCTATTGTAAAAGTAGATTCAGTGAAACGTAAATCACTGGTACAAAACCGTAAAAAAATGGCAAAAAATGAACCCCACGTAAATATAAAAAAATCGTCATAAGACGAAACAGTATTAATATACCTGTTTCTAGAGTTATGGTAGCTCAGGGGGCTCGTAAATTTTACAATACACGAGCAACCTGGGTTCAAGTCCCGACGTCTCCAATGACATTGTTAATTTGAATTTTAATTCCTTTTTACCATGTACCGCAAGTAAAGCAAAACATCTCTATAAATAAAATATTTCAAGGGCATTCGAAGTCCACCAACACGCACCAGAGCAGCGCGGCTGACTAATCGTCCCATTACCCTCTTGGAAATGACGACGTTTCATTTCATTTTTGTTTAATAATTTAGCTTTTTAACATAAATACACTTCTATACTCTTCGATAACAACCACATCAAAAAATTCTACTCTTCTGTGTTTTCATAAGCATAAGTATCGTTCATACGTATCGCTTTATGTTCATTCGTTTAATTGATCATTGAGTTGCGTGTCCAAATAACTAGGAAATCCGTGGGCGCATGCATACATTGCCTGTGATTACTGGTATGTGTAATGTTATGAACATATTCATAGCTAATTAAACATTTCAACCGGCTTTGAAATGTATTCATTTGACGATGTCTATAAATTTACGCACGACTCTTTATTATTTAATTCGCTAGAAACTCAATTAATCACGGTGTGTTTTTATTGGTTCGTTTTGTCTTATTTTTGATGAGATTTTTTTGTAAAGTTCTCATGGCAGATACGCCTGTAACGTAATATAATGGTTAAACAACACTCAAATAACAATTTTTTTAATACATACAAAAACTCATACGCCTAGGGTAGGTAGCGACTACAGATCATTAATTACCGTGATAATGGAAATAAACGCTTGACGCTTCTTCCTGTCATTTACTAAATTAATATATTATTCAAGATGGTTATTTTGCCACATATTTAAGGAACTTCCACACCGGGAGTTCAGAAAGTTAACATAGCTCACCCCTCCGTGAGTGCTGTAAAAATTGTTCGACAAAGAGAAAAGCCCTGATCTTGTCCTCCCATGGATACTATAAATAAATCATATCATATTATATCATATGTAAAATACCCAGAGCGCGACGGAAAGCGGCGTCACTGGTGCGAGACTTCTGGTATTAACGATCACCAATTCGTTTGCCAAGAATAAGGAAAATTCTATTTGGTATGAGAGAGGCCCAAGTCCAATAATTGTGGATTTCCTATGTTTACGCGAACACTACACATTTAAATAAAACTAGGACCAGTCCCTCACCTGACTATCACAGCCTGAAATTTGGGAGAGGGTCACTAATAATAAATTAGACTTTATTGCAGAATACACAAGTTTATTGCACATATTATAAAACAATTGGAAGTCTTCTATGTTTCATTGGCAAATCAGGTGATAATATTTGAGACGTCTTAGGCTATTTCTGGATGAATATTTTGAAGAGCTAAACCTGTCAGCCTCTCTTCTAACATGTTTTTTTCAACCAAGTTTTTACATGCCTTAGCGTGAAAGATGATCTCTGATATCGCACCGTTTATAGGAAGAGTTGCGAGAATTTTCAGCAGTCGTTTTTTTATAGGATAGAGATGACAAGCGAGCACACAGTCCACCTGATGGTAAGTGTTTGCTGTGGCCTATAGACATCTACATCTATTCTCGTTTGCGAATAAAAGCAGATGCGTTGTCAGCCGTGAGGACTAAGATAGAATGCCTCTTTTCCAGTAAAAAGGGTCTCCGGTGCTCTACACTCACCAAACAAAACACAGCAGCATTAAGCTGCTATTTTACGCTGGTATTCTGTGAGAACGTGTTCCTTCCCCGGTCAAGCTGACCGAATCGTACTACAACTATACTACTAATATACCTATAGCATGGTTCTATCACGTATAATTTTTATATTTATATGGGTAGAGATCATCGTCGCAAACTTCGATTGTAGAAACCACACAATTTGGAAATTTTGTATTAATATTTTCTTTGAGCTTCCGTTTTCCACTTTGTAATCCATAGCTGATACTCTGTAACGAGAGTGGCATCAGGAACACTCCAGAAATGGGAATAGCATACTGATACGTTCTTCACGTTAAGAAGATCTTCTTCTATATATTCAGATTTTTGCATAAAAATGCATAATCCGAACAGGTTCTTCGTATCCGCAGAAAGTCTGTCCTGTAGGTTAGTCAAAACAGAAGACGGGGGGGGGGGGGGATCATGTCCCCTGTGACCCTCCCCTTCGGACCGCGCCTGGTGACCATGCGTCACCGTGACTCAAACGTCGGGATTATAAAATGAGTTAATATACGCTATAAAATCCTAAAAAACTGGTTTTAAATTTTGCACTGTTTACGAGTGATTCTAAACAATTAGTGATTTAATAGTGTAATATTCGTCCTGGCTTCGAATCGTAACAAGAACGTATTTATGCAAGAACACAAATTGTATAGTTTCGCGTTCTATTGTATTGTATTTATCTTGTCACTTGCACTGTATCAGCGCTTAATCAGGCGTAAGTAAACTAGTGCGAGTGGGTGCTCTTGAATATAATAAATAGCTTAGTTTGTAGCTTCTTACAGAAATCGGAGGTTTCCCCTTTATTAAAGTACTGAAACGACACAACAGTCCCTTTGACGGTTACTGTTAGTGGTTACTGCAGCTAATGAACTATCTACAACTAGTTTCAAATTAACGTTGGTTATATGTGTGTCACCATGGAGAGTTATACCACAGAGTAAAGAGTAAGGACTAGTGGGGAAGCTTCCTAAGAATGTCGAAAATGTATACTTATTCTGATAGTGTTATCACTTATCACCTGATACATGTGAAACATTTAAGGAAATAATAAATATAGTATAAAACAACATGTGTAATGATTGTGATTTAAGTTAATATAATAACATGTCTATTATTTGTAACTAAAATTGAAACCACAAAAATTGTATATTTTGCTTATTTTCATAGTATTATGTCTTATGGCATATGGCAATGGTAGCTCAAGAGCTAAGCGCTCGCTGTAAATGGGGTTTCTCACAGAAGCTTCACGTTATATCTATATTTGTATCAATATACGACATATATAAGACAATGTATTCATGAATACAAAAACTCAGTTGGTCGTAGTATTAACTGTGATGATGGTAGGGAGCAGTGGCGGTGGTGGTGCTGTTGATAGTGATGGTGGTAGCAATGGCTGTGGTGGTGATGCTGGTATTAATGGTGGTGGTGCCAGTAGTTGTCAGTGGGCACAATGGATAGTGGTCCACCACCACCACCAATGATACTACCACCACCACCACAATCACTGACACCATTACCAGCATCACCGTCCACCAACACCAGCGCCGCTACCACTAACACTATCTCCACCACTGTCTGGCAATTGTATTATTTTCTCCCGAATTTTTCATACATACTGTACAACAGACTGTTAGGCATTTACAGAACACTAATTATAAACCTGTATAAATCCATGATGTCTTATTTTATAGTATTTTTCAAAATTATGCCGTGATTCTGTGAGAATGTGATCATACCCTGAGCCATTCGTGCTGCGACCATAATACCCAGCTTGGCTCTGCCGCGTATGTTGTATGCTATTGTTGTACAAAACAGCGTAGTTGATTATAACTAATATTACGGATTTTATCGCGTTTAATTTAACTTATTTTTAGTTCTCGACGTTTCGGGTGCTACACAGCGCCCATGGTCACCGGGGTAGACTAAAGTGTTTAACGTCTTGATGTTATAGTTAACCCGGATTACTATTAATACTTATTTATATATTATATATATAATTACTATTAATTATAGGATGTGCCGTGTAGTGGCGATGTAAGAATATCCACTACCACATATTATCGCGTGGGTGTCGTAAGAGGCAACAGAGGGAAACAAATCAGAAGATGAGCAGCAGCCTCTTCCTAATAACGACTAAAAATCTAAAACTGCGGTTGCCAAGCGTGGCAACTATGGCAAAAATTGTGTGGCAATCTATGGCGAAAGCCTATGTTTAAAAGTGGGCTTTAATAGGCTTTATAGGATCCCAAGCAGATAGTAGCACTCAGCCATCTAATAAAATAAGGATTCTTATTTTTATTTCAATAGCCTAGCGAATCATCCTTGGTAGGAATTGATGTTCTTTTGCGAGGATTTGTGGTTAATCAAATCTGATAATCTGACTGCAGACTTCCCAGAACGTCGCTTAGTCTATTAAATGTGTAGTATTGTGGTTTTTTTATATAGGATAAGGGTGACAAACGAGCACACAGTCCACCTGATGGTAAGTGGTTGCTGTAGTCCATGGACATCTACATCTATCCTCGATTACGAATCAAAATGCAGATGCGTTGTCACCCGTGAGGACTAAGATGGAATGCCTCATTTCCAGTAAAAAGGGCCTCCGGCCACCTGCACTCACCAAGCGAAACGCAGAGGTAAACCTTTACTTCACGCTGGTATTCTGTGAGGTCGTGGTACCACCCCGGTTCGAGCCGGCCCATCAGTGCGACAGCAAAAGCTGCCGCGTGGCTCTACCACTGTTAAGTGTATAAGGATATAAGAAATAATTATGTAAAAGCGCGTAGTGGTAAAGTGCGTGACGTTGGTTACAGTGTGGGAGATAGCAGCGAGCGTCGGCGGGCGGGCAGCGGTGCACGCCACCGAGCGGCGGCGGCCGCAACGACGACGGCGCACAGCAAGCAGCTGGCGGCGGGCGGGCCCAACCACCCGCCCCAGCCGCAAGGTAACAAACGTAATGTCCACATTGTTGCTACACCTCACCACCCCCACACCCTCCACACCCCCAGCCGAGTCGATTGATCGAGCGACAGACCGATCGAGATGTGTTTAGCCTAGTGCAAAATGGATATCAAATGTTACGACTACAGTAGATCTTTCTTCTGTATGTCGGAAGAACAGCTTAGCCAATGGCACTATCAAGCTGTCAATACATCAATATAAAGCACAATATTATACGTAGTTAATACTAGATAAATAATAGATTTTGACGCTATGAAAGTAAAAGAAAAAATAAACAAAGAAACAAATTAAATTTGCAAGATTTTTTTTATTTCTCCCAAAGAACTTCCACTAAAGAGTTGATGTTACTAAACGTTTGTAAAATGTTTTCATAGAGGCGGAAAATAATGCAGTGTGTATGAAAGCAGACGGTATGACGTGATACAAACTGTTTCATAATACAATAAGCTATTGCAACTGGTACCGCCCACGCTGCTCCGATCTCTACAAATCAAAATAACATGAAATATTCTTCTGCTATACCTGGGTCATTAGATGATTTTAATAGGAAGCTTGTGTTAAAAAGTACATTTTTTAAGATACATATTATTTCTAATAGATCGTGAACATTACATTAGCATTGATATTTAAACTTTTGGATTGAAATTGTATTAATCACGATATATAAAAATATTCAAATGATAGAATCATTTGCATAATATTTATTTTTATTAGCCGTAAAACAAACATCATGTTATTTGTTCCCAAACCAAACATTTAGATAATTTCTAGAATTATTGAATATTTTTACATACTTAGGTATGAAACCTTACAAAATGCATTTTTCGCTTTAGCGGCGTAACATATCTCGATCGTCTTTAATGCTTTCAAAATTATGAACTTACTATTTTATAATTTTGTCTTGAAAGCTTCCTTGCGATCAGTTGATAAAATTTACTACCAATGCATGACGTGTAATCTTTTTTGCTAAATTTGCATGACCCCCTTAACTATAAATTATTTAATCTTAATTTATAACCCCTAGATTGTAATACTTATTTGATACATACAAAAACATATACGAAAGTTACTATTAAATAATATGAAGTATAGTACGGATATATTCAATAATAAAATATGAACAATGTTTTACTTTTAATATCACAACCATGAAAACTAAATATAATTTCTTATAAATCAATTATTAGAGGTAAGGTTCAATACCTCGATTTATCATTTGGATTTTGGATCAACTTGACAATTTAAATCATAATTAATATACCTCGTGCGCAATCGATGTATAGTAAACTCTGTAGTTTGTTTGTATTCCCAAGCACCAATTTTTATATGATCACTGTTTATATTTTTATAGTATCTTTCAGGTTGCCAATAATAAGCATATTAATCTCAATTCTTAGTTGTTATATTAAGCTGTTTGTGATCTCTATAAATTGAAAATTTAATTTTTTTTCTGTCGTTGTTATTAAGTACATAATATCATGTTCCTGAATGCATTTTCCAGTAACGAAAATTATTTAGTTTTCGTTTCACCTTTTTATTTGTATAGCATGAATGTATGTACACATACGTAGTACTAATATCAAACTATTGTGTATAAGATTTTCGAAATGTATCTGTTCATTTAATATATGTATAGTTGAAACTTTACAAATATAAAATATAAACTACATTTAAACCTTTGACCTTGTGTTTTTTAAAATCCATAAAAGGTCCCCTTTATAAATTGAAAGTTAAATTCTCCAACGTGACGACGACACGAAACGTTACATAAGCAGGCTTTTGTGAAGAACATGAGACGTGTCATATATTATTAAATGTGGGATTACCTATCGTGAGATACTCAGTTTCAGAAAATTTCGAATGGTTGGCTGTCTTCGCATAAAGTTAATTGATGATTTATTAATTTATAATATTTTTGTAATTTTTCATGATTGTGATCTTTATAATTATCATTTCGATTTTTATTTTTTATTAAAAATTATTAATGCTTTTATATTTTATTATGAAAATTAGAAAATAGTGTACGCAATGGACACTGTAAAGCGATTAAAACATTTTCAGGCTTCCGTTATAAATTTTAAATTACACTTATGCTCTTCACAAGAAAATATATTTTAATAAAACTTTCAGTTAAGTTAACATGTAAGTAATATAGAAATAGTGGATAATATGTAACGCGCGGCATACCGTTTTGTGTTCGCATGCGGGCGCGGTGACACAGGATCGGGCTGCGGCGGCGATGGCGACTACCAGCTGGTGCAGCACGAGGTGCTCTACTCCTCGTCCAACCGGTCAGTGGGTTCATTTTATTCTGTCCTTGCTATTGCTCAAATCACGTTTCCCATTCAATCTTTGACACTCTATGCATAATCCTTACATTGGATAGAACAAAATAATATAATATAAAAACAGTAAACACTACCATTATTTATCGTTAATATTTTAGGATCTGCTGTTAGCTTCCCAAAGATATTCCTTATCTCCTACGAATTTATTATGCCTGTATAGTCTACAAATATATGTTATGACCAATTACAAATCGTGGCATGTAAGTCTAGCGCTGAACGAAACGTGGTGGGGATAGCTGTGTATGGGTACTGTCGTGTATGAATTGAATTGCAAGAATGCGACTGGAGAGCCAATCAGCGCGTGCGAATGATACGCCAATCAGCGCACGCCCGCCCCGTGACCCGCTTACTACCCCATTATACCTTATTTTCGACTTATGCGTAATAACGGTTGCCGCTATACTTTCGTGTTCCTACTTATACACCACGGCCGGACGTCCAGCCGGGAATAGTCGAAACGGCTTGACCTCAAAAAATGGCGATCTGATGAAAACAAATATTCTCAAAATCGGACAGAAATCTATAACTTCCTTTCTACTTTCGAAAATTATTAATTTTCAAGGCGGGAAGTTTAAAGAGATTTTTTTTATAGGAGAGGGGCAAACGAGCATGCGGCTCACCTGATGGTAAGTGACTACCGCCGCCCATGAACAACTGCAACACCAGGGAGGGAATTGCAGATGCCTTGCCGGCCTTTTAAAAAGGAGTACGCTCTTTTCTTGAAGGTCCCTAAGTCGTATCGGTCCGGAAAATCGCTGATGGTAATCGATTCCACTAGGAAGTCGTGCGAGGAAGAAAACATCTTTTAAATCGCACAGTGGTGGACCGCCAATCATCCAGATGGTGTGGATGGTATCGGGAGTTCTGCCGCGATGTGCGTTAGTGAAACTTGGCGGCTGGGATTAATCCGAACAATTCCTCAGAGCACTCCCCGTGGTAGATGCGAAAGAAAATGCAAAGGGATGCAACATCTCTTCGCAGTGCCAATGAATCGAGCCGATCGGAAAGGACTCGGTCGTCGACGATTCGAGCCGCTCTGCGCTGAACGCGGTCAAGTGGAAGAAGCTGGCACTGGGGAGCCCCTGCCCAGAGATGGGAACAGTATTCCATGTGAGGCCGCCGAACCTGCGCCTTGTAAAAATACTGTTCCGCTCTGCTGAGCACGCCAAGCTTTTTAGAGGCCAATTTGGCCATCTCTTCCAAGTGACCACGAAACTGCACGTCACTCGATATGTCGACTCCGAGGATTCCGATACTGACTGAGGCAAGAAGGGGAGTGCCTTGAAACTGAGGAGATACAACAAAGGGGTTCTTTTTAGCGGTAAACGTGCAAACTTGTGTCTTCTGAGTATTAAACTGGACTAGATTTAGTCGCCCCCAATCCGAGACTTTGTTCAGCAAAGACTCGACTTCAGACACAAGTTTGTTCCGGTACTCGGCGACTTTTTCCCGACAAATATTGGCACGGCCGGTGTATAGAGCATCACCAGTGCTGTCATCCGCATAGCAATGAATGTTACCAGTTAGCAACGTATCATTGATATGCAGAAGAAACAGCGTTGGTGATAGCACACAGCCTTGTGGAACACCAGCGTTAATAGGCTTGTAGTCGGAGCATGCACCGTCTACAACGACCTTGATGCTCCGATCTGCAAGGAAGCTGGTGATCCAATTGCACAATTTCTCGGGAAGCCCATAGGAAGGGAGCTTCGAAAGAAGCGCTTTGTGCCAAACCCGATCGAAGGCCTTCGCAATGTCCAAACTAACGGCCAACGCCTCCCCCTTGGACTCTACTGCCTGCGCCCATCTATGGGTCAGGTAGACCAGAAGATCACCAGCTGATCGACCCCGAAGAAAACCGTATTGGCGATCACTAACCAGCTGGTGATCCTCAAGGTACCGCATGAGCTGGCAGTTAATAATGGATTCCATTATTTTGGAGAACAATGAGGTGATCGCGATAGGCCTATAGTTGGACGGGTCTGAGCGGTCGCCTTTTTTAGGGATCGGGTGGACAAAAGCTGTCTTCCATGAATTCGGGACTACGGCTTGGGAGTAGGAGTACCGGAAAAGACGCGTTAGGACCGGTGCCAACTCCGGAGCACACGTCCTCAGCACAATTGGGGGGATTCCGTCTTTATAAAATAGACCACGCTTTAACTTTCTCTTTGTAAAATTATTGTAATAAGTGAGTATTATAGCATAAATGTAAGAAACATTAGTTTAAAATGGTAAACAAATGAAACAATGTTTTGCTACATTTAAAAATCGAAAACACACTGGGAGTAAGAAGTTTTAAGCATTTATTTAAGTATATCTTGCGATTGTTATCACTTGGTGAAATATCATTTATTCAACCAACTTCATCAATAACGTAAGGCGAAACCAGTCGGTTTTATATTAGTCACTATTACGTTACATACAGTACATGTGTCTATTCAAATCGCAAAAAAATGTTTGTATTATTGTGAGTTTTATTCTGCGCACAGGTACGAGGTGTTGGAGTTCCTCGGTCGCGGCACTTTCGGGCAGGTGGTGAAGTGCTGGAAGAAAGGCACCAACGAGATAGTCGCCATCAAGATACTCAAGAACCACCCCAGCTATGCTCGCCAAGGCCAGATTGAGGTAAAGGATTATGATAATTTAAAAAAGATTATAACTTGAGAGAACTTAAACAAAAAAAAAATTCACCAGATCTATAATAGCAGTAATTGGGGAAGTAATTTATGTATCTAAAACCGCTTTGAACTCAGTTGTTTGCTATTAACTTGACTACTCTAATTCGTGATATGGGGAAATGATAAAAATATGGGTTTGAAGATCTATTAATTTCACGTAAAAAAGTTCTTGTTACCTTTTCAGAAGAAAAAAAATCCATTTACAGTTTAAAATCCATTTTGATCATAAATTTAAGAAGAAAAAGAAGATAGTGTGCTGATCTTTTTTGTGTAAAATCGTTTGGTTCAAAACTTTTTTTATCTCTTTAAAGTTTATAATCAAAAACCATTTGTTTTATCAGTTTTAGTGTTCACAAAACATCCTGCATGTTTTAGGGGTAGATCACTTCTGGCATTGTTCTTTATCTGTTTCTGTAGTTTCATGACAATACGGTTTCGACGGACAAACGCACAGACAATTTTTAGTAACGCCATAAGCCTATTAGAAGCCAGTTATCTCGATATTACAGACCCTTAAATTTTATTTATATGTACAGATTTTTACTTGAACAAGTGTTTCGAGGAACCAAATACTCATGAACAAATTGCGTAATTTATTAAAATACCCACTGCATATAAATCATAGCACGAAACGGTTCTCAAATATTAGACTAGTTAAAAACACCTTAATCTCTGTATAAATCACGGTCGCATGGGAGACAGTTGTTTTGTTCCTTTTTATTTAGTTTGCGAAGTACAATTTCCCAGTAGCTTTTAGTTTCAGTTCGTTCTGGCCGCCGGCCAATTACAAGAACTTTTTGTTTGCTTTGCAGAGTGTTCGCTATATATCTGTATTTTTATTCGCTTAGATGAAAGCAATTCTTATCTATTAAGTGCAATGATATATAATATCATTGATTAAGTGCCTATTTGAAATTATGAAATATTATTTACAAATAATGCACTTTTTTTCTTTAATTATGAACTTTGCATGTAAATTAATATTATGTGCGCCATGTAGTTGCAGATTAAGATAATCCAATACCTCACAAAAGGTCTATCGTATAGAACTCAAAATAATAAAAACTGCAATTGCCAACCAGCTTGCTAAGCGTAACAACTATATCAAATATGCTTGCTTGAAACGAGGTATTCCATTTCAGTCCTCAGGGGTGACAACGCATCTGCATTATGATTCTTAATCGAGAATAGATGTAGATGTCCATAGGCCACAGCATCCACTTCACCCTTGTTGTCACCCTTATTCTGTAAAAAATGACAATATGTTTTGTAGTTTATAGTAGATTATGTACCATACACTTGTGCAATAATTATCTTCTTCTCTTGCAACGCATTTTAGCCAACCACTCCTCTTTGTAATGTACAATGGAGACAGTTTACAGCTGATAACTTCGTCGTCATCATTAGGTGAACTACGAAGGAAATCACTATAATAATGAAAAAAAAAATCTTACAGGTTTCGATCCTGTCCCGGCTCTCGCAAGAGTCCGCGGACGAGTTCAACTTTGTCCGCGCTTACGAGTGCTTCCAGCATCGCTCGCACACGTGTCTCGTGTTCGAGATGCTGGAGCAGAACCTGTACGACTTCCTCAAGCAGAATAAGTTCTCGCCCCTGCCGCTTAAATACATCAGACCCATACTGCAGCAGGTGCTCACCGCGCTGCTTAAACTTAAGGTCAGTATAATGAATGTTAATTATTTTGTTTTTAGGTGGTTAGCTTTCTTTTTTGTCTGGGATTTAATTTGGATAGTTACCAACGTCTTATCTATTTCTGCCTCTAAGCAGCAGTATATTGTTTTGTTCCAATTTGAATATTTAATGACACAAGACACAAGTTTATCAAACAAATTGGCGATATATTGAAAATTTTTGAAAAGTTAAGGGCCCCTTAACCCACAAAGTTTTAGTTTAAACTAGAGATTGCTTCTGAATACTAGCCTAAGATAGCAAGTATAAATACAGGGCCTTCCGCTTCTTGCTTCTAAGATGACAACGCATCCAGTGTCTATTCATTGCTATGGCCATTCACTATCATGGATGGTGGGCTCCTTTGTAGGGTACAAGTAGGGTAGGTAAATTAATATTGTAAAAAATATTAGCCAAAGGAAATGGCTGAAGATCAAAAGGAAGAGGTATGAAAACTGTGGTTGGCAAACAAAGGAGAATGGGATTTTTGGGCCTGAAGTTATCTAATTGGTTTTTACTTTAAATAATTGGCTATATTTTTCTAAAGTAAAATACAAAAAAGTAGCTCTTTTTACAATCTAGAATTCGAAAAAACAATAAAATAAGAAATAAGTTAGAAAATCGATTTTAGCTAGTATATTCTACATGGCAATAAATCGATTACCATAAAGAATACACTAGTGAATATCTCGTTTCTGAACGTTATCTTCCAATAGAGGACTTCTCATTTTGAAACTTGACAGTTCAAACTTCAAACTATTTACATAAAGAAAAAAGTGGAAAAAAGACAGATTTTCGATTCGATTTGAAACGAGCGCAATTTAATCGATTCTCTATTGAATTGAAATTTTAATGTCTATTTTCGATTATGTTTCTGTGTTGGCTAGGGAGATAAATAATAATTGCGTACAATCTACAGAATAATAATAAAAAATACAAAATATCAACATTCCAACAAGTAACAGTTACAATGACAATTAAAGTAATCGATCTCAGATCGGTATCCCTAATATTCATTTCATTCAGTTGTTGTTGTTTTAACTTTCATTAATCGTTTCACCATTTCGTTTCATTATTAAACACAGCTTTTTTAGTGATTTTATATTGATCCTGCTTTTATATCTTTAAGTGCAAAATAGCCTATTACAGTGTAGTAACTGTGAAAAATCACCTGTTACAGTGGAGGTAATACATAATCTCACTTTTACTTATTCTACAATAACTCAGCTCCTAGATTGACAAATTTTGCCAGATTTTCAACCATGAATTGTTTATATATACGCTTTCAAATGGTCCTACTTTCATCTTGTTAACACTTGGGCCCAAGAATGTATGGAGACGTCTCCTTCTCCTTTATATACCTAATCCACCTCTTTTTCATTACACACAAACTTTTACGTTGGGTTTTCTGTATTATTCCTTCCTGTCCCTTATTAACGTGGTAGAACCACGACCCAGCTGTATTACAGCTGCAGCCCATTCGTGCTAGTTGGCGCGTCGGGTAGCACCACACTCTCATAAAATGCCAGCGTGAAACAGAATAATACTGTTGTGTTTCCTATGATGCAAATAGAGAACCAGAGACCCTTTTTGTTGTTAATGAGGCAATCCATCTTAGTCCTCAGGAGGATAGATGTAAATGTTTACGCCTCCTACAGCATCCACTTACCAGGTGGACCTTGACCTCATTTGTCACCCTTATCTTTAAAAAAAAAACTTGGTGACCTATTCCTGCTACAGCGTGGTTCTACCACGTGCTCAATTGTCGCGCATATTGGTAAATGTGTGTACCACTTCTAATTTTTAATTTTCTAGTAATAATTTACTTGTGTTTTGTGAAAAAAAAATTCTCGAGATAATATTTTCCGATTGCAGCAACTGGGCCTCATCCACGCGGACTTGAAGCCGGAGAACATAATGCTGGTGGAGCCAGCGCGGCAACCGTACCGCGTCAAGGTGATCGACTTCGGCAGCGCCTCGCACGTCAGCAAAGCGGTCTGCAACACCTACCTGCAAAGCAGATACTACAGGTAAACACGACAATTTACTCTATAGCAATCTACCTATTTAATTATCCATCTAGGAGAAATGAAACATTAAAGATATTGAATTCATATAAAATTTAAATACGTAGATAATCCTACTGAAATTTGCTTGTTATTAAACATTTTTCATAGCAACTCTGTGCTTGCTTACCACCTGTCTAGTAAGGTGAGTATGGGGTAACACTTCAGAAATGTGTTTCCGATGGCAAATCTTGATAAGGCTTTTATATAATAATGTTTTCATCTTTTATTAGTCTATTTTTAATAAAATATATACAGATGTAGAACGAATTTCTAAAAGCGTTTGAAATAAAATTTTACTGTAGCATTAACTTAGACTCATTTTGGAAGATGTGGACACCCTGAAATATATGGTGTAGTTTGCTTTAAACAATAAAATTAATATTTTTATAAAATAAGTCTCATTTTTGCATTATCAAAGAGACGATCTGAATACTTTAAAATTTTCGGCTACATCACCATTTTAACATCATGTAGGTTAAATAAAAGTCAAGGACTAAGTTTTAATTGTTAAAAAATAATAAATTTTTGTTCTGAAATGAATATTTGACATTCTTAGCACATTGCACATTACTTAGTGCAGTAAAATGTAATATCTTTCAATTATAGGTAATAAAAACATTTCTATCTTTTTGAAGATGTGTGACGTCACAGCAGCCAGCAGTCTAATTGCATAATACTTGATAATACTCTCGCCCAGCCATGAATAGACTGAAATGTTACTATTATACGAATACTTGTGTACTTATTTATAAAAATTAATGCACTTTTAATACAAATGTATGCTGGCAAGCAAAAAAAAAAACAAAATGAAACTCATCTTTCAAGCTAAACCATGATTAATTTTTTAATCTTCCAGAGCGCCGGAAATCATCCTGGGCCTAGCATTCTGCGAAGCAATAGACATGTGGTCCCTGGGCTGCGTGGTCGCGGAACTGTTCCTGGGCTGGCCCCTGTACCCGGGATCTTCGGAGTATGACCAGATACGATACATCTCGCAGACACAAGGCCTTCCTACTGAACATATGCTCAATAGGTAACTTTATACTCTATACATATATTCGATATCGACGAATAGGATAGTAGCTAGTAGTGTACAATTTAAATTTATGTGCATGTTGCAAGACTAAGGCTTTTCAAATCGCAGTAGCCAACATTTGCGCAAAATCACAACGTTTTTCAGGTGTTGGTTGTATTGTAAGTGTATGCATACTTGCACCTAGTGCAGCAACCTTGAATAAATAGCTTTTTTTCACTGTGAAAGTTTTAATGGTTTTTAACTTGCTTGGTAGTTGCTATTTTCAATTTGCTAGAAAGAGTTCCTAATGTAACATTTTTTATTACAGCGCATCAAAAACGGCGAAGTTCTTCTACCGCGACGTAGACAGTACATATCCATTCTGGAGGCTGAAAACCCCCGAAGAGCATGAGCTTGAGACGGGAATTAAGAGCAAAGAAGCCAGGAAGTATATCTTCAATTGTCTTGATGACATTGGACAGGTTAGTATTAAATATTTCCTGACTTATAAATCTGTTTAAACAAACACAATTTTATACAAAGACAAATTCCACAATATGTCGGTAATTTTGAAAATTATATGCAATAAATCTTATATTTTTATTATTTTAAGTCGGTACTTACTTCACTTCGATGGTAAGTGTTGAAGTAGCCCTAGACAGTAAAGTGCACTTGATTACAATCACATATACACAATCTTGAAGAATCTTCTGAAATTTTTAAAGGATGGACTCAAGCAATGAATTTAACTTTCATTTTTCTATGATTAAGGAAGCTTAATCTAATTATAAATTTTTATTCAACAGGTTAATGTACCAACAGATCTTGAAGGTGGCCAACTGTTGGCTGAGAAAGCAGACAGAAGGGAATTTATTGACTTACTCAAGAAAATGCTTACTATGGACCAGGTAATATGAACATTTCAATTAATACCCGTATCATGTGTCACACATGGTCCATTTATTTTGTAAGTTAGTTAAATAGACAAATAATGAATATAATGATTTGAAATTGTTTTCTCTCAGAAATAGGTTAGTTCCAATTTTAAAAGAGCAATAATTACTATTATCTCCATTTTGTTATTTCTTTAATTACAGGAGAGAAGAATAATGCCGGGGGAGGCATTGAACCACGCGTTCGTGACACTCGCGCATCTCGTCGATTACGCTCATTGTAACAATGTAAAGGCCTCCGTGCAAATGATGGAGGTAAATTTTGTGGTATTTCTTGTTATACTTGATCCATCATAGATTAAATTCTATATCATGGGTATCATTAATAAAATTTCTAACCATTATAAATGAAATAAAATCTTTTTATTTTAAACTTAAGAATTTAATATTTACTTAGTAAAATGTCATCATTATATGTGGTGGTCATTATACGTGGTAGAGCCATGCTGCAGCTATATTAGTAGTATAGTTGTAGTATAAATGGGTCGGCTCGACCGGGGAAGGACCACGCTCTTACAGAATACCAGCGCAAAATAACAGCTTGACACTGCTGTGTTTCGTATGGTGAGTGTAAAAAACCGGAGACCCTTTTTACTGGAAAAGAGGCATTCCATCTTAATCCTCACGGGTGACAACACATCTGCATTTTGATGAAAAATGTAGATGTCTATGGACTACAGCAACCACTTACCATCAGGTGGACTGTGTGCTCGTTTGTCACCCTATCCTATAAAAAACAAATCTTGTTAATTAATCTACTATCAAGTAAAATGTCATCTTGTTTATTAATCTACTATAATTTTGCTTTGTCTAAATGTTTGATATCCTTGTCTATAAAATTTGGTATAACTAGAACATACTGTTGTTTCAGGTGTGCCGTCGGTCGGGCACAGGCGTGGGCGGTGTGGGCGGCGTGGGCGGGGTGGGCGGCGCGGAGTACGGCGTGGGCGGCGTGGTGGCGAGCGGCGCCGCGCCCGCCGCGCACCACCTGGCGCTCACCATCAACCAGCAGCGCCTGCGCGCCGCGCCCTACGACAACCTGGTGCGCACCCCACACACCACACACACAGACCACCACCACTACCAATGCCACCTACACCAACACCACCATCAACTATCAATCGCCATTTTTGTATTTATTTTAACTTATGTATAAAATAATGTTAAAGTCCATTGCTGAATATAGGACTCCCCACAGATTGCCTTTTTTTTGCAGTTTTATTTTTAATTTTAGAGCACGCTGCCATATCCTGATTTGTTTCCCTATATCGCCTCTTACGATACCCACGAGATGATAAGGGGTTGTGAATATTCGTACATCGCCACTACGCGGTAAGCGTAACATAAGGCTAAGCAGGTATATCACATAGGAGGTAATGCAGCGTCCAAAAAGAAAAACGTTAAATCAAAATATATGCATAATAACATTCTATACATATATTATACGTCACAGTCAAAACTCATAATCGGTTAAAACCACTTGACTTCACAAAAATAGTTTTGATCGATGCCCTTAGTCAAAAACAGTTATGCCTGATTTTTGTAGTCAAAAAGTGGTTCTGACCAACGTTCTTCGTCAAAAGCAATTTTGCCTCATTTAAAGTTCAAACTATCGGTGAAAACTCGTATTATTAATAGGTTACCAGTGTTAAAACAGCTAGACTAGTTTACTTTAGCTATTTGTATAGCATAATGTCGTATGGTATTTTGCTATAGGGACACGCAGCTGACACTGAAATTATATTTATTTTACAGAAGAGGGCCATAAGAGCAATTTATGATTTAAAGCCTAAAGAGTCGCTGCGACAAGAATTTAAGGAAATTAATATATTAACTTTGGCCTCTCAATACATTTATGAAAATGTAATGTATGTACACAAAAATAAAAGTAGTTTTACAAAAATAAGTGATATTCATTCTGTAAATACTAGGAACAGACACAAGCTAGTAGTACCAGTTACTCGACTCCATCGAGTCAGTAATTCATTCTTGGGGCGATGTATACGCTTTTACAACAAAATTCCAGAAAATGTACAAAATTTGATCGGCTCAAAGTTCAAAAACTTTATTAAACTAAGTTTGCATAAAAAGGGTTATTATAATATTAAAGAATTTATGGATGATAATAACCCTTGGAAATGAGGTGATCGCTACCAAGCTATTTCTAATTTGTAGTGTTGTTAATTTGTGTAACATACATGATTGTAAGCTGTTATTTAAAAAAAGAAGTCCCGCTGAGTTTCTTGCTGTTTCTTCCCAGGACAGAGGTTTTTTTTTTCGAAGCAGTGGTAATTAAACAAAAGAGTGACTTTCAATAAGTATTATTTATAATCTATATTGAATAAAAAAGTTTCTGTTTCTGTTAAGATGCAGCTAGAGTGGCCCCTGGGCCATCCTAAAGTCGCGTACATTACAATAATATAAAATAGAATATTGAAAAAATAATTGAACTTTTTTTTAATTCAAAAGTATAAGTTTTGATCAACGTCCTTAGTCAAAACTACTTTTGACTCCAAAAATCTCTTAAAAGTGGTAGTGACCAATGTTCTTACTTAAAACTACTTTTGCCTGATTTTTGTAGTCAAAAATGGTTATAACTGGTTATGAGTTTTGACTGTGACATATATACACATACACATGTATGTTTAATACTATATTAATAAATAAGTACACAAATACATATATTTACTCAAATAAATATTTATATACGGCAGTAACCTAATGGCAAGATGCGAACCGCAAACTCAAAGGTCGTGGGGAATATTAGTAATGATAATAGACATTGCTAGTATTAAAAAAAAAAGATAATATATAATATATTCCGTGATAATCTATGATATGCTAAATATGGGAAATGTGTGACGAGAGAATCATTTTATAAAAAAAAGTGTTATTTCACTCTTGCAATGATTTCCTAGTGTTCACGAACTATGTTTTTGGAAAAAAACTTGTTGTCAGCCTTTTATACGTGATAGAGCTATGCTGCAGCTATATGACGGATTGGTTGACTTGATCGGGGTAGAACCACGCTCTCTCAGAATGCCAGTGTAAAATAGCAGCTCAATGCTGCTGTGTGTTTCGTATGGTGGTGGTAGGTAACTGGAGACACTTTTTATTGGGAATGAGGCATTCCATCGTAGACCTCAGGAGTGAAAACGCGTCTATATATTTATTCTTGATCGAGGATAGATGTAGGTATAATATGAACCACAGCAATCCACTTATCATTAATGTACAACTATGGCAAATAAAAATCCCATCTGAGACAACTTATGTGGAAAGGGACCTATATCGTTGAACTTTTGATAGGCTGTAATGAATGAAGTTATTATCAGGAAGTTGTTACCAGTAAAATGGGGTCTCGGTTTTCTTCAATTACCATACGAAATGCCTTGGTGAAACAACCAACTCTCGGCGTCGCTTCTAGTACATGGTACATATGATGGCCTTGCTTTTTGACTGGATCCAATCAACGATACCAATGTATCGTGGCCCCCTGTCGATATGCCGTGTCGGTCCAAAATCAGTTATTGGGATTTTCTGTCAAGAAATTTTAGTAGCACTCCGGAGTCGAGAAGTTAAAGGTCTCGGAAAGCACGTAATACCTTTGGTCCTGCACTTGTTCTCTCTCCGGTCGGGCCACATTAGTGAGTGAATAGAAAGAGAGCGCCTGTGCTTGCGCATAGACTCTACTTAGAAGACTGGCGGCCGTGCCGGAAGCTCGGTGTGGAGGTCATTACACATTAGGAAGTTGTTCGTAACGAGTGGCGGCGCGGTGTTGCAGTACCAGCTGTACGGCGGCGGGCGCGTGGCGGTGGGCGGCGCGCGCCAGTACGCCACGCGCGCGCCCGACCCCTTCCCGCACCAGTTCGTCTCCTCCATACTGTGCCAGCCAGCCTACCAGGTACACCACGACCAATTTTTTATTTCATTTATCACTTTACAAATTTGACACTAGTGTTACTATTATCGAATCACCTCTTCACTCTTGGAGCTACGAATTTACCGAAAACTTCATAAAACCTATTTAATGATTTTGCAACATGAAGCATGTCACAATTTCGAATTTCAAATTGAAATTAAAAATGTGAGGTAATTAAAGTTGTAAAATTAATAATATTATATGTTTGTAAGTTAGAATAAAAATATTAAATTCAACGTTTTGACGGCTCCGTGGCGCAGTGGTTAAGTTAATAAGTTGCAGCACCAAGCGCCGCTGATTCGAATCCCGCTCGGAACAAGTATTTGTATGGTCTACAAATCATTGTTCCGGGTCTGGATATTTGTCCTTGTGAAATTTATGTATGTAAACTGCCCCCGCGATACAGGAGAAAATCTTAGTGTAGAGGTAACGTTTTAAAAAAAAACGTAGTCAAATACATGTTGTTTAAATCCAATGTAGTTAAATCCTTGTTATTCGTAATTATTATGTTATTCCAGTTATTTCATAAATATAATTAATACATTATTTTTATTAATATATTATAAAATTAAATTGGAATTATGTAATAATTTATGTATAAACGCCGGATTCACTTGTGGTAAAATACAAATCAGACCTCCATAGGACAGACGTGGCTTAGTGTTAAGTCAATAGTTAAATAATAAAGTAAGCCGTACAACATTATATGCTGCTGTATTTTTTTTCTTTCCCTATGGATTAAAATTTTTGTAAATTTTACTATGTGTGCATGGTTTATTGAAATAAATTCATTTATATTTATATTTGATACAGTATATGTACATGTAACTGACACCGCTAAAATCACAGGATCAAAGAGAAATTATCATAAATTAATATGGCTTATCGAGAATTAAACAAGTTAACAGTGGTAGAGCCACGCGGCAGCTTTTGCTGTCGCACGGATGGGCCGGCTCGAACTGGGGTGGTACCACAACCTCACAGAATACCAGCGTGAAGTAGAGGTTTATTGTCTATCTTGGTGAGTGAAGGTGGCCGAAGGCCCTTTTTACTGGAAATGAGGCATTCCATCTTAGTCCTCACGGGCGACAACGCATCTGCATTTGGATTTGTAATTGAAGATAGATGTAGATGTCTATGGGCCGCTTTAACCACTTACCATCAGGTGGACTGTGTGCTCGTTTGTCACCCTTATCCTATAAAAAAAAACCTATGCATTTAGAATTATGATCTAAAATAGTCTCTTATAAAAAACGGAATAATGCGTACTATTTTGCTTTACTTGTGTGGAAATCTGAGCGTAAATACAAGAGATAATTTTTATCTGTGTATGGGCGAAAATTATATATGTATACCCACAAATGCATAATTACGTTGAAACTAGAAAATTTATTGTATTTTTTACTGCAAAATGATATTCTACTTTAATGACAAAATTAAAATAACAATGCTATTCATAAGGATTCATGAATGAAAACATTATGTCATCATTTCATCATTACAGCCCTTCACAAGTCCACTGCTGAACATAGGCCTCCCCCAAGGAATGCCACAAAGCACGGTCCCGAGCCACCTGCATCCATCGACTTCCTGCATGTCTTACCAGGTCGTCACTCCATCTTGTGGGGGGACGCCCTACACTTCGCCTACCGGTACGAGGCTGCCACTCGAGAACCTTTCTTCCCCATATGTTGTCGGTTCTTCGAGCTATATGGCCGGCCCACTGCCACTTCAGCTTACTAATCCGTTGGGCTATGTCGGTTACTCTGGTTCTACTGCGGATATCCTTATTCCTAAGTTTATCACGCAGAGAAACTCCGAGCATAGCCCTCTCCATAGCTCGCTGAGCGACCTTGAGCTTCCTCATACGGCCAGCAGTGAAGGACCACGTCTCAGTTCCGTAAGTCATCACTGGCAACACGCACTGGTTGTACAATTTTGTTTTAAGGTTTTGAGGTATTTCTGACGAGAAGATGTGTCGTAGCTTCCCAAACGCTGCCCAGCCGAGTTGAATCCGTCGATTGACCTCTCGGTCGAAGTTGGACTTACCTAGTCGGACTATTTGTCCCAGGTAAACATACTCGTCAACAACTTTGAGCTTAGTGCTCCCAACAACTACCGGCATAGGTGTGACATGGACATTAAACATAATCTTTGTTTTGTCCATGTTCATCTTAAGACCTATCCGTTGGGAGACACTATTGAGGTCATTGAGCATAGTGCTTAGCTCCTCCAGCGATTCTGCCATGAGGACTATATCGTCGGCAAATCGAAGGTGAGTGATGTACTCGCCATTGATGTTAATTCCGTATCCTTTCCAGTCCAGAAGCTTGAAAACGTCTTCCAATGCAGCGGTGAAGAGTTTCGGGGATATAACGTCACCCTGTCTTACACCTCTCTGCAATTGGATAGGTTTCGTACTCTGGTTCTGTACTCGGATAGCCATCGTAGCTCTACTGTACAAACACTTCAGCACTTCGATATACCGACAGTCAACTTGGCACCGCTGAAGGGACTGCAGCACCGCCCAAATTTCGACGGAATCAAAGGCTTTCTCATAGTCCACATACGCCAGACATAGTGGCAAATTGTACTCTTCGGACTTCTGTACAATTTGCCTTAGGGTATGTATGTGGTCTATGGTGCTAAAGCCCTTTCGGAAACCGGCTTGTTCGGGAGGCTGGAAGTCGTCAAGTCTGCGCGCGAGACGATTCGTAATGACTCTCGAAAACAGCACGTAGACGCGGCTCAGAAGGGAAATCGGTCTGTAGTTCTTCAAGAGAGCGTTGTCACCTTTCTTGAAGAACAAGACCACCGCACTTCTGCTCCACGCCTCCGGTGTAATGCCACCATGGAGGACGGAATTAAAGAGCTTCTGAAGGACTTCAAGTACCGGTCTTCCACCCGCTTTCAGAAGCTCCGCTGTAATTCCATCCTCGCCTGGGGCCTTGCCGTTTTTAAGGTGCTGTAGAGCCATTCTAATCTCGCTCATACTGACGTCCGGGATATCTTCGGAATAGTGTCGAATAAGACTCGCTCTTGGATCGTTACTCACACTTGCGTGTGGCTCTAACGATGACGTGTACAGCTGCCCATAGAACCTCTCAATCTCACTCAAAATCTCAGGTGCCCCGGAAATGATGCTACCACACTCGGTCTTCAGCTTTGACAGTTGGCTCTTTCTGGCAGACAGATCTCTGGCAAAGACTTTGGAGCCTTGGTTCCGCTCGATCGCTTCTTCAACACGAGCTGTATTGAAGTTGCGTAAGTCTCGCCGCATGCATTTGGAGATCTGTCTGTTCAGTTGCCTGTATGCTGTCAAATCTGTTGAAGAATGTAGCCTCATCTCCCGTCTAACAGCCATGAGATTAAGAGTGTGATCGGAGAGTTTTTGTGTTCTTCTGCGGTGGGTCTTGCAGAACTTAGCTCCGACCGCATGGACAGTTTCCACGAGCTTGTCATTCATATCGTCCACTTCATTGCAGTCTTCTAGGCACTGAAAACGGTTTTGTAATCGAACATTATGTACGTACATAATAATATATGTAGTATAATAAAATAGTATTTTATAGGAAAAATTCACAGAGGTTACCTTAGATTTGCTTATACTACAGTTTACATATTATTGTATTCTGTAGAATATAGAAGTTAATCCGTTTAAAACGTTTTTTTTTTTTTCATGGAGAATTAGAATTAATGGCTAGCAGACTGCGGGTCCAAATACAGAATGCATTTAAGCTTTCAAAGAGTTAGTGATGTGTTAATAATTATAACACTAAGTCCTGCAGTTAGAGATAAGCGATAAATAAAATAAGTACTAGAATATTCAACTTTTCAAGCATTTGATTTTAAAGTAATTTTTTTTCGTTTCTAAATCCTGCATACAATTAGTTATAAAGGAGCATTAAAATTTTAAAAGCATTTTGTATGATCCCGTGCATTCCGTCATGTCCACCGTCACCGTCAGGTTCAACAGCTGGCGGCGGCCGCGGCGGCGGCGGCGGCGGCGCACCACCAGCACGGCGTGGGCGTGGGCGTGGGCGTGGGCGGCGTGGCCGACGTGCCCGACTGGCGCGCGCCGCTCATCGTCGAGCCCGCGCCGCTGCCCGAGCCCGACGTCTGGGACTTCCACCCGCACCATCCGCACCATCACCACCCTCACAAAAGGTAACGCCAACACATTTATTCACTCATACATACATAACAGCTAAAAGAGATAAGCTTAAAGTACATACTAACATTTTCTGAAGTAATGTTCATTTTCTTTCAAAATTAAAAATGTTACCTAGAACACCAAAACTGGATTATAAATATTGTGTATAATTTATTTTTAACTTTTTACAAATTTGACAAATAAGATCAATGGAATAATTAAAATGTTATACAAAAAAAATTAATGCACTACATGAAATAAAAATCTGGTCGGTCTTCATTTCTACCGACTTCAAACAGGAGGAGGTACTCAATTTGACTGTATGTTTTTTAATGTATGTTACTTTTTTCTGGGTGAACCGATTACAATGATTCTTTTTTTTATTTGAAAGCTGGTTATTCACATGTGGTCCCATATAAATTTGATCAAGGTCTGACTAAATAGTTTTTAAGTTATTCTTAATAATTTACATCGAAATCGGTTGTACAATATTTTTCATTTTAAATTACTTTTTTTAATTTAGATTCGACGAACATATAATTCTATAACACTTCTACTTCTCTATCTACTTAGTATCACATTGTACTATGTTAGTTTAGAAACTGAGTACCCGCCTATAATTGAAATTTCACAAAAATTGTAGATGAGCTCCACTGTTAACTCTGTTAAACTGTATGAGTTGTTTTACCAAGATCTCAGTTCCCATAAATCCCTATCAATAATGGAAATTAAAGTCAACCTATTAATTAGTAAGAATGTTAGAACAGTGGCGGATTATTCTTAGATCGAAATAGGCACTTGCCTAGGGACTCAAGATTCCAAAGGAGCGCGCGGAATTTTTTTAAACGAAAAAATCTAAGTACTTACTTATATAAAATAAAAAAGTATACTTTCTAATAAAAAAAAAATATCCCTATGGATTAGAACTTCCAAAGCCCGTCTCGTCTACTTGATTACTCCTACATCGCCCTCACTCTCTTATCACGTTTTTCATTCACTCCCACCTGTTACAAGTCCCTAATTATTTTGCAACCAAACTTAATTATAAATTATAATATTTATTTGCAAAATAGTAGTTATAATTTTATAATATATGACCACTAGAGTGGCGTCGACGAGATGTTATCCTAGGGCGCTGTCGCCATTTTATCCGCCTCTGTGTTAAAGAAAAACCTAAGTCTTTACAATACGCTGCTTTTCGACAGATCTACAAAGCAGCAGACAAGCGCCGTGCCACACTACCAGCCGCATCACCAAACGCATCAATACAGGTGCCCACCACAATTTTTATGAATCATAACAGCAAACATTATTCTTATAACAAAAAACCTTCCGAACCTATTTGATCACCTTCTTATATTCCCTGACATTACAGGCTTCCTTTATTTAAATAATATTATGTTTTCCTATGCTGTCCCATTTTCCCTCTAAGTATGGATACACACGATCCCCGAAATCTTGAAATTTATGAAATAATCCGTTTTAAATTACAACACTATTCCTGGAAAGATATTATTCTACTTTTGCACAAACTTTTAAAAACAATTCGGGTCCTTCGGCCTTGCTTTTTGATATCCTACGCATAATATATTTGACGGCTCCGTGGCGCAGTGGCTTAGCAATCAGTTGCTGCGCTGGGGGCCGCGGGTTCGAATCCCGCACGGAACAAGTATTTGTATGGCCTACAAATAATTGTTCCGGGTCTGGATGTTTGTCCTTGTGCAATTTATGTTTGTAACCTGCATCCACGACACAGGAAAAAATCCTAGTGTGGGGGGTAACGTTTTTTAAGAAAAGAAAAAAAATATATAAATATACTTTACAAGTAAGTTATGTACAACCCCTTTCGATAATATTTTTTTAGTGACGTATTTAATTTTTTGATACATAAAAAAAAATTACAGACATACTTTAATTTCCCATAATAACTAAAATTGCTGCATTTTACTTGCGAGTTAACGAATGTGGTCAAGGCAGATTTTATTTAAATGTACTTTTTAACAATTTGTATTACAAAATTTATGAGACAATATATTATATATATATATATATATATATATATATATATATATATATATATATATATATATATATATATATATATATATATATGAGATTTGAGATTCTTTTATGATAAAAGGTATAATGCGAATGAGTTTTTAATACCAATATGAATTTTATTGTAATTTTAAACTTCTCATAGTGCTACAGCATTATATTAGTAGTGTACCTGAAACACAGGAGATTCCTCATTTTGGTTATTCTAATTTTATATTTATTATGTACTTATAATTAGTTTCAATTGCAGTATGGCAAGCAGTGGTGGCAAAAAGGAACCTACTCAGCTGTCTCCGGTCAAGAAGAGGGTGAAAGAAGGCACACCTCCATCGAGGCATAGGCATCATCATGATCATACGTAAGTTCTACCCCCTGTATTTAATATGATTACTTTCTTTTTTTTTATTATTCTTAACCATTGCTTGACTTCTATGCCACCTGATGGTATGAAGTGATGCTGCCGAAGTTGGTGAAGTGCACTAACTTATCAAATGCCTATTCAATTTTATGAATATTAAATTTAAGTATCATGATTTAGTTTTTTAAATTAATGAATGTTAAAATCAATAAGTCTTGAGGTGACTTGAATAAATTAGTAGTGATTTTTAATTAAAATATTTTTAAATTTTCGTAAATCATGTTATATCAGTATAAAATTAGCAATTTTTAAAAGTAAACGGCTAATCTGTTTTTCTTTAATGAGACGATTTTCTACTTTCATATTTGTCAAGCACATAGTAATCGCGCGACATTCGGTGGACAAAAAGTTACTTTATTTGAAACGTGTTTTGCTTTTATTATCACGAAACAAAGAACTTCAATAAAAATGTAACCCATGAAGAATCTAATTCAATAACATGCCTTTCATATTATTCAATAATTATGTTATGGTTATCGCTTGAAAAACGAGAAATCGAACATCAAGGGTTTTCCCTGACAATTAATTTATAATTTTTTCACCTCGATTTTAGAGACTGTAATTGACTATTTCATGAATGTATGTTTGTATGTGCATATTTTATTATCGAGCTTATACTACTATGATCTCAAGGAGTATCAATTCTCGCGCCTTAAAATCGTGTCTAAAGTATGATATTTTGCCCAACCTGGCGTTAATAATTGGTTTTTTAATAGAAAATAAACCTAGTCATAATATTGGTCGAAGTTTTTTAAATAGGTAATTTTTTAAAAATCAAATAATTTCTTTTCAGGGGTCAAAACGTCACAATAGGTGGTACGTGGGAGGGCAATGGTAACTGCGGCGGTCACACCATCACCATCCGCGACACACCATCGCCCGCCGTCTCCGTCATCACCATCTCCGACTCGGACGACGACGACACGCCGAGACGGCCTCGTCCGGCCCAGCAAGGCCAGGCCCAGGGCCAACAGGGCCAAAGCCAACATCAGCAGCACCAACACCAGCAACAGCTGCAACATCAGCAACACCAGCAGCATTTACATAACAACAGAGGTGAGCTATTTTGTTTAATAACGCTCTCATAGAATACCAGCGTAAAATATCAGTTTAATGCTGCTGTGTTTCGTATGCTGGTTGTAGAGTACAGGAGACCCTTTTTTACTGGAAACGAGGTATTCCATTGTAGTTCTCATGGGATGACAACGCATCTGCATTTTGATCCTTAATCGAAGATAATTGTAGATATTTATGGGCCACAGCATCCACTTACCGTCAGGTGGACTGTGTGCTCGTATGTCAACCTTATTAAAAAAAAATCATTTTTAATGCTGTTTGGCCAACTGGTATTGCGATTCGTGCATTTAGAGTTTAATGTTAATTTATATGGATGATATAATGAAAGTTTATTGAGAATATTTTATAAAAGTAAAATTTTATACTAATACAAAACTGCGCTTGAAATATAAGCGGTGTTCTTATTTGCATATATCTTTATTTGTTGGTGTGAGTTACTCATATACACTGAGTCAAACCTAACAACTGTGCAATATATGTATATACTTAGAACCACTGTACTACTATGCTGAGTGGTTGGTTCCCGGGTTGAACTCTTTGTCTGGGAGATATCGACAGAACTATGATGTACTTAAATAAGCGATATGCTCGTTTACAATCTACTCTGACGGATTCGTGGTGTAGTGGCTTAGCATTGGGTTGCGGCGCAAATTGAAATTGAATTTGAAACCTACGCTTGAATGCTCAGGCTCAGAGATAGTTCACGATTTTAGACGAACGGTGCATTGGATAACACGACTTAAAGATTCGTAGCCTGTAGGGTAATTGCTAAACTACAGTGTCTTTTTCTAGCAGGAAGTGGCGAGTGCGTGGCAACAACGGCGCACAACAATAACACGAGCAACAGCAATGTGAGCCACGGCCACCCGGCGACGGTGAGCAGCGGCGGCGTCATCTGCAGCGCGCGCACTCCTCGCGACGAGCGCCACGTCAAGCACGAACCTCACCAGCCCCACCAGTCCCACCAGCCCCACCAGTCCTGCCATCATCATCACCAGGTTAGTTTAATAATCTTTCTTTAAGAGCCTTAAAATGGTCTATTTTGGAAATATAAATTTTAGAAGCGTATTATAATATGATATAATATTATGATTTATTTATTTAATAATATGATGATATTATAATAATTGTATAGTTCCTTTTATACATCATAAATTACTAGGTCTTTGATATCTACTACTAGACATGCGAAAGGCTCGACTTTTCTAAGAAAGCACTTGACATGCGTTTCTTAAATTATTTGTCCAAAATACTCTTCTTTAAATTTCCAAGGTAACAATAAAATTTGAGTGTCCGTTAAATTTTTACATTTAATTATGTAACTTCTCAGCAACAACATCAAGTGCAACAACAACAACATCAAGTGCAACAACAACAGCAGCAGCAGCAGCAACAGCAGCAGCAACAACAACAGCAGCAGCAGCAACAGCAACAACAGCAGCAACAGCAGCAACAACAGCAACAACAACAACAGAGCGTGCGCACACACGCGCCGGTGCAACCGCAAGCGACACCGCAGAGCCAGAAGAAACGTCTTTTGGCTCTGGCACAACAGGAGGCGCAAGCAAAACAAGAGCCCTTGTCTGACCAGCAGCCGGCCCATTATGTTTCCGTTAGTAGTTTTTCCCTTATTTAAGGCTAACAAATGCGGTTCCGATTCTTGTTCCAGTTATAGTATCGGTAAACATCTTCACATTCATAAGTCCATTAAAGTTCACTGCTGAGCATGGGCCTCTCCGGTAGGGATTTGCCACAGTCACGCTTGGCAAGCGGATTGACGATCCCAGTGCCAGACAACTCGCACGTTTGCCGATGCTGTCCGTCCTGTCTAAGTGTTTTAGGTCTGGCGTAAAGGTGGGTTAGAAGTCTATCGGAAGCCTTAAAAAATCTGTAATTTCCCATAGTAGCCCTTAGTACATAAACGGTTTTAGATTACCGGTTCCAAAGTAACGAAATTATTGTTCCATGTCGGAGGGGGAAATTTTCGTAGCGTTGTAGTTGAGCTTTGTTTATATTTAGTTTTAAATTGTAGGACAGAAAAAATTAGCACGTCTTTTTTAACCAACTTCAAAAGTTCTCAATCCGAGTATATCTTTTTTTTATATGTATGTTACGTGATATCTTCGCAGTTTGTGAACCAATTTTGATGATTCTTTTTTTATTGAATAGGTAACACTTCAAGGGTAGTGCCACGTGAGTTTGGAGTTCTTTCATATTCAGAGAGATTTCACACGTCTTTTTTAACCAACTTCAAAAGTTCTCAATCCGAGTATATCTTTTTTTTATATGTATGTTACGTGATATCTTCGCAGTTTGTGAACCAATTTTGATGATTCTTTTTTTATTGAATAGGTAACACTTCAAGGGTAGTGCCACGTGAGTTTGGAGTTCTTTCATATTCAGAGAGATTTCACCCCTAAGGGTAGCAAATAAATAACTTTTTGTAGCAATTTGAAGTCGGTTTATACTTTTTATTAAAAGTTATAATTATTTTTACAAAAAATATCATTTTATAACTGGCATTCAAATGGAATCAGGCAAGTTAGTATTATTTCGGACGTTTATCGTTAAAAAATTTTAAGTTCTCTCAAATAAGAATTACAAAGGATTTTGTAATTCTTATTTGAGAGAACGTATAAAAAAAAAGAAAAAGGCAGTGACTTTTCTCTACATGTTTTATTTAATTTCTGGCTACAGTTTAATTGTATTTTATTTCAGAGCGGTGCGACCATCCGTCAAACGAACGACTATCAATGCAATCAGTACATGCAAGCGCAACACAGTAAGCGGGATAGTGTAAGTACCCATTACTTGTTTTTTTTTGACCCGCTAATGGTAGGAAGTTAATTCATTAATATAATTAAAATTTTATAAATTGCTGACGTATGTCAAGATTAATTAAGAGTCAAAATGCAGATGCGTTGTTGACCCTGAGAACTAAGATCGAATGCCTTATTATCAGTAAAAAAGGATCTCCGCTACTCAACACAATAGCATTAAGCTATTGGTAGATTAATAATCTTTAAATAATATAATCTATACTAATATAATAAAGTGGATTTTATTTATTTTGTTTAAATACGTTAATCTCTGGAACTACCAGTCCGGTTTGAAAAATTATTTTGGTATATTATAGTCACATTCATGAGAAATAGTATAGGCTATCTAGCATGAAGCTACATCTCTCAGCTAACCTTAAATATTGATTTTTGTTAACCCGTCAAGCGCCTGGCCATTTTTCATTTTTACGCGCCAGACGTCCGGGCCAGTACGGGGCACGACCGATACCGGACGTAAAGTTAGTGCGTACTCGCTTCGCTCGTGCGCTAACTTCACACGGTCCAATAATCGGTTACTTAAGGTCCTTGTATCGTAATGTTCTATTATTGCCTATTTTAAAGAAGATAGAAGACGATTTTTATAGGAATAAATGTCGTCGGAATGGGCAGCAAACAACCTCTGCCTCGTCAGCTAGTTCTTATAAATTTCAACCAAGATGAGGACTGTGAAATATTAAAACGAATGCTTATCTCCTGAACTACCAGGGTCTTGCTCAAAAAAAAATATTACAAGCAATGACATTTGTAAACTGGCGTTAATAATTTAAACTTTTGACTTTTTATTTCCATTTGACTTAATATGGTGTATAATTATAAACCTTACAGAGTGGAGGGTGTCGCGAGTACCTGCCGGCGACGAGCGGCGCCATGAGCGCAGTGAGCGCAGTGAGCGCGGCGCACGCAGTGGCCGTGGGGGTGGGCGTGGGCGTGGGCGGGCCGCCCGCGGCGCACAAGCACGCGGCGCCGCACGCCTGGCACCACCACCCGCACGCACACTACAAGTCAGTATTCCATTGTGCCCTTATTAGTCTTTAAAAAAACATATTTAACAGTGGTAGAGCCACGCGGCAGCTTTTGCTATCACACGGATGGGCCGGCTCGAACCGGGGTGGTACCACGACCTCACAGAATACCAGCGTGAAGTAGAGGTTTACCTCTGCGTTTCGCTTGGTGAGTGCAGGTGGCCGGAGGCCCTTTTTACTGGAAATGAGGCATTCCATCTTAGTCCTCACGTGTGACAACGCATCTGCATTTTGATTCGCAAACGAGGATAGATGTAGATGACTATGGGCCACAGCAACCACTTACCATTAGGTGGACTGTGTGCTCGTTTGTCACCCTTATCCTATAAAAAAAATATCACACATACTTTGCTCCTCATATATTATATCAAAAATAACTACCTTGTTGGTCTAGTGGTCGCATCTTGCTCTGATCCCGGGTTCGAATCCTGGGTTGGAACAAAATCATTTTTAGATTTTTATGTCAAGAAATTCTCAATAAAGGCTCGAAGTCAGAAAGTTGACAATGTTTCACTTGTGTACCAATGAAAGCACGTAAAAGTGTTGGTACTGTGCCTTATTTCCGTTCGTATCGTATAAGATTATGAGGGTGAGTGAATAGAGTATGTACCTGTGCTGTTGCACACACTCGTGTTGCGCAGATAGATAACCTCCATTGAGATCGTTCGTCGTGACCGAAATTCGATCTTGGGGACATTATGGTTCCTAGTACACAAATGTGAAATAATTTTATATTGTTAATACATTTTATATTATTCCATGCGATATCGAGTACTGAGAGCTAATTACAGTATTTAAGTAACACATTACTATTTAAAAATGTATTTATTGCTTTTCGAAGTGTTCTCCGCGAAATTTGACACATTTTTCCATACGATGGAACCAATCATTGAAGCAACCATTCCATTCGGAAGTTCGGGTCTCCAAAATGGCCGTTTTGTAGGCGTCCACAGCTTCTTCAGGTGATGAAAATCTCTGTCCACGCAATTTATTCCTTATTTTAGGGAAAGTATAGAAATCATTAGGGCTTAGGTCGGGGCTGTACGGCGGATGGTCTAATAATTCTATGTTTTCTTGCTCTAAAAACTCTTTAGTACGGTGTGAGAACTCGCATTGTCGTGATGGAGGATGATGCGGCGGTTGCAGTTCTCTTTACGGAGTTCAGAAATGACCTTGTGGCAAACAAATGCTAGCATACCATTCTGCATTAACCGTTCTTTGTCCCTCAAGAGGAATAGTCGTAACATGGCCGGTTTTGGAGACAAACGTAGCCACCATTTTTTTATGCAACACTCCGTGAACGAACAATTTTTGTTGGCTTTAACTTATTTTCGAACACCCAAACTCGTGACTGGTTTTTTGTTTCGGGTTCGGACGCGTATATCCAGGATTCGTCACCTGATACGATGTTGTATACAGCATTTGAGGATCCTGCGTGGAATCTTTCGAGAGTTCTGACGCACCAAGTAACGTGAGCTGCTTTTTGCTCTTTCACAATGGATACCGCATTCACAGAGCGAATGCGGTATCCATGGGGAAAACAACTTTTTTACACCTAATTGTTCATGCAAGATTATTTGTATTTGACTCATGCCAATGTCTAAAGTTGCCTGAATTTCGCGGTATGTCACGTGTCGATCTTCCCTAATCAGCTTACGCACAGCATCAACGTTTTCTTGGGTGACTGCAGTTTTTGGACGACCTTGACGGGGATCATCGCTGAGCTTGACACATCCACGTTGAAATTCAGCAAACCAGCGATAAATTGTGATTTTGGATGGGGCTTCATCACCAAATGCAGAATTCATCCGGTCAAAACACTGTTTTTGTATTAAACCACTTCGAAAGTCATAATAAATCATCGCTCTTGAATTTTCTCGAGTCAATTCCATTTTCTCAACGACTAAACAAGTTTGACAAGACCGAGAATCTTTTTTTAAATAAATAAATGGTATTCGTTTTTTAAAACCAAGGAGTTTTCAATTAAAAAGATTTTAATATGACAGGAACAGTGGAAATATTCCATTCCCGATACTTTTAGTGTAGCCTAGGTATAAATAACTAAATTGCATTAAGATATAGGCATTAGAAAAGCCATCACCACACTTTATTCCCTGGGTGTCGCAGAGGCGGATATTAGACAACCAGTAATACCTCATGACCTCCGATAAATGGCTGTTATACTACTACATTGTATAAGTCAAAATGCTAATTACCCATACGGTGTAAGAATATCTACTGTCCCATATCGTCCCGAGGATATGGTAAGAGGCGACAGAAGAAAAATGAAACGGTAGATCGGCAGCAGCACCTTCCTGATAATAGTTCAAAGTAATGAAAATCTGTGGTTGCCAACCCGCTTGCTAAATATGGCAACTATGGCAAAATCCCTGATCCTCCAGGCCTAGGGAGGCCTATATACATCAGTGAACTTATATAGGCCGTAATCGATGGGAGAAATTATGTATTGTCCTCCAAATAGTGACATTAGAAAATTTATCCTCTATTTTTGCACCCTAAGGTTGGAATTCTTTTCTCCAGATTTATGTGAAAATTATTTTTTTTTTATTCAAATTTATATGAGACAAAATAAGAATCGTTAAAATCGGTCAACAATTGACGAAAATATATCGAGTGATATACATATAAAAAAAGAACACACTCGAATTGACATCTTCCTTCTTATTTTTACATAGACTAGGAGCACAGTGTCAAGCTGCGAGGGCTCTGGTCATCCATCCTCCTATCTTCAGTAGAGGTTCTAATACATGCTTAAAAACTAAAAGTTACAGCCTATATATGTCCTATTACCTTTCGTTTCTGAGAGGTGCCCAGCAGTGGTGAAATAGGCCATGGGGAGCAGTATCTTCCTGATAACAACTCAAAATCCCAAAAAAGCTTTTGTTGCCAACACGAAAGTCAAGTGCAGCTACTAAGGCAAAAATATCCTTCGTATGGGACAATCAATAGGGGAGGCCTATGTTCAGCAATGGATTTGAATGTAACTTACATACATGGATTTAGATAAGACATAGGAATAAAACGATAGGCTGTAATGATGCTGATTATGATGATTGGTTTTTAGTGTAACTGGTGTTCAGTTCTGGCGTAGTTCAACTTTGCTCGTATGGTCCTCACTACAGAATCTCTTCGTAAATTTTGATAAGACGCTTGCTTTAATATTGCTTTAATTGTTTTCCAGGACGGCTAGTGGAGGTGTTCTATCACCAGGAGGAGGTGTTTCGCCCGGATACCTGCCGCCACCGCTTTACGTGCCCACATATCATTACCACACGTGAGTCATTGTTTTTTTTTTATGTTATTCTCGAACAATTGCACATGACTGATGAGTAAAATCAAAATTATTTCATTAAATAATTGTAGTATTATTTTTTACTAATTGTATTTGTAATGTTTTTAACAGCGCTAACTACGAAGTCTCCAATATTGTGAATTTAGATTCACGAATTTTTCGCGATTCGCGATCAACTTTATTACACGCACAAAATTTCATCAAAATTGGTCTAGCCGTTTCGGGAGTTCAGTCACATAAACAGGGACAGAGGAATTATATATAAAGATAAAGATATTATGCTGTAGGCGACAAGCGCGTTCTGTACATGCTTATTTCTATATAACGTTAAAATTATTTTATTTAAGGTTGATGACGATATCGATATTATGTCAAAACATATTTTTAAGCTGTATACATCATCACTGACAAAAATGTCCTTACCGAATGAGCGCCCACTCGAATATATAGGTGTGCTTTTCATTTGTACGGAGCTTTTTGAATATAATTTTAGGCAATGTGCTTAAGATTGAATTTACATTAATGTATATTTATTTCAACTAGAATTACGAAACAATTGGCAACAGATTTTAGAGAAATTGCATGGGATTGTGTATCTAGTTTTTTATTAGTGATCTATAGCTGTATTGTTATTATTTTTGTTAAAAAAAATTGTTAACTGCTGAAAATTTAACAATATGTATTTTAATAATTTTTAAAATACTTTCAATTCTATTATTTTTAACGACGATGTGCTTTATATTGGTGGTTTCCTATAAATGCAGAGAGTTGTGGTAGCTTAGGGACTTGGCGCTCGCTTGAAATTTCACAATACTCGAGCAACTCAGGTTCGATCCACGCCGACATCAATAAAATTGTTATTTGCAATTTTAAGGTGGCACAAGTCGCGGGCTCGAACTCGCTGGTGGGCGCGGCCAAAAAGCACGCTGTCTCACCTGGTATCGTGCCCGACAGAGATAGTATCAGTGATGAGCATATCGACACTAGTATTCACGCACGTCTTGTTCGTACGACGTTCCGAACCGTTTCAACAAAAACGAAGTTACACGAACACGATGCAACATCTATACTAATAAAATAAAGCAGAAGAGTGTTTTTGTTTGTTTAAACGTGCTAATCTCTGGAACTACCAGGCCGATTTGAAAAACCTTTTTGGATATTATAGCCAGATTCATGTTGTATGGTATTGGCTATATAGCATTAGGCTATAATCTCAGATAGCCTATATTTGTTAAGCAAGTCAGAAGAAAAAGCGCTCCCAAAATGATAAATATATATAGAAAAATATAGATCTTTACTCCGTTTAAAAAAAGTCCGCGATACCATATGTCTATTTCTTATATATAAGCCACAATTAGGCATTTTGTGACAAAAAAAAATGAAAATTTAATTATTAGGCATGGCATATTTATCCTTACGAACGAAAGTTACTTCATTATCAAGACAATTTTATGAAGATAAACTTCTATCTTTATACCATGTTAATTATAGTGCATAGTTTAAGAGATAATGTAAAATTAAAATAATTCAATAGGTACCTGGCTTGACGCGCAAACAACGCATAACCCCTAGCCCGGTGCGAACTGAGAAGCCAGTATTGAAAGCTTCTATGAGCGAGGTTAGGTTAGCCGTTAGTTCAATCATTATCTATATCTACACAAATAAATAAAATTGAAGTGTCTGTTTGTAATGTCAAAATAACAGCTTTTTACTAATTGCATATGAAATTATATACGGTACTTATTACATTAACACAATTTTTAACATTTTTGTATGTCTGTCAGTCTGGTTGTTCCGGTTAATTTCCAAAACGGCTGGTCCGATTTTGACGGGACTTTCACTAGTAGATAGCTCATGTTATAAGAAGTAACTTAGACTGCTTAAATTTTAGAAAAATTATTAGGTATCCGTGCAACAAAATTACACAGCTAGTAGCTAAAATAAATTCAAAATTAATTGAGTACTTTTATCTATCTCCCGGGTGAGCGTAACAATGATTAGTTACATCTTTATTTCTGAACTCTTTCATTTCACGTTGCTATGATATTTTGAAAGTTTAATTGATTAATAAGTATAAGAGGTTGATAGCAAATTTATCAAGAATAATTTCTTGCCTACACACTTTGCATGTATCGTGTACGTTTTTCTTTAAAACTGAAAAAAAAAACCGCGCATAATATGCCTACAGATAAAATAAAAGCACTCCATTAATTATGACAATTTTTCCATACATTACTATTAAATAAAATATTTGATTGCAATTATAAAATGCTTGAACTAGGTGTCATGTCATGCCACGCATCTCGGACACGTGATGACGCGGGTGAAACCGCGAAATTATTAGGCGCTGTGACTCTATATACCTAATTTAGATTGCTTATTTTAAAATGTTTAGTTTTCCCCGAGTGGTCATGCAGCGATCACTCAAGAGTTCGGCTTCGAACGTGTGTAACTCGAAAATTATCCTACGGGAACGAAATACCTGAATAAACGGTATCTAATAAACGGAATAACGGTTATTTGACAGCTCCGTGGCGCAGTGGCTTAGCATTTAATTGTTGCACTGGGAGCCGCGGGTTCGGATCCCACATGGAACAAGTATTTGTATGGCCTACAAATAACTGTTCCGGGTCTGGATGTTTATAAACTGCCTCCACGATACAGGAGAAAATCCTGGTGGGGGTAACGTTATTTTAAAAAATTAAAAAATTCGATCCCCGTCGGCACCAACGAAATTGTTGCAATTTTATATAATAGTTATCGTATATAGACTTTACTTTTTTTTTACTTTTATAATTATATTATATTACAGACGAAAATTTTAAAATTTTGTCTGTCGTCCAAAACGCATCACCTCTTTCAATTATATGAATTTCCATGCCTTCTTTTGTCTTTGGCGTCAAAATTACAAAATAGCAAAACTTTTCGTTTCGAATAAAACTCGAATAAGCGCGCGTCACCGCCCGTGCATGTGTGTGTAAGCGTCGTCCTCCCGCACCGCACCGGGGGAAACATTATTCAGTGAGATGCACGATAATTCATAGTAACATGCGCGCGTAAAAAAATACGAAAAGGCCTTTGGAAGAAAGGGTTTTATGAAAAAACCACTGCATAAATCAATTACAAATAAAATTTATTGAATTGTTCCATAATTTAACTTTGTTTTGGAAATTGTACATTTCTTTTATTACTAATTTACGCCAAAAGTTGTGTTAAAATTGGCAATAAAAACGAATCTTTGGTAGCTCGTAACTTTTTAATAACATTTTATTTTCCTATTCTATTTCCGTACAGACAAATTTAATAATGAGACAAAACGATATCATGTTTAACTTTGGATGTACACTGTCAAACAGCGGAGTAAAACCCCTCCGAAATTTCTATGGAAATAATGTCGACTAGTGTCACCTTAAGTGTTGATTTACCACGTGTGCGGAAAACATCGTGAGGAAATTTGCATTTCTGAGAAATAAAAAATAATATTTCGAAGACATTTGAAGTCCGCTAACACGCATTACAGACACGTCCATGTCCTAAAATCCTCTCAGAAGTGAGAGGAGGCCTGTGGGCAGTGGTGGGACGTATATAGGCTGCATAATATTTAATGTAAGTGGTACGGTGTGCAGGGGCGGCGTGGCGGGCCCGCCGCCGGCGCACCACGGCAGCGGCGCGCGGCTGCCGGGCTACCTGCAGCCCTACTCGCCCACCTACCTGGTGCCGCCGCACGCGCCGCACGCTCCGCACGCGCCGCACGCGCCTCACGCGCCGCACGCGCCGCACGCGCACGCCGCACACGCGCCGCACCAGCCGCACCAGCAGCACATTTGGTACGAATGAGTACCGCTACAGTGTACCGTGTCGTCCTGTCACCTTGCTATCTCACCCCAACTATTGTAAGTGGCACTCGATAGTGCTCAGCTTTCACTTGCCATTCACATCTTTAACTGGCAAAGTATCAACAACTCATTTCTGAATACGATGAAGATATCTAGAATTGGATAATATACTATCGAAGAAGCTTTATCAGAAGATAGCTGATCGATATGATGTTTGAGTTTGACAAGTTTTCGTGTGATGAAACCGATAGCGACTCTAAGTGAGACACATTTTACAGGGACAACGTTGTCGCACAGTGTGAAGACACTAATGTAAATTTTTTAAGATTTATATAGAAATCACTCGCTACCCTTATCCACCAACGAGACGACAGACTATATGGTTGGATATAATTTGCGCTCTCCTTGGTTCGTAAGGGAAGACGAGTAAATTATTTTCTCAAAGGAACTAAAACGAAGGACTCCATCACACTGCAATTTTTAATTCAAAACTCTGACTAGTGTGTCGTGATGTAGGGTGAAGTTCCTTATACCAATTTCGTGAGCACGATGACTGTAATATTTTACTTTTTGTATTATTCGATTATTTCATGTACAAATTCTGAAAGCCTACTGAGGGTAGGTGTGAATATAATTTGTGTATGCTAATGCAACAGTAGACAACACAACTGTTATTGTAATTATTTTTTTAAACTCATTTTGTTTCTTATAGTCCAATAGGTGTTAGACAAATCATTTAACTGTATGTAATTTAAACTGTAAATGTAAATTAATTTTTAATTATAATAATGCTGGAGTATGAAGCGAGTGGGTTGCATTTACTAATGTTTTATCGTAGATGGTAGTGTTTGTACCAAATCCTTTAATGGGATGTTTGTAACTTTAACACGACCGTACTATTGCTTACGGTACGGCGTGTCACTGTGCGTTGCGTAACGCAGTATATTTAGGTATTTTAAAGTTTTATGTGGCCGTCATTTGTCAATTACAACTTTGATTTTAACTCGTGTTTAGAGTGTAGTTATTTAGGTATGAGATTTGTAGGTGAGTTTTCTTTTATTGTTACGTTCCATATCACGTAGTGTTAACCTGTTTAATCATATAAAACAAACAAGAATGCTGTGTTTAATAACTATATCATATTATTAATGGGGATTTTATTATGTAGGTGTAATAGATGTAGGACGGTGATGGACTACTCGTATAGGCGTAAATAAAACAATCATAAACGAAACGACAAAAAAATATATATATATCTAAAAGTTATAGCACAGTCATAGGTAATTTTCGAGTATAATAATATGCATGTATACTCATGTTAGTTAGAGAAAAATTTAAAAAATGCTAATGATTCGATTAAAAAAAATTGTGGCACTTTATTTTTAATTTTTAGGGGCTAGCTAAAAAGTACTAGGGGAGATTAGTGTTGTCAGCAGCAAATATATAATCAGCATTAAAATCTTAGATATGATACGGCAAATAACTTGGAGTGAATATTATTTCTTCCCTATAGACTTAGCTACGCCTAATTAGGTGTCTAGTGATATGAAGCTAACAAAACTAATATTATGTTGTATTTAAACACGTCGATCTACCGACTGGGTAATTTAGTTTGAAGCTATATACATCATGCGTTTATTCAGGCCCTCACATGTGTATCGTATACTTATAAGCTCCACTTAGCCCTGCTGTGAATTTATTTTATTAAGGCGATCGATTACCAAACGTCCTCGCGACCAAAACCCTGTACATAAAAGTATAATAGATAAGTGTTCAGCCCTTAAGTGTTTTTAAAAGTTCTCCTATAAATGTCCCAATTATTGCGTCATGCAATATTGGTTCGACTTTTGCTTATTAGTTTTAATTGTTAGTAATGTAAGGAGTTTAATTTAATTAATTATTGGCCTTATTATTGATGTAATCACTGAAACAGATTTGATTGATTTACTTTATGTAATATGTATTTCCTACCAAACTTTCTTTTTTAATGACAAGACTTTAATTTAATTTTTAAATTTAGTTCATAATAATTTAGCTTTGCTGCCTGACAATAAATTTATATTTAGTTCATTAATTCGAATGGTTGTAATTTATTTTTAAATAAATCCATCGAGCATTGTATCGAAAATGCGGAGAGAAAAAAATGGTTATATATTGTAGAATTTAAGATTCCACAATGCACAATCATTTTGTTATGCAGTTTGTATATTTTTTACTAATATTTATTATATATGCATTACTCTTAAACTTTATTTCACGTTTTTCTTTCATCTGTTCCATGTCTTATTCTTATTTCAGCGTCTTCGTTACAATGCTTTTCACTTGGAATTACAGGAGTGTTTTTTACAAGTTAATAAAAAATTGGCATTGAAGACAATTTAATATGATACTACATTCACATACATACATATACTCTATAGATAACAACAATTCGTCCGTTATATTTATCATGAAAAAGACTTTGTTATGGAAAGAATGTATTGCTACATTGTCAATAATACAGACTATATACTTTGACGTCAATGTATAATGACAATATATAATTTTTCAGTTGCAATATTTTGCGAATAAAAAACACATCTTCTAATTTCATACTCGATGGATAATGATCGAGATCGCCTCCTTAGTGAGACTGTAATCGTTGATCTCTTAGAAGTGGCTTATATTTGCAATTGCGTGTTTGCATTGTGCATTTATTGCGCCTAGAAGTATGTCACTTGTTCGGATTTGGGAATTTTCATTTTGATTCAAATGTAATATTAATATTTAATGTAATTTTATTTGTACATTTTTCAGTTACGTTTTTCGTATCGTCACTGTACGTGTTTACTCGGTGCGACTGTGATTATTAACTCACTGTAACGCTTATTACAAAATAATGTAATTTTTTGTTTGGGACGATGCAATAGATATAACGCTCGTGTAATTTAATCGATGTATGAAATAAAATTGTCTGTATATTTAGTTGCACCGATGACTTTGCTACTTTGCGGACGGATGTGTTCCATGTAGCATCTGTGACAATAATATATTATTGTATTGTATTAACCGATTTATTGTACAAAATATTGCATAAAGCGCTAGCTATGTGTAGTTTTTGGTTTAATGTCGATTATTCATTGTAGTCCGTAATTAATTTGCTCTGTGATTGATTATATTGGAGCTGATTGTGTAACGCGGAGATCTGTGTTTTGCATTCAGTTGCGTTATTTTTATTTTATAATTACATGTAACATTTTAACTATTATGTACCAGTCGGTACAACTCGAGAGCTAATTGTAATGGGTATTCTGTTTTTTTCTTTAATTTAGATTAGGGGCTTGTGTTACTCGAGACGAGAAAATATTAACATTATTGTAAATTCGATTTGTGGGTGATCAGGGGATGTAGTACTGATGTTGCTTTAGTTTTATCTTCTATAATCGCATAGTTATAACGAGAGAGCGTTGTAAATAAACATCCAAATATCCCTTTTTTATTTTACTTTTATTTTGGTACCCCCTTTCGTTTCCCCTGTGGTTTGTCCCTACCTCGGCCCTGTAGTCCTGTTCTATGCGGGTCTGTCTCTAGTTTACTATGTGTTTGTGCGACAGTGGCAGGGCTTGCGTAAGTCTCATGTTGTGGTACAGTTTGCACATTTCGCAAATTGCACGTGAAATTCAATAATGATTTGTTACTTTGCATAGCTATCAGTATAGATTTATTTACAATATAAGATATAATACGTCGAGGTAGGTACTACTTGAAATATTCATGTTTACCGTAATTTCCATATAAAAAAATCCTCAAATATCGTCTTATCAGATACAAATTTGCCACAGTCTCATATAGCCGAGCAAGCCCATGCCACTATGTTAACCGTTATAGTCAATAGTGTGGCGATCGACGCCTGAGCTGCTGTCTCGACAATAATCCAGTGTCAGACAATAATGATTATTATTATTTTCATTTTAGTAGTTGTTTTTTTTACCCCCTAATAGACTATAGTTTCCACGTATATCGTTATGTTCTGTAGTCCTTTAGAGATCAATTTAAAAGTCTGTGCTGTAAGACCATTTTAAGTTTACTTGCGGTAAGTTTTTACTGCCATTTAAACGTAACTTTCAGTGTTTGTCTGTAAATATAAATTTCATTAATACTGAGTACGCCTACTGTTTCTAATTCATGTAATGGTAAATGAAATATAATAATTATTGACATACGAATATAATTAATATTATTTGATATTAAAATAAAGTTTTAACGATTTTTCATTTTAATTAATCTAAAATCTATAATTGAAAAATTGAATTTGTCAAAGAGTTATATAAATATTCATAATATTTAGTAGCATATTCAGGATATATTAACTCACATTATCGTAATCTAAAAACTTAAACTTTAAGTGGTCTTAGAATATCGTTTACATTCAAAATTAAAATAAACTTAAATTCTATTTACTCGTCTTCTTCGATTGGACAAATTATGTTGATTGAAATCTTAGTACGGAGAAACTTCTTGGTGGTCGCACAATAATGCTGAGATGTGGAAAACCAAGAACAAAAGTGTAGTTTTTATTGATGAGGATATTTCTCTATTCTCTTAAATTAATTAAAAATAATAAAATCCTTACATATATAATTGTCGCTAGTAAAACACGTTTCGTATATTTTTATTTTTAAAACTAAAAGTTCACGCACAATGCTGTCATAACTGTCTAGTTTAAATTACAGAACACATTATAATATTGACTGATTATTACCTTATCTTACATAAGCTTAGATAACGGCTTTTACGAGTATATCCAGGAGTACAGTGACTAGTATGTTAGTGTACACCGATGTTAAATGTAGGACTGTACGTAAATTGGAATATTTAGCCATAATTTTAATGTATTGATGTGCGCACCACGTGTCTAGATATTACAAACCTATATAATAATGCGTAGCGACAGATTGATGACGCACCGTCTTAATTAATCGTTCAATGTTAGCACAAGCACAGGCACACCTACTAGTGGGAACTACGCCTGGTTAAATGTAAAGGCAAAGTTGCGTATGTGGGAACAATATGTCGCTTTTTATCTTATTGGTATATCATAAGGTTTACTCTAACAAGTCTGATGTCATACATTTGTACTATCGTAGTTGGCTGCTAATTTTAGGCTGTAACAATTTAGCGTTAACTTTTGTAACATTTGACGTTCGATTTTTACCTAATAGGTATGTGTGATAATAATTATTAAGCTTTCTCAACTAGATGGAGTACAATGAATTCTAATTAACTTATAGGCCAATGTTTATAAATATTATTTTTACACTGTCTATTAAAATAAATGTGATTTTGTCTGTCGTTGATAATGTCCTAGATTACTGCGCAGTCCAGTTTGTGCCGTTATATTATTGCGCTCGTATGATGCTCTATTGGTTTATTTTGGTCCGTGTGATTTACGGTGTAATATTTTTTAAATAGAACAAGGTATTTGAAAAAAAAAACTCCTTTATATAATTTGTTACATACAAGTCCATTTGGTCTGATTTTAATCAGAAACGTACAGCTTCGAGAATGTCATCGATAATATAACATGTAACGCTGACATGCGGCTGTTTTTACCAAAATAATTTTGCCGTCCATAAATCGTACACACGGGATAACTGGACTGTTGTTTTTTAATAATTGTATTTTATTTCGTTTTAACTACGATTCAGATTTCGACACCAAATTATTAAGTCAGTTACAATATTAAATATATAAATGTCTAAATTATTTTATATTTACCTATAGAGCTTATAGAGTGATTTGAATGAAGATGCTTAGCTATCCAATAAACTATAATTATAAACGTAATGCGAAATTATCAGAGTAACAGCATCCAAATCACTCTTCCCAATAGATAATCGGGGATCATATACATATATTATGTAGCGTTGCTTTTATATTATTACTTGTCAAATTTTTATACAAGCTGTGGGTGTAGTGTTACTGCATAGGAGTAGTTGTTCGTCTATGTTACCTAGTGAGTGTGGGACGTCATTGGAGTTTGCGCTGAATAAACAAAGGCTTTCTACAATGCTCCTCTTATCATTAGGCATGTGTGCATATTCCGTTCATGTGTGATATAGTTACTATGTATTTGAATCTTAGATATTGGGTCCTTTTTCAATAACTTAAATCTAGGTATGAACACTGGCGACTACCTCGCCGTTTATATGGGATGTAGGTGGATCCTGCCGATAGCAACCTTACAAATCAAGAAATACAAAATCAAAAAAATGTGAGGATCAACTTAGCATTTGAGCCTCACATCTTTTAAATCACTCACCAACTTCAGCTACAAGCACCGTTGTCGTCCAACACTGATACACTTTGACATTTAGATAACGCCATTTTGGTAACTAGATTACTAATTACTTAGTATAATTATTTCTATACATGTGATTTCAATGTCCAAAATACTCAAGATTTGCTGTTTTCTATATTACAATAGAATAAGTAACGATATCCTCCTAGCGTCCAATGTGATTTTTATCTAATTCTGTCTGGTATAGCGCGATTGTCGCGCGTCGTATATATATATATATATTATACTATATATACTACTATAAAACATATTTGTGCTAGATTAGTTCTGCAATGTAGGATTATGACCAAATTAGAATGTAATTAAAATATATTTCAAAACAAAATTATGACGTTTCCTGTATGCTAATTATGAACATTCAATGCGATATTAGGGGGGAATTAAAAAGTACAAATTTATCAAACATCCTCCCTCTATAACGTTTTAAATTTTAAAGCTCTATCCTCATACATTCATTACGTAGCGTATTATGGGAGGAAGAAGCATTGACATCATTTTTAAATGTTTCAAAGTTAATAAATGTTGTATTAGATAATTCGATTCAGTAATTTTTGCATCGTTCTGTTTTTTAAATGTTTCTATAGATAATAAATAATCTTTTAATCAAATTAAAACGAATAACCTCACATTCTGTCAGTAATTTTGTAATCACTTATGTGTATTAGATTTGTCGTAGTATAGCCAATATGGGTGACATGATCACGTTTTCGAATTAATTCGTAATTTTATAACAATTGATGTGCCTAAGTGTAATATTCTATTAATGTAAATGTATAATATAATAAATACATAGTTATCATATTTACTAAGTCTGGAGATCGATTTGCGAGCACAACGGCGCGTTTCGTCGTTTAAAATTATCAATTTCGTGTTTTCACTTAACTTTATGGTGATTTTTTAAATATTTTTCGAGACAATAACTTCTTGAATTGCTATTCTTGCAGCCTTAATTTTCTTCTAATCTATATACATAGATCTATACTCGTTGCTGTGGTTATTTCTGTAGATTACAGATTGTGAATTAAACAAAATTGTCACGTTTCAAAATAGCGGTGTACTGATTAGCTACTTAATTGTCTATTAAAATTTACGTTTCATTTATCGTTATCACGCGTGATTTACCGTGACACGTAGTAACTTACCATCATTATACACTAGTAAATTAAAAATATAAAATTTTATAGCACGCCAGAGATACTTGCTTTCAATCCAGGCTTAGCAATTTTCTTTGTTTTAAGATTTGAATTTATAGATTTTAGCGACGCCGATGTTTCGGTGTACTAATTCAATATAATATTATCTCCATGTAAATCATCATTTCTCGACGTGTACACGAATATGATGGGTAATTGGGTAGTTGTGTAGACTTGATTGTGATATCAGTAAACATTTTCATACGAGCATCCAATAGTTGTTTTATTTGTATACTCTGCTATCTCCCGCTTTTGAACATTAACGTATCTTGTACTATTTATTATCTACTCTGCGGTAGTATTGAACGAGGATCTGAAGATTTATGAAGTATCACATTTTTGTTTTCATTACACCTTGAAATATTATATTATATGTGATGGAGCCATGCTGCATCTAGATTATGGTTGTAGCACGAACAGATCGTTTCCACCGGGGAAGAACCAAACTCGCACAGAATACCAGCCAAATGCTGCTGTTCTGTATGGTCGAGCCGAGGACACTTTTTACTGGAAACGAGGCATTCCATCTTAGTCCTCAAGGGGGACAAGTGACAACGCATCTGAATTTCGATTCATAAACGTGGATAGATGTAGATAGATGTCTATGGGCAACAGCATCCACTTACCATCAGGTGGACTGAGTGCTCGTTTAGTCACCCTTATTCTATAAAAACTATTAACAACTTCACTTAAGTGTTCACTTATGCATTAGTGCGTTTTAAAAGTAACCTAGAATGTGTAATTCGTAATCTTTATTTATTCTTCGAGTTTTACTTTGATAAATAAAGTATAGATGTGTGTTTCGGATTTCAGCTTTGATTAAGAATCTTCAATGGCTTCCAATGATTTGAGAAATAGTAACTAAGTCGAAAGGAGTTTGAATAAAACAACACAGATATCTATGTAGTAAGCTTTTTTCAACTAATTATACTTTTTATACATTACGCAATTATAATATGGACTCGATACACAATAAAACATTTATTAGAGCAATGGCCGATTATTTACAAATGTGCGGTTGTATTCGCAACAGTTGACGACATTCGCCTGACTCGCAAACGACCAAAGGCTTGTGAGGTTAACTTACGTTTTACAGATGTTATTTGGCACTCTCTTATATACTTACCGACGCTGTACACTGAACACTTTAATAATATTAATGACTGTTATTCGAATTGGCAAGTAACCGCATAGTGGCTTTACAATATTGCATTTTTATGTTAGAGTCTTGGGAGGGTGAGTAATTTGCTTATAACAGAAGTATTTAAGATTATTTTAATAAGATAAGCCAGTTTATCATAATCTAATTATTAAAAAATATAAATAAAATCTACAGTGTACAACGCCTTTTGCCTCTGGAGCTTTTTACATTTTTTTGTTGTTGTATCCCTTACCAAAAGCGGTCGACCGACGCAGGACTCGCCCATACAATAAATACACTTTTGTTCTGTGCTTTTTATTTACAGTGCCGCGACATTGGCCGGTCGACCGACCGCCTTCAAAACTTCACATCAATCGCAATCAAGCAATCAAACACAGCGCACTATATTAATTAACATTATTAAATATTCTGATGTATTAAATTGTTTCTCATTTGCTCTCTAACACCAGGGATACAGACAGGGTTTATGTAGTTACTAGTAAGCTGTAACCAACTCTATTTTAAACAAACAATTAAACTTGACAATTGCATACAGTTAAATTATGTTCTGAGATCATATTTAATACATCACAGGTGTTAAAGAAAAATATATTAAGTTAAATATTAAAAAGATCTACGCAGTGTGCCTCCAGTTATACAGCTAATGTTGCTATTTTAGAATTAAAATATGCCATTGAATTTTGAAATTGTATTTAAAACATGTAAATGTGACATGCTGACAAAATTAGTTTGAAACACACTATGAAATTGTTCTGATTTTATAAACTTAATTACTAGAATCGAATTAAAAAGGTAGCAAACTGTTTTCTTATTATCTCTTGATGTATATTAAAACGGCATCGGATTTCGCCACATCCATAATTTGGCGCTTAAAATCTTACACATTTGTAAACCATTTTATATTAGTGTAATCTCAGAAACGGAGGAGAAAATGTGTTACATATAAATCCTTGTCTGAAATCGATATAAGAATTTGAGGCAAGTATTTATATGATTTGTGGGTATTTTAGTATTACATTAATTCAGAGAATTACATAAAAATTCTATATTGGGATATAGTAAGGGAAATGTATGGTCATCTGTTACCGAGACTACACACAAACACAATTCATAAATTTCACAAACAACGTCAAAATTTCTTTTACATACAATAAACCATCTTAATCTTCTCAGTGATTACAAATACAAAGATAAATACGTCTTTATAACAGGCATTGTATAAATAATGTCCTCTCGATATTGTCAAATCGTTAAAAGTTCATTATGAAATTTCATTAAGCCGAAGCCTGGTCAGAGTAAACTTTGGTTGGACCGCTACGATTGAACCACCACACAAAAAACCCTTAGAAGGTTTGTAGAAACTAATCGAATGAGTAGGATGAATTTATGAAAATGAAATGTCTTTTAAACAGTGAACCGCGGCCCTCCTAACTAAATTGAAATGAAATAATTTGTACTTTCACAGGACCGCGATCGCTACAGAACATTTTGTAGAGAATTTTAAAGAACGCTATTGTGCGTCGAAACAACGATAAAACGTTTTAGACATCCAATATTTAAAAAAAAAAACAATCCTTAATATAATCATAAAGAATATAATCCATTATAATACAACAACAAAACAAATATACTAATTTGCAATAGGTGTTACATGAAACTTGTTAAAACACAAATACTCAATTATTATATTAAAACTGTTATTAACTTATTAAATAATATTGGCAAAATAAATTTTATATTCTGTTACAGACGAGTAACAAAACTATTTCCGTTTGAGTATTTGTATTTTTCCTATGTAAGCGTTTCGACTTCGCTTTCCTTGTAGTTCATTTTTGCGTCCCCTCCGCAGTTGTAGGCGGTGGAGACGCAAAAAGGTTTCGCCGCCGCTAACAAAACAGAACGCGTTAAAAATGCTCCAGCGCAGTTCGGCTGAAATTTAATTCCCGCCAGCGTTTTAGCATTTTCGAGGTGTCTGTTATAGCGACTTTGGACACACAACTTCCGAACAAAATCCAAAACTTAATTAATTCCGACATATCTAACCCAATATAACTACCGCTTAACCTAGTATAACTTAAATAACGTGTCAAAGAGATCATAATAAACTTAAAACTACGTCACACTTCAATAATATTGCATCTGTGGGGATAATTTTACTATCGGATACACGAATTTATTTGCTGCATGCATTTGAGCAAAATTTGGCTTCTGTGATGTATTGAGTGACAGGTAAACTAACGAATATATTATTAATCAATCATACAGGCGTCTTAAAGTATAATGGTTGAAATTATCTTAGAGATTACTTAATCTAAATTTCGACCGCGTGGCGGGGACGCCGTCGCCGCGGACGTAAAATAAATAAATAAAGTGATATAAAATAAATTTGCATATTGCATCTCACGGGCACCCGTCCGTGAACCGAACGCGACAGTTCGTTGATGATAGCATTGCACAGTGATTGCAGCTGCCGGCAGCTCCAGGTTCAAATTGCAGTTCGTGGCTCGGTTTGTGGCGGGTGTCTTCCGGCGCGGTCTAGCTGGCGCGCTTGAAGTGCGTCTGGGTGAGTCGCGCCACCTTCGGCGGGCGGATGTGCGCCCCGTGCCCGCATTCGTGTTTGTGCACGGATGGGGACTTTTTCCCGTTGCCCGATAACCTCTTCCGAGGTTTGAGGAAATCTGGAAAGAAATAAAGACTCGCATAAGTATAGATCATTGCCAGCCGTAAGGGATTTTACGGCATTTCACTCGTCAATGTCACAACACTAGGGAATTGTGCCAGTTACGTTATATTAAGATCATCGTAAAATCTAAGGTTAAGGTGGGGCTGTTCCACGAACGATTTGGATATGTGTAAGGTTCGTAGGGATACTTGTATGGCGCGCAGCGAGGCGAGGGTCGTTTGACAATTTTACGACTCCATCCAAAATAATAAAACTATAAAAAGTATTTCCAAAGTAGAGTAACCAGGAGTAAGCGTAGAATCTAAAGTTTGTAGTCATATTTGTCTGACGATGTTTTATTTACTTGCTTGTCATGTGTAATATAGAAACCTATGAGAATCCATTGCCTTTAAGCCTTTAACCAAATTTTTCTCCATGGTAGTCATAGGTGCCGGCTAAGGTAAAGGACAGAAAAATCTCTTTGTCATCGACAGATGACGGTACCATTTCTAAACATAACTATTTCGGATATATAATACCTAATCTGCAATAATCAGTTAGGTGACGAAAAGCTGTTTAATAATGTGTGCGTGTGTGCGTCTGTTACTGCGACTACACAAATTTATCAAAATAATGTGATGAAATTCAACTCTTTTGTAAATATTGTGATTAATAATAATTAACGTATTGATTAACGATATTTATGTACGAAAAAAAAACCATGTCCTGTAGAGAAACCACTGAAAGGTTACCCTACTTCTTACGCACTTAATGTACCAAAATCCTTTCAAAATTCGGCGCGACGTGTTTTATGTGACCGTTTTTAGTTTTGTAAAAAAAAAATTAGACCTTAATAACTATAAAAGTTTTACGATCTTTTTACTACTGTTTAATCTGTGTTATAATCATCGAAGGCTGAATTACTGTTAGTAGTACTGGGCGTGTTTACAAACCGCCCCGTAAGTACGAAGTTCATGAGCGTGCACCAGAAAGGCGATTAGATAAAACGTATCGCGTAAGTGGAGAACTTGTGAACTTGAATCATGTTTTTTTTATATGCTGAACTGTTTATAAATAACGTTTGGTATACATAACAACAATATAGAATATTCTAACGTAATGTATTTTTTTTTTTTCACTTTTTGCGTGCTTAATCCATTGTTTTTCTTTAAATTTAAAAAGTAATTTTATATACAGTAAGGTGAAGGATACGATGTCGACTTAGATGAGCATTGAATATGATTGTTTCCTAATATGCTATATTAGTGGTAGTCTAGTGAACTTCTTTAATGTTAGGATAAAAGTAAAAATGAATGTTAATATTTGAGCAGAATACCTGCTGAGGAAGCTACAATCTTGACTCGCGAGATTGTGAAGCGATCCGTATCCACAACATAGTAACACGCGATGTGCTCAAGGCCAGGGTATAATACGAGCCTACGAATGTGATTTCTACCAAGAACCAGATATCTATCAATTTGTTAAGAATCTATAATATTCTTGTGCCGAGATTTGAACATTTTGATTCACGTTTTAGAATGACAATCTATAATTAATTTCACATTTACATACTTATGGGTTTTTCGATAAAAAAGTAAATACCTAATAACGGAATAGTTATGGCACTGGTATGCTTATGTATGACGATTAGTAAACAATCACTAAACATTAAAAAATTGTTTAAAAGTAATATGAATTAAATGATTAATTTACGTCTATGACGCTTCGTGGATTTTTAGATAACCAAGATAAAGTAAAAACGATCATTGGACACGAGAACAATTGTAAAAAGACGAACTAGGTAGAGTCTAGTTTTCTTCAATCACGGGAAAAAAGCGCACGGAATATATAATACATACATACATACATACATATATATATATATAATACAAAATGCTTGGTGAAGCGTCCCTGTCATCGTATTAGACTGAACCACGGAACCACAGCATAAAAACTCCTGTGCAGTCGAGATCGAGAATTATGTCAGTGGCGCTGGCGTCACAAGCCTCAAGGTCGACTGGTGGACCACGCCGACCTCGCATCAGTTCCCGCCAAATGTGAACACCACGTGGAGATATTAATATAGCACGCTCTCGTGGTATTACTTAGTGGGTTAGGTTCTAAATCAAGCCAATAACAAAGGCGTAACATATCATAATATATTATATTATAAATAGTATACCTACTATCTTGTGCCATTTCGTAACCGCGATAAGTTTCGAAGGATAAGGTAAGGTGGGGTAAGAGGGACACCGGGGGAAGAGGGACTAGGGACCATAACTAGTAAACCGAAGTGTTTATGACTATGAACTTTCCGTCGATAAAACAGTTAAGACGAAATAGTTTGAACGGTTTTCATAAGATGTCGCTACGTGACTCAGAAGCCACAAAAAATAAAGACATGTTTGACAGTTGCGAATTCGACTAGTACAAAGTTAGCGCGTTTTTTTGCGAACCAATAGTTTGGTGAAAAAAGAGTGCTGGAAATATTTTAAATGTAATGATACACGGAAAAAACTGTAAGTATTCCTTTTCATTAATCATTTTAGTTTAAAAACAATTAATAATATGAGTTTCTTTCGCTTGAAAATCCCAACCTCCAAAAACAATAGCTGGGGTAAGAGGCTCATTATTCCCGGTGAAAGAGGGACATATGTTTCTCTTTCCCCATGTCAGGGGTAACACACATTTTGAAAAATTTATAATTATAGGTAGATAAAATGTAAAGAATTGACTGACTGTTCTGTACCTACTACAATTTTAAATTATAACTAAACTAGAAATTGCCCGCGACTTCGTTCGCGTGTAACTGGACTTTCCCGGAAATTGTCGTTTGATCGTATAATTTATATCCTGTGTTATCCAGGAATAATGCAGCATTCTGTGTTAAAGAATTTTCAAATCGGTCTTCTAGTTTTTGTTTTACCTAAATCATAACAAGTAGATGTAAATCAAACCTTTTCTTTTTATTATATTAGTTTAGATAATTAAAGTCTCATGCGTTTTGTATATGTCCCTGTCTTTTTAATTTTAATATTTTGTTATATTATAGCACTTTTGACTGTTGCAGGATATATGATAAAACATGCCGCGAAAATATATAAGAAAATCTGATAGAAGCAGATATGATTATGATAAATTAACTGAGGCTGTCAATGCAGTAAAAAATGGAACGATATCTGCATACGCCGCATCAAAACAATATAATATCCCAAGAACAACAATTGTCAACCGTGTATACGACCGCAAAGGTTTAAAATCCAAAACTTTGGGTAGGTGTACTGCATTACCCAGGGATGTGGAAGAAACGCTTGCAGAAAATCTCCACGTAATGGAAAAATCAGGGTTTGGGTTAACGCGCAAGGAAGTGATTGAATTGGTTGGCCAATACGTGGTTAAGAATAATATTAAAACCCCGTTTAAAGATGGAATCCCTGGTGAGGACTGGTTTATTGCTTTTAAAAATAGACATGGCCTTTCTGTTAAAAAACCTCAGGCCGTTGAACACGCGCGTAGAACTGCATGCAGACCTGCCGTGATCTACGGTTACTTTGATTTATTAGAGAAAACTATTAATGAACTGGGCTTACGTGATAAACCGTCACATATTTGGAATCTCGACGAGACCAGCTTCAGTAAGGACCCGAATAAATCAAATGTTGTTGGTCGTCGAGGCTATACGTCTACAAGAACCATCGCCTCTCCAGGGAAAACGAATACAACTGTGCTTTTAGCATGCAATGCCGCTGGTGACAAAGCTCCGCCGCTAATTATATACACAGGAAAAAATATCTGGAACGAATGGGTTTCTCAAGATGGGTTTCCTGGAACCGTTTATGCTGCGACTGAAAAAGGTTGGATGGAGGCGACAGTGTTCGAAAATTTTTTCGAAAAATTTTTTTGCCTACCGTTGAAAATAAACGCCCTATTCTCTTGCTTTATGATGGTCATTCCACTCATGTGGGAATTAATATAATACAAAAGGCACGAGAAAATAACGTAACGATTTTAAAAATCCCACCTCATACGAGTCATCTATTGCAGCCTCTGGATCTAGCGGTGAATAAATCGTTCAAAGACAAATGGGACATAGCGTTGGTCAAATGGCAAAGACTGAACGTCGGTAAGGTTTTACCCAAAAAAGAGTTTTCAACGATTCTTGGCCAAGTGTGGACTCAGATAGATTCCGAAGTATGTAAATCAGGCTTCCGTAAAGCAGGGATATACCCAATAAATAAATATGTCATAGCTGAACACAAGTTTGACCCAGTTCAGTTAGCAGAATGGAAGAATGCGAAACAGCTAGAAAAATCACAAAATCAACTTGTTAAACAAATATCCCCCAAAAAATTGAGTGAAATCGCACTGACTGTTGTAAATGAAATATATATAATACAGCAGGAAGTTCCTCAGTGTGATTCAATAGAAGCGTCACCAAATTACGTTTTACACAGCGAAGAAAAAGCTGTTCCATTGCAAAATATTGAAAATGTTCAACAGGGTCCTAAAGTCCAAATTCTTGACAATCAGCGTGTATATACCAATATCACATTTGAAGAGTTGCTTCTGAAAATGATTAAGCCTGGAAAACCGTCTTTGACAACCAAAATAACAAAAATAGCAACAGGCGCAGAGGTCATCACTCATGATCATGTGTTCGAAAGATATCAAAAAATGGAAGCAGAAAAAAAAGAAAAGTTGAAAAAGCAAGAAGAAAAGAAAACAAGTAAAGAAAAAAATAAATCAACGGAAAAAGAGCGAGCACAAATAATAAGACTGGAGCAGAAAAAAATAACGAGGCGAAAAGGTGTGAGAACGGGGGTAATTATAAGCAGACTGATATACAGGTTTCTCGAGTGGATATGTCATTACCAGGTCCATCAGGTCTTAATAAAAAGAGGAAAATTAAAAATGAGTTAAAAAAGAGTAAAACCATAAATTCTACAAAAAAAATAGTTCGACGAAATAAAAAACTTAGAAAAATATCATCATCTTCATCTACCAGCATATCTGATTGCATGAGCGTGCATGAGGATTCTGATATTATAGACGTGACCGATGAAGAATATGATATAACAAGAGATTTATACACCAACGAATTTATACAAAATTATGAACCCTGTAATGAAGAAGAAGATAAAATGTTTAGCATAGACAAGAAAAGCAATGTGGTGAAGAAATTTGGTGAGAATCCGGACAAGCAAAGCAAGGAGACAGTGAATTTGACTGAGGAATCAGATGAAACTAATATGGTAGCAGGAGAATTTAATGGCGAATTGGATGGGCTGACAGAAGTGGAAAAGGAAGAGCATTGTGCATTTAATGACCAAGCGGTTACTGAGGGGAACAAGGTGATACATGAAATCAGTGGAATATCGGATGAGAGAAACGATGTGGTTGAAAAAGTTTGTGATAGTTCGAATGAGAGAAATCAGGCGGCAAAAGAAGTTAGTGAGAGATCGCATCAAAGTAACAACAATACAACAGCAAAAGAAGGAAATGAGAAATGGGATGTGAAGAAAAATATAGAAGAGAAAGAGAATTATAAAATAAATGACAATGTCTTGATTCGATACTTTATCAGGAAAAAGTGGGTGTATTATGTAGGTTACATAGAAAATATACTTTCTGGAAGCGATACTAGTTATAATATAAACTTTTACAAAACTTACAAAAAGCCTCTGAAATTTAAACTCGCTAAACAAGTAGATCGTGATACCGTTTTAGAATATTCTATAGTCAAGAAAGTTCACCTGTCTCAAAACCCTAGAAATTCCAAAGAATTTCTTTTGGATGGAGAAGATCATATATATTTTTCTTAAATATTTATGAGGCTCTGTACGGCAATTTAATTGATTCAAGTGCCTTGCTTCAACAATAATTTCACATATTTTATAACAGTTTTGAATTTTGATTTTAATTTTAATAGTTTTGTTGTTTATTTTTATAATAATTTTGGTTTTTTTTTAGAAGAATTAAAAGACTGATTCACAATATTGATCTCGTTACATAGTGCCATTGCTATTTTTAAAGAGTAACTAACTAGGTTAGGGAGAGACTGTTTGTATGAATAAATAAATATTGAAATATAACTGGTCGACTTGTTTTTAGTTTGCCACCCCTGATCGAACCTGTATGTCCCTCTTACCCCGTTTTGATTTATTCTTCTTTTTCATTCCAAATGATACCTTATTTAATCGATTGTAAGATCAAATTTTGACCTAAGCAGTTCTACCAACAAATTAACGAACATTTAGCAACGAATATTTTAATTCAAACTCCAAACTTAAGAAATAAAATGACTGTCCCTCTTACCCCATGTGAGGGGGAAGAGGAACGTTTACTTAATTCTGACATTTACCTCAATATCGTCGTAAGAACTAATAATGGCGTAATGATATTTAGCCCATGGGAAGCTAATACATAAAGGCAAGTTTTGTGTGTTTCAAAGATCTTAAAAGGCTTTAGCTGTTCTTCCTAGCGGTCAAAATATTTTACTGAAAATGAAGTATGTTCCTCTTACCCCACCTGACCTTACTAGTATTATCAAAGTTGCTTAAGTACCTGAAATCTATTATATAATAATATCAAAACTCTAGGTTAGAGCATATTATGTCAGGTTCTAAGTCACTTAGGACGTCACTTAGACTTAAACCAAAGAATATACCTATAAATCACTATGATTAACTTAGACTGGCTAATGTTACACAACAGGAAAAATTACGCACGTTATCAACCCTTACAAATATTTACCTTTTAATTTTTAAATTTAACCTTATTTTCAAATCAATGAGGTGATAAAATACAAGTCATAAATTATAATCAGATGTTGGTTATATAACTGAAAACGTGGAAGAAATTTTAACTTAGGAATGAAGCTATTGACCTGAGAACTATTTTCATCAGTGTCGTAACAATGTTAAAGTGAGAAATAGTCACCACACCAAAACAGAGAAAATACTTTCACGTGATTACACTATAGTTTCCCGCCACACATTCAATGAAGCGTTTCGCGCCATTTCTCGCTAGGTCTTACGCGACTAAAACAAAAATGAGTCACAGAAGAGTGTATTGTTCTGGAGGGAAGACACATTTACTTGGTCGGATTATACGCTTAAATCGGGCTCGCGTAAACACGCGGGTGTGCGTAAACAAAATGGCCTTGGGAGATCCGCGCGTGCGGCTAGCATTGCCACGATGATTCTGTACAAACAACTAACACGCGCTCATTTAAGTTGTAACGGCGACGGAATATTTTATCGTGTTTAGGATAATACTATTAATACACATCGCAATAAAAATAATGAGCAGTAAAAACTATTATCATGATATAATAATGTATGGTTTACATATCCAAGTGAGCGTTCATTAATCAATTGGTGATCTTTTGATTGGCACTGGTAGTTTTGATCGATTATAGTTTTTGCAATATTTACAATTGAAGAAAATCGTGCAAGGTTACATTGCAAACGACAGTAAAATAGTCAGTTCAATTTTATTGAACAAGCGGAGGGCCACGGTTATTTTAGTCGACCTAAATATCTGCGCGGGCGCACGTCGCCCTCTCTCTGGTATAATTCACTTGTTTACCGCTGGCACTCAAACGTTTTACAGCATAATAGACATCTATTATGCTCGTTAAACAAATATTTTGTAAAAGTTTGTGTAAATCATAGTATGCGATTGATATGATCAAAAAAGTGCTTCTACTCATTTTTATTTTTGAGATGCTTATAATTATTCATGTAGCAAAGACGGGAGCTTGTGACAACTTTCGTTGGCAACATTTCAAAACTAAATATGAAATGAATGCAATGCACGCGCTTCGAGGGCTGCGGACAAGGGATACATCCGTCTCGTCTTGCCATAACACGACTAGAATCCTTGAGTAATGTCAAAAAAAGATAAGGTTAATCAAAAAGAAACATGAAGGATCTCGCATAGCGTCAAATTAGCTTTTTTTTTGAGTCACGCTTTTGAGACGAGAGCGTAAATGTTGTTGAAGTAATTATTCGGGTGTTATTTATCAATGACCTTTGACAAACGCCGCTTATGGTATGCAAGTAAGGAAACAACCCTCGCTACTTAAATAGACAATTTGCTTTGAAGCATGTCGTATGAGAACATTGTTTTTTTATTCCTGGCAGTGTATGGTAGAGCTTAAACCACTAAAATTATGCCTGGTAAAGCGAAATATAAGATGAACGAATCGTAGGATTCATTATGCATACTCAGTCACTAAACTTTTGCTTGGGAAAAATGACTTATTTTCTGTACCCCTAAGAATTGTGAGAAGAAAGCACATAGCGTAGCGTGCATCTCATCTCAATTTTAGAAATCATGAATATTCGCCATTATGGTTTTAATTACCGATTCTTAACTATTTAGGTAATTTCTTAACGTAATTTTTCCTGTAGCTGAGAACGATAACCTACGACCAAACGATAAAGTATTTAGCAGGCGTTTTTTAAAACGAGACAGTGCCAATATAAAGCTGTTTAAGGTAAATGCCACGAAAGTTTATTAATAAAAACGGCTCCGTAACGCAGTAGCTAAATGATTGTTTGCTTAGCCGTGGGTCGTAGGTTTGAACTTTGAACTCGTATGGAACAATTGGTCTGTATGTTTGTCCTTCTGCGATTTATACTTGAAAAATGCGTACAAAGTAAAGGAGAAATCATTTGTATCTCACCTTTTGAAAATTGCATAATATTTGAAACTTTGAGACCAGATGACGTATGCCATTGATATGTGGTCACGTATTTGAGTCCCAAACACGTCTGAACTTGATCGCGAGCGTTCATGATGGCTATAAGCTTAGGTGTATATGTATAATTGTATTAGGAGGGGGGGTCGTCGGAAAAAATGCGTGGTTTTTCAGACGTAGGAGACGGGCGCCCCGCCGTTAAACAGGTTGGAGCCTCGGTGCCCTAGCGCACGTTGCGCTGTGTTTTATTTTGTTGAGATTCATCATATCAGGGCTGTTATATTTGGGTTCTTATATGATGTATAGTTCATAAACAACCTACATTAATAATAACACGTAGTTTTTATATAAGTAATTTTCATCCAAAAGTGCAAAAATGAATGCAATGCAGTGCAGTGCAAAAAGTTTCTGATTCTGTTGAAAAAAGGTTCAAAACAGATTGACCCAATCACAGATCATTAACCTTATTGTATGCTATAAGATCGCAAAAAACAAACATTCTTAAAGGTATTGTTATCTCAGAGCAAAGAAATAATTGAAAATTGAAAATTTTGTACAGCCTACTTCAATATAAGTTATTAAGAGTAACTCAAAAACTATTGGTCTGTTGACCTGTCTGTCTGACCACACGAGATGTATCAGCTTTCATTTAAAAAAAGAATCATCGAAATCGGTTTACCCTTTAAAAAGTTATGAGATAACACACATAAAAAAAAAACAGAAAAAAATACAACAAGGTCTCCTTTTTGGAAGTCGGCAGAAAAGTGTCTGTGATATCCTGATAGAACTGTAAAGTATTCGTAGTAATCCGTTTAATGCTGCGTGTGTGTGCGTAAGATTGTGCGTATTACTACATGAGCAGTCGATCGGAACCGGCGACATCGGTTTCAGTACAAACAGCGGATGATCGCCTTGCTACGTTTTTTTCTGTTTTCTGTAGTAGTTATTATTGATATTAATAATTAATATCAATAATAGCTACTACAAGGTGCAATTATTGCACCTTCGAACAATTATGTAGAGCACTTACGCTAAGGTCCACTCGTACCAGTTTCCTACACGTGCACTATGACAGGAAGCAGTTATTGTTGTTACAGTAAAGAGGTAGAGACTATATCGCAGGGAATGCGACTAACTTGCATTGTGATTACAACAAACCAGTTCCCAAATATCTAGGTCAAGTGAAAGGTAACTCGACGTCTAAATGAGCGACCATTGCGGATACGGCGTAATGCGTGCAGAGTCCAACACAACTTTTGCTTCCTCCATCCAAACCTGGTGTGAATAGTTAAACAGTTTTTTACTATCATATTTTAAATGAATGATATATAGTTTAAGGTTCTAATAGCATCTATGTCCCCACGTTGCAACTATATTATTATGGTTCTAGCACGAATGGGTCGGCTCGACCGGGGAAGGACCACGCTCTCACAGAATACCAGCGTAAAATAGCAGCTTAATGCTGTTGTGTTTCGTATGGCAGCATTGACATTCTGATTCTTAATCGAGGATAAATGTAAATGAATATGGGCCACAGCATCCACTTACCATCAGGAGGACTGTGTGCTCGTTTATTACCTTCATTCTATAAAAAAATACAAAAGCTCACTTGACACCTGTGTGTTTTTTTTAAATCAAGTTATTACATAAAAGTTTAAGCGACAATATTATATTTCAAATCTAACTGAGTTAGGGTCGTTACCCTCAAACAACAGTTCAATAAAATTCAAGAAACTCAAAGCTGGCAACCCTAAGAAAGTCTAGTGCAACTGGACGATAAAGATATAAAAAGAGTAACAAAAACTGATCCCGAGCAGCCTTGTACATACGTACATATAGATGCCCGGCTACTGGTTTTTAGTGGAAGCCTAAACAAATAAGTGACACGCCATCCGCCAGGTAGCGGACATTGTATCCCTTTTAACATTTTTGTTAAATATTATCTGATATAGTTTATTTGAATTGCGGCAAGCCAGTCATTTTACGCCTCAGGAGAGCTTGTCTTGCTTCTAGCTGTTTATTAAAAGACCCGATGAATGACGGGATTGTAGTCTTCCGCGTGTATATTTGACCGACGGCTTTGAATATAAAATTAATATACACCTATAAAGCCTTCGATAGACGAAGTATTTTACAAGCTATAAGACTACACTTCTATTTTGATTTAATATATAATATTCAAAATCACAAAAGAATATAATATTGGAACTGTTCGCTCGCTTCGACAATATGCAATCTGAAAATACAATCATACATTTAATGGTCGATCATAATAATAAACGTGTCTATTGTGGTCACCACAGTTTCCATAATACAAACAATGACGGGCACAGGAAATGCCATCGCAGCCAGCTCATTATGGACATCTGAGTCACGGGACACCACCAGTTGATTTATTAACCTATTTACAGCGGTTCGTTGGTAAATAAACATGCTGATATTGTTAACTTTCCTTTTCTGAGCAATGTAACACTTTCATTTAAATTGGTTTGCGGGCTACTGGTTTGTTAAAGTTCTAAGATTTTATGCAATCACTTTGTACTTTTGTAATTCATTTTATATAGTTTATTACCTAATTTAAATGAATTTTAAATATTATTGAAATGAGGACTAAACTCTTTACAGTGAAAATAAAAGTAAAATTAAGAAAACACTGTCGGATATGCTTCTCTCCTAGATGGGAAGTCGGATGTTCAGTTTTTTAAGTTATTTTTTTTTAAAGTAAGAACGACGTTATTTAATTGTTATCATCTCGATGTCTCGTTTGAATGCGAAGCGGGGAGGGGCATTTAATATGCATGAATTTTACACGGTCTTATAATTTAATAATTCTTATAGAACTTCTGTCCTTAATGGCGGACACATACCAACATAGACAACATCTGACAACGCTAGATTTATGCTGGACAGTTAATTGAGACTGTCTAGAACTCTAGAACTTAATAGCACTCTGCAATTATACAGATTTTATCTTGTAAACAGGCTGTTTGAAAATGGCAGTTCAGTAGAGTAAATTATTGGTTCTTAGGTTATGAAACTAAAATTTTAGACTTTCGGGTAAAATGATTCACTACTATTAAGCAAAGTGTAGGGCGGCTCCTAAATAGGTGGAGTGAGGAACTAGCAAGAGATTCAGGATGATATGTATACTAAATAAAATATTGCAAACGTTTAGTTTGTTTGTAAAAATATTGATTGATAGTACAGTTTGGCCTATATACGTTGGCGTGTGAAATGCGTTAAGTTAATAGATACTAGTAAACAGAGCGTCGTTATCCAAACACTAGCCGGGATAGATTTGCGTGCACTTGACAAAAACCTTACGCCTTCGAGCGATAAGCTCCACCGATAGCGTTTCGATATGTTTACTTAAGAATGGTTGGGCAATGTCAGGAATAGACGATCGTGTTGGGATTGGAAAATTTGACCATTGATAAATATTTGTGCGTCAGTTTGTGTGTCGTGTTTGTGTTGTTATGCAAAATTTTGTTGCCAGCGATAAGTGACGACGAGGATGTGGCGACGAGCTTCGACAGTGGCTTGATTTTTTTTTAATAGAATAAACTTCACAAACGAGCACATAGTTTACCTGATGGTAATTGGATGGCCCATAGACACCTATATCTATCCTCGATTAAGAATCAAAATGCAGATGCGTTGTCAATCCTGACGACTAAGTTGGAATACCTCGTTTCCAGTAAAAAGAGTCTCCGGTTCTCTAGATTCAACATACGAAACACAGCAGCATTAAGCTGCTGTTTCACGATATCTCAGCACGAGCTAGCATAGCTGTAGCGTGGCTCTACCATGTAAATTTAATAAGCGTTATTTATAGAATTGTCATATTTAATTTTTATACTATTATTGTAGTTTTACGTTAAGCAATATAGGTTCAGGAATGTATTTCTTATATTTTTCTAAGTGATTATGCAAACGATGGCGCATAGATGATTCTGCGTATACGTTGTACTTGCGGCGATCATATTATACTGCGCAAATAATGTGTTGTTAATGTTCTGTGTTATGAATCGTTATGAATGTCATTATTCGTAATTGAATAGTCAATTCCAATTAGGTAATTAAAAATAGAACAATAGTGTTATAATATCACAGCACTTATGAAATCAATTCCAATTGCACTTCGGGTAAATATTACACAAAGAGCAAACGTGCTGACTTGCGTAGAAAATGACTTTCATTGCCGCCATCCGCCATTATAGAAACTTTAGAAACTGTTGGCGAGCGCCGACGTAACTGCGAAAGTGGTGGTGGAGAGCAAGGCATTGTCGCGTGTCAAAATTGTAAAGTTGCAGGTGACTACCCACCGGTCTGTAAACGAAGTTAGTGGATTTATTAAACTAAACAAGTCGATTACGTTCATTAACAAAGAATTGATTGACTCCTTTAAGTATTTTGTTACGTGTCTGTTCTTTCCATTACTTAACTATTAATTTTACTTTAGTGCGTTTCCTTTTTAATATAAATACCTCTTGAAAGTATAACTCTTTTTCCGTTCACTTTTAAATTGCACAAGTAAGAGTGTCGAAATTCGTTACATCGAATTCACGAATGCAATGTTATAAACTTGTATTCAGTGCTGTGACCTGTGTCAAATAAAATATCTTGTGAAGGTTGATAACAAAGTTATTGTTGTAATATGTACCAGATTTACCTTTTAACATTTACTGAGTCATCAATAAGTTTATGATCCTGTAAGAGCACATGTCAAAGTTCAATGCACGACGTCCATTGTGATTTTCTGCATGCGAACCCTTGTTGCGATTTATCAGACTATTTATTCTTGGGTGTTTGGGAATTCAATTGAAAAATGTTAGTATTATTTAGTTTTGAACATTAGGTAGTTATTGACGATGCAATGATTTTTTTTTTATAGAACAAGAGTGACAAACGAGCACAGTTCACATGTTGTTAAGTGGAAACTATGGCCCATAGACATCTACATTTCAAAGTGCAGATGCGTTGTCACCCCTGAGGACTAAGATGGAATGGCCTAATATCCAGTAAAAAGGGTCTCTGGTTCTCCGTACTCACCATACAAAATACAGTAGCATTAAGCTACTATATTACGGTGGTATTCTGCGAGAGCGTGGTCCTTCCCCGGTCGAGCCAACCCATTCGTGCTACAAGCATAATATATCTGCAGCATGGCTCTACCATAAAATATATTTGAGACATTAACCCCTTACAGATATGATACTGGTATCGTTAATATTTAATGCCCGTCCATAAATCATACCCGACCATAGATAAAAAATAGATCTCGTAGGGATTGTCAGCAAAAAACCAATTTAAAATCCTGTTCTTTTTTGCGTTTGTGTTTTCTCAATCGTTCACGTAATAAAGTGTCCTGCGCGTGTCCTTGTTTTAGAGTCTAGACATGTGAAGTAAGGCCGAGCCGTTGAACTCAGTGTACTAGCTTGACTGGCTTAGGAACAAGTGCTGGATACCTGATATATGTGTACTCCTCGCTGCCTCGTTGGTCGAGTGGTCGGAATTTCGGTTCTGACTCATCAGTTACTGACTTTTTCTGTCAAGAAATCCTCAGTAGCAAGCCCGGGGTTAGGAAAGTGGCGGTGTCTCACCCCCGTGCCTCGGAAAGCACGTAAAGCCGTGGGTCCTGCGCCTGATCTTTTTCCGGTCGTGTCGAATTACCGTCCCATCGGACTATAAGAGTGAGGGAATAAAGAGTGCACCTGTGCTTGCGCATACTGCATACACTGGGGCACTATAATCCCGTCCTGAGCCGATGGCTAGTCTTCTTTGAGACTTGCCGCCGCGCCGCCGCGCCGTGACCGAATTTACCGAAATATGTGTTACTACTGCATGCAATAATGAAAATACAATTTGGAGAATAATTATTAGGGTTTTTTATAGTAATTTGCTGTAGTGCGTGTAGTGGCGGTGTAAGAGAATCAAGTCCATATCATTTCGTGGGAGTCGTTAGAAGGAAATGAAACAGGATGTTAAATAACAAATCAAAATAGTAAAACCAATGCGATCGCAAACCCGTCTGCCAAGCGTGACAACTAATAAAATATTGCAAATATCTCTCCTTGAGGCAAACCAAGTGCTGGTGTCGATAAATATGAATGAGTTATTCCTTGGTTTATCATAGACGCTGGTGGTGTACAAAACCAAAATACTGCAAACAAAGCAGTGTTCACTGTCAGACTTTCTACGAGGGTGAAGTTTGAATATTAATAAATTCCAGGAATACGAAAACGTTTGTTTGACACTATCACGTCGTCAGACACTCCTCGCACGCACACGAAACTTATCACTAGATAACCGTCCAACTAATTTTGTCGCCCTAATTTGTTGGTTGGAGGTATCCATTGGCTGCAGTGGCCACTGGTAGCCACAAATATAATTTTTTATTGTCATTCTCTTATGTTATTAAAAGAATAGAAAGAAAATCGAATCGGCTATTATTTTCTTTTTTTATTGTTCTTCGATGATATGACAATCACTTATCTGTTTGTGTGTAAGGTGTTTGCAGAGTTGCTTTATCGTAAAAGGTCCTAATAAACATTTAATAGAGCGCCCTGCGTGTCGGCGTGATCAAAGCGGTTGCCGGCAGCATCCAGTCGGCATTCCGGCCACTTGAACTAACGTATACAGTTGCGTTAAGAGTTTTGCTACCGGCATACACTGCATTTCGCAATTGGCACACGTGTGATATTAGTGTTTGGAGAACACTATATCGTTGGTGTTTATAAAAAAAATCTCGATGCCATTATTGAGGTAATGGTAGTGATCATAAGCGGCCTCAAATGAATTTTTATGTCTAAGTATCAGTTAACTTAATTAGATGATCTGTATTTGAATCAACCTCGGTAATGTAATGTTATACAACTTTTTTTTACATAAAATGTTACATTGACTTAATAACTTGTATCACATACTCGTTTAAGTTTTTGTCAGGCTTAAGCTTAGCATGATCATGATATAATATATATTCAATACACAAAAGTTCGAACTACCATTGACGTTCCCATCGTTTATATTAAAATATTCTCAAACGGGAGATGAAATTACTTCATAAATCCCTCTTAACAATGAGCGAGATACTAAAACACGTAACGGACAAAAACGGTAGCTAAAGATGTATTAAAGAACAAAGCCGTCCTATTGTTCACTCACGATTATTGTCCAAAAATCGAGTCTAGATACAGAGCATTGGTCAATATCGGTTTCTTATAGTAAACACGCTGTACCCTATTGTCGTGTGACCTAAACACTGTAAGATGCGACCTCTGGACCAATTTTGGGAGCCACTGTCCTCTCGCATTGTTGCTTACAATGGACAGAAAGGATCGGTTAGGGGAGATGATGTAGATGCTAAGTATTACGGTAACAATGGAAACAAAGACCGGTGTATGTTTACCCATGAATACGTGGAGCATAATGCACAATGGCCGGTGCTATGTTAATAAGGTAACAGGTTCAAATCTTTCTTTCTCAAGATAATTCTACTTGTATAACGAATTCGCATTTCAAGTTAAATCGTGCGTTTTAGGGGAGAGATGAGATCGCTATGTAATCCACGCTTTACTAAAGTTGCGATGGACGGATGGATGGATATTGGAGCCTTTTTATTGTTTCGCGCTAAATATTTTAGAATTGTAAATTGTTGCGGATTGGGTAACAATTTATTTTAAAGGAATTGTTAAAAAAAACAATTACAGAAGAACAATGATTACTTCCTTATGTTAAATTATTTCTATATCGTGAATTGACTTAATTAATAACTTATACCATGTTCAAAACAATACATTGATATAACTAATTATGTTTACACCGGATGGACAATACTGGGAGGTAAGACTTTTTTTCTGATTATGAGCCTGTCTGGATAGGTATCACCTCTTTACCTATTTTCGCGGCAAAATAGCAGCGCCTGCAATTGTGAGTTCCAATCTGATATTCATCAGTGGGTATAGATAGCCAGGATAATTACCGACTGAGGCATTCCATCTTATTCCTCTGCGGAGACAACGCACCGTATTTTTCTTTGTCCATGCAGCAGTAAGCACTTTCCATCGGGTGGACATTCGGACGTATGGTGAAGTTCGTTTGTCACCTTAATTTTATTAAAAAAAAAAGATTGTTCACGGCAGTAAACAACGACATTTGGCAGACCGAGAGAGTGCTGTGAGCAATTATTATCGGTGTAATGACTTAGAAGTCCGCCCGGGCAGATGTGCGCTACCGCCACCAGATGGCCTGGATTAGCCCTCATCGAGTTACGTACTTGGATTACCAGATTGGTTTCGTGCCATCTAGTCGGTAATGTTCCGTCGCCATCTTGAAACAAATGGCGCTAGATTGCGCATTATCTTAAGTGTTCGCGACGAAAAACCGCCCACCATAATTGCTTTGTAAGTGCCATTACTTTTTTTAAATTAAATCTGTACCGAGGCACATGTCACAAAGTGGTTAGTTTAAGTGTTTTAAGCTTGAGAGGCTTTCACAAGGATCGCAAGGGGTTTTAAAAATGTAACAGGCCACAAAAAATTTCAAACAAACCGAAACTTACGTTTTAAAATGAAGTGCTTTATATACCATTAAACAGGTTAATAAATAATTTAATGCAGTAATAAATAAGATTATTCCACGTATAAAACCTAATAAACAATAATAGTCGATTCACCACCCAACTTGACTGCCCAATTTAAATGGATCATCATGAAAATAACTCTTTTGACACAGTTGTATTGGCTACGTTACGTTAATTAGCATAAGACAAACTACAAACACAATGCGTTAACAACGTGAGAATAACCTTTCGAATTCAGAATGTAAATCAAATTTCAACCCGCCAATAAAACGCAACAGGGACAATCGCGTTCGCCACAGAATGATTTTTAACATAAATAATAAATATTATATTTTTACGACATTATTATGCGGGACTTGTTCGATATTTAAGAATATTTTTTTACTAACGAGATTTTACGAGCCGACCGCTCGTTAAGTTTTGACAAATTCTGCATTTTAAAACGTGTGAAAGTAAAACATTGGAGGGTCGTCGGACACCAGCAATAAAAAGTATAATGTGACGCTTAGTGAAAGGCCGGGGTCGAATCATAAAAACGATTGGTCAAGCATTGACGGATCTAGAATATAACAATTTCATTTTGTGATATGTATTGTGAATATGGGTCACCGGGTGTCTTGGGAAAGGAAATGGCGTGACGTATAACGGCCTGATTGTGCATTAACAAAATAATACAGTAGTACGATATTTATAACACCATATTTATAATAAGAATTAAGATAAACGTGCCAATGTTTCCCACAAACGGCTAAAGTTCGTGGATATAATTATATTATTAAGTTCTAGTGTAATGGCGGTGACGATCCCAAACAACAGATTTGATAGACCATAAATACTAGCAAAAGGACATTAGATTCCAAGATTTCAGTAGAGAGATTGGGTGCTCCCATTTATTTTCCATAAAAATGGTTATATTAAGTGTTGTGTAGTGAGGAAATAAAAATTATTATGTAAGTCGAAATATTTAAAATAATTTAGTTTTGTCACGTGTAAAAATATTTTTTAATTATTACCTCCATGAAACAAAAAAGGATGTCTGTATTAAGCTGGGCCTAGGGCGCTATTTCACTTAAATTCCCTATTATATATTATGCAATTTTATGACATTATAATATAGGCTGCGCACTTTGTAACTACTGTTAATAAAATAATTAGTATTTTAAAAAAGAATTTCATTTAACGATCAAAGTATAAGTGAACACCGTGAAATGTCAAAAACAATCAAATATCTGTATGCGGAACGTAGCGCTGATATTGTACGCGAACGAAAATATTAACACGTTACTTGAATACACAATATTATGATTCTAACATTACTAAAATGTATTTAATATTCTATTGAATTACACATGATTTTTATATATATATATATATATATATATATATATATATGTGATGTTTTTGGAACCCGTAGATTTTTTGACTTGATCGACATTGCTGCTACCAAAGATCTTTTAATATACTGCCTTTACGTAGAAAATTATTGATGGAAAACCATATTGGCTCAAAACTAATCTGAACTGAGATTCCTCCTAGTTCAACTCGATGACCGAATAGTTTTGAAGCAGAATCGGGTACGTAAAAAAATACGGTAATGTACTCGATACTCGTACCTACTAGAAACACGCACTTGCACGTGTTACGAAAGATAATTGGAAGTAACGGTCACGTTTGTTTGTGATCGTGGGCAGTGTGTTTGTTTTGAATTGTTTTATATAGATGCAACTCAAATATATATGTGACTGTTGAACATTAAATATCGAAGTATGATGATGCATTGTTGTATTATAACTGTATTCATTTAAAATTAAAAATACGTTTCTAAATTAAACTGAATTAATTAAAACATTATCGAATATATTACCAATTAAGAATACCCTAACAGGTAACTAACCTTAGCTCTGAGACTCGGGTAAGAAAAAAGAAGTATGTGACATTTGAAAAAAATTAAGTTTTTATAATTCGTCCGAAAATATCTTAATTTAAGAGAGGATCGTTTGGATCTCGAGTAAGATATTTAGGAATGGATGTACTTAATATGCTACAACTTACTTTATAATTTTACTATTATAAGAAATCTAATTGTAGTGCATATTGAAAAAAAATAAGTGTCGTTGATTTTTATTCTTTTTAACTGACGATTACCAAAAGTACCTGAAAGAGGTATGTATTCAATAACATATTCTAGAAAATCTTTTTCGAATTATTTAAAAACGCTTGCAGCGTTAGGCGTATACACACAAAATCAAATGCCTTATCGGTCGTGAGAAAGAGAAGCGCTGAAAACCAATCCGACCTGTTCCGCGAGTGCATCTATGCAAATTTTGTGTGAAACTTATTTAGTATTTTCTTTATTTACATTTACTCGATAAAACTGGATCTTATCGGGATTGTTTTTTTTTTATTTCAACACTCTCACTGATTTCATTTACGAAACTGTTTACGTAATGTGTTGAGAACATTGTTGTGCTTAAATGATAATGGTTTTATCTGTGGTATCGATATACGTTGATCTTGTCATAACCACTTGAAATAAATTTAATATTTTTCTTTCACTAATATTTATGATATAAATAATTAAACTATTACTGAAAGGATAATTCTTAATAAATTTATCGTATATTAGATTATTTCCAGTAGACTTCAAAAAAGAAAGATTTACATATCTAATGTTATAATGGTTTGGTGATTTTTTTGATTAAGTGGGTCAGGGGTGGTTCTATACAAAATTGAAGAAAAAACTTCACCCCTAAGGGTGGAAAACAGAGGAATAACATGTGATATTCCTTAAACCACTTAAAAGGGTCAAAAATTAAGAACAAAAAACCATCAAAAAATTTAGTAAGAATTGGTAAAAGTTTACTGCAGCCTATTGACACCCGCAATCAACTTCAAACAACGCAGCACAGGTGCGATGTACTCTCAGAGGTGCGAAGATTTAAATGGAATGCCTCGCAACTTGTAATTACACTGGCTTTCTTAACAACCGAGAATCAGCTGTGGATGCAATGCTGCTTCGCGACAGAATAAGGTAAGAATGGTACCAACCCAGACCGAGACAGACTTCCAGACATAATAGTAGCGCTACTACCGAGTACAATAAATAAATTAATAGTTCCCATTCGGACTGTTCCAGGTTTTGTGTGATACGGGATTCTTAACCAAATGAACATACAGTTTGCTGAGAGTACGTTATACGCATAAATTAGGGATATAAATTAGAGAAGTGAAAGTGTTATTACGATTGTAACTTTATTGAGCTCATACTTTGACTAGCGTGTTGTAAAACATCAAGAGTACCGAAATCAATTTAGTTGCGGAATTCGGTATGGAAAAGTGGGTTGATATGAGCGGACCAAAATTGCTTCTAACGGTCCAAACTCATTATTAACTGCGCAATTTGCGGACTACGAAATGACTGATGCCACGACGGACCACATTCGCAAATTCGATGGTAAGTGTTCTTCAGTTATGTATAATGAAACGTTATAGTTTCATAATCTTAATGGTTACAGCCTATCAAAAGTCCACTACTGAACAGAGGTCTTCTCTACATATTTCCTCATAGGGAGGGATATTTGCCATAGTTGCCACGCTTGGCAAGCGGGTTGACTACCGCAGTTTATTATTTTGAGTTGTTATCACTAAGATGCCAGCAGGTAGCAGAGATTGTTTAACAGTGTTTTAAATGATTGTGACTATTGAAGAAACTGTTTAGTAGCGAAATAACTTTAGTTTTTTTTTATAACAAAAAAAAGTATTTATAAAATTTACCTCGCATATCCAGTCGCATACAAATGAAACGACTGACATTAATATAGAAAATAATTTAGCAATATATATTTTTATATTTTATAACCTATGTAAAATTAATAATATAGTAAAATTATATGTTTGCATTCAATTAAAAAAAAAATAATAGACACTATGGTTCTCACGCGAGATCCCATGCAGATTTTAAATGGACGCGTCATAGTTTAGCATAAATTAACTATTCGTTCTACTTACAAACGATCAAAACACTGAGCAGGGAATAAAAATTAAAAGAAATCATTCCGCCTGGATTACTTGCATCTTGTAATTATAGCATTAAACGTTGTTATTACTTTAACGTATTTGCATAAGACAATGGTGATTTTGTAACGAATTTAAACGCGCTCTTTATAATGGACGCCTGTGGAGTTATTCAGGTGTTTGAGATATTGTTTTATTGTAGTAATTGTTAGTGTGGTTTATTCGAGTCCGTGATTATTTTCAAACGTTAGATTTTAACGTTTTCGACAAATTAAAAATAACTATTTCTAAAATAATAATAGCTTGTTACACAAAAAGATGTAAAAGCTACATATTTCATTAAAACACCACTCACTACATTCGAGTACAATCTGAAATGTTTGTCAAGGTTATTCTTATCAAAAAATGTTACTACGATAGTCACGCTTTAATGCGGACCCGATTAAAAACAGCCATTATGTAATATTTACAAAATTGCTTAATAATATATTACATTTATACATAACAGTTTATCAACGTCTACTACTGAACATAGGTATACCTCATATATTGCCTCATAGAGGGGGATATTTGCCATAGTTTGCTACGCTTGGCAGGCGGGTTGGCAATTGAAGTTTTTTTATTTTCTAGTTGTTATTAGGAAGATGCCGTTGCCCATCTCCACTATCGTTACGAGACCCACGGGACGATATGAGGTGGTAGAGATTCTTACACCACCACCACATGGTTTATATATTATATAAATAATAATTACTTATATTTTACTAAATTAATATGATTAGTCATAATTGTATTAAATGGGCAATTGAACTATAATATATATATATATATATATATTTTTATAGAATAAGGGTGACAAATGAGCACGCAGTCTACCTGATGGGAAGTGGATGCTGTGGCCCATAGACATCTACATTTATCCTCAATTAAGAATCAAAATGCAGATGCGTTGTCACCCCTGAGGACTGAGATGGTATCCTTCCTTTCCAGTAAAAAGGGTCTATATAATATACTGTTAGGCTTTACGCTGCAACTTTACTTTACAACTGCAATTTTTTTTAGAATATCGACTTAATTCAATGGTTAGTTTCTGTTAGGCGTGGTAGCTCAGCGCTCGCGGTAAATTTCACAGTACGCGAGCAACCCGGGTTCGATCCCCGCTGGCACCAATGAAATTGTTAATTGCAATTTTAAGTGCTGATTTACCACGTGTTCGGCGGTGAAGGAAAACATCGTGAGGAAACATGTATGTCTGAGAGAGAAAAAAAAGAAAGTATTTCGAAGACGTGAATTTCGCCAACACGCATTGGGGTAGCGCTACGGACACTTCCTTGCCCTAAAACGCTCTCAGAAATGAGAAGAGGCCTATGCCCAGCAGTGGGACGTATATAGGTTGTAACTTTAGTCTCTGTAGCCTAAAGATATCTTCATTTATACTTTATGCAGTCGTTATACCTCAAGTTTCTATTTACGCTATAGTTCTTATTACGCTACGTAGGAAATGCCGTAGTTTTCTTTGCCGGTAATATCTTATATTGCCTTATATAAAGCAAGACCGTTGATGGATATTAGAGGAAGTTTCATTTATCTAAATATGAAACTCAGATTTTACGTGTTGCAACTGAAATATTTCGAGGTATCACGCGAGAGGGTATGCATGCTGAAAAGGATATCCATAGCTTGCGGCATGTACACATGTTTAATATAGGAAGCCGCCGGATAGAAACAATAATAAACAAATCAGACCGCGGCATTGTTACGTAAATAAACAATGATTGGATCAAACAGTTTGTAACTTGTTAGGGTTGTATAAATTGATCAGGATTTTGACAATACTTAATTTCGTATTTATTTATTTTCCTTTGTAAGTAATTTTTATTTTATATTTTAATAAAAGAAATATATAAACAAGGAAGTGATAATACTTATCGAATCTAAATCGTGCTTCATTATGATAAATTGCTACTTTAAATGTTTTTAATGACAATAAATTAACGGATTCAGTTATGAATCATTTATGTCTACGTTTAGGTGCCCACTAAAATATTCCTAATTTGAGAGTGAAGACAAAAATTTTGAAGTTCTCTAGCACCACGTCAGCCCTAAAATGGCCAGCTTCGGTTCCCACAAATCGTTGCCCCTTTTACACGCTGTTTTGAATATGTGGGGTGGCGTACTCTTAATTAAAATAAGCAAAATAATGAACGGATACGTATGGGAGTTAATTTTTACTTTGGTTCGTGTCACGCTTAAATGGTTTCCCCTGTTGTTATTATTTTATTACGAGGTAATTTACTACTCAAATGTCACTGGACATTTAGCGATTTGGAAATCGTTAGCATACTCGTATATGTACCTTCATGTCAAGTTGAAATGTTCTTAAAAAAATTAGCAGCAAACTAACTTTAGTCATTTACATATATATTGAGTATATTGTGCAACGTAATGGATTATGATGATAATGTCTTTTAGCATCATCTCACAGTCAACCCGGGACGTGTAGAAAATAATGTGATAGGTGCAAAAAATACAAAGAACATTATAGTGAATCAAAGACTAACGATGTAAAATTTTACGATCTATAAAAGGCAAATAGACGTATTTTTAAAGACGGTTCTATCATTAACATAACAAAGCTGCAGTGATAAGAGTGCAAACAGAGCCGCTCTAACAAGCACTTTCTACGAAAGTGTTCATTGCTCACGCGAACAATTAAATTGTAACTTGCTCTTGGTCGGAGCAAGCGTCGCGTCGCGTCGCGTCGGTGCGTTCGGTTGCGAAATCAAGGAGACAACTGTTTTTTTTTCTAAAAATAGATTTATCTTACCCCGACGCATTCTTATCAGCTCTTTTGTATACAAACAGTTGCTTACAATATATATACATATTATATAATTGACTAGTATGCTTTAGACCTTTAGAGTACACGCAGTTATTATCAAATAGAATAAAATAATTTCCTATTGATAACTTTGAATATAGTTTGATTTATGTTTGCAGCTCAAACCACAGATTATAGAACAACAGAGGTTGTTTCGAGATCTGGTTTAATAGTGCTATAGTTAAGCAGGTTACAAAGTATTGTATATTTTTTTCAATAACAGCTCAATGTGTTATACAAATATGCGTGGAAATGTAAGTAGGTTTGTTCAGCTTTGTAGTTAACTCATTCTAAGTCGTATTCCTTGACCTCAGTTCGAGGCCGTTTGTGAGATCGTTTACGAACAATCATGTCGGGGAAATATGATAAACGCATGTAGAGACGGTCTGTCTGTGCCGTATCTCGTTTGGCCTTATCCATATTTGTTGTGTAGGTAGGTATTTGTTGTCATACATATTTCACAAGCTGCAATATGTGACTGTGCAATTGGTTATACTTTATAAGGATTTATATCGGAACTACTACTACGTACTGTTTATTAGGTAATCCGGGTGAACAAGTATCGAGCCGTGGTAGCAGCTACGGGGATAAGTTCTTTTAGGTTTTCTTTTTTTTTAAACTGAAGTGACAAACGAACTTTTAGTTTAGCTCATAGTGTGTGTAAGTAAAATTTGTGGACACTTGCAGTCAAATTCAAACAAAGAAGGCGAAAGACGCGTCGTCACATCTGATGACTGAGATGGAATTCCATACAGCTTGAAATAATACTGGCTCTCTTACAATACCCTTAAGACGGAAACAGCAATGCAAGCACTGCTATCTAGCGTAGAAAATAGGTACGAGGATAGTACCTACGCAGACAGACTTCACGGTAAAAAGGACCTACTACGTAGCAATTTAAAATAAGAGGCGGCGTGAAAGTCGCTTAAGGGAATGCACGTGCAACCTGTTAGTCCATATGCATACATATTTTTCCTTTAGTATTGCGAGTGTTGTGAGACAAAAAGTAGGCGACAGCTGCCTCTTTCTCTGCATTTCTTGAGTTCATTAAGATATTAAGGTATTTTAAAAATACACCTTTGCAAGTGCAGTAGTAAGTACTACCGCATTTCCGCTATTTTATAAAATATAATAATAGCTGGACATCAGTTTTTATCATTCAGCAAATCTTTAAAAAATGGATCTTATAAAATTTAGGTTTTATTTCTTTCTCAGAGGTTATTTTTGAGAAGTACCGTATACCGGATTTTTCATTGATCAAAGCTTGCCTTCAATTGTATTAGCTCTCCTACCCTTCACGGAAACATGAATATGGCAGACTTAGATAAAAGGGTGTCATCTATAATGTATATAAAAAATACTAATGCAATTATTACAGCCAAAAGCCAATACTGAACATAAAACTCAGTCATATATTATAATAATAATAATTTATTAGACTCTCAGTTTGACAATTTTTTTTATCAACTATATACTATATAAAACAAATATATCTATTTTAAATTAGAAAATAACATTTCAAAGAATTTAGCGTTGACGGCCATACTAGTACAAACTGTGTTACAGCCGTCAGCGTCTTCCACCCTAAGTAGTACAAAAATAAAGAGATTTTTTTTCTAATTACCACAAACCTGTGTGTGCGTGTGTGTATGTGTGTGTGTGTGTGTGTGTGCGCGTTAGTATTTAAAAATTCATTAACCTCTCTGTTTCCATGAAATTAAGATTTAGCAACCAATATAGAATTATGTCCTTGCTTTTATAAAGGGACATAGGGTAAATATAGCTTATTTTATTTAAAATTCTAAATTATATAAATGACTGCTAATGACATAATATTGTCGCCGGGCTAGAGCAGTTCTATGAAAAGTCATTTTACAAATTCTATTTTTGTTACGTTTTAAATTAGGTTTAAAATCTGTATTTTTGTGCTTACGTAGTATTGACATATAGAAGGGAAATTTGCGTTAGTTGATACGTTTGGCAGGCGGGTTGGCAACTGCAGTTTTTTACTATTTCGTGTTGCTCTATTAAGAAGATGCTGCTGCCCATTTGATCTCATCTGTTTCGTTTCCCTCTGTCAACTCTTACGACACCTAAGCGACGATATGTATTGCATTTTCCATCGCGGCTACACGGTTAAATTATACAATATTAAAATCGTGATTCGTAGGAAGCGTTCCAAACTTTCTTCATATTTTTTGAAAGGCGCGAGGCGTTTATTATCCTGAATAGACTATGTCTTTGTACCGCCGCTAGTCGCACGTGCCGTGTGTTTACATGTTTCCCAGTATTTATACACCGACCTACCGCAGGATACGTCGAGGATGCCGGTATGTTTTGGAAACTGTTCTTAGACAATTTGTTTTGTGATAATGCGAGACGGCTCGTCCTTAGTTTCCTGTTTGATGTTATGATTCACGTCACGGCGTTTGCCTTTGATGGTTGAATTAACAGTGTATAAACGTGTTTAACGGTTTTTTGCTGTGACAACACAGAAATAAAATATTAGATTATGAAGCCGCTATATTCTAAATTCGAACTTACTCGGGTAATTGTAAATCTATACGTATACATTACATTGAAGCGTCTGTCTGTAATATCGAAATAACTGACTCATTAAAGAGGTTATTTACATGTTGTTACTATTTTTCGAGATAATAGCAAAAACTGAGTTCAACCACCACTATTAAAGATCTGCAGATTTTATGTTTAAGTTCTATTCGGACGAAGACGAGGATAAATTCTAGTAAGGAATAAAAATGTAATAGGATTAGCTATTTTATATTTTTCATAATTATATTAAGAAGCAAACATGTTTAGAAGGTGGAGATTATCATTAGAATATGGACCGTGCCGTGATAACTCAGATGGTTAGCGCTCGCTGTAAGCACAGTACTCGAGCAACCCGGGTTCGATCCCCGCCGGCACCAATGAAATTATTAATTGCAATTTTAAGTGCTGATTTACCACGTGCTCGGCGGTGAAGGAAAACATTGTGAGGAAACTTGCATGTCTGAGAAATAAGAAAAAAAATATTTCGAAGAAATGTGAAGTTCGCCAACACGCATAGGGCAGCGCGGTGGACAATTCCTTGCCCCAAAACCCTCTTAGAAATGAGAGGAGGCCTGTGCCCAGCAGTGGGACGTAAATAGGCTGCAACTTTACTTTACTTTATTGACCGTATTGCATAAAATAACAAAATATATTTTTGTTCGTCAACCTATTACATAAAAATGCATTTATAAATTTACAAACTACTATATTTTGCTTTAGGTACGTGTGCGATATACCAAATGTTATTAAAAAAGGGAAAGGCTAAAATAATATATGACTGATCCCCAATGACTAAATATATAGAAAAAAAATATAGCATGGTCATTGTAATTATCGCGCCTTGCGTCTCTGCCCCTGGGTCACTGCGAATCCATCACCCTGTCCATTATGAACTCAATTAAATCTCATTAACATAACCTAAGAGCGAAATAGGGCGCCCTATTCTTTCTCCTTAGACATGTCACCACCTTTGTCCCTAGTAACCTATTCCCATTGAGAAAAGACAACTTAGGGTAACAATGGCTACAGTTTGACCCACAAAGACGAGGACCGGCTCTATTTGTGTATTTTGAGCAATAAACAGTGCGTTTTATGCGATTGTGGAGATTTAAATGTGAATGGGTGAATGCACATTGTCCGTTGCGTGAGCTCGTGGAGTGCAGTCTGCAGGTACCGTTGATGCATAATCATTAGAAATTATCGTAGCGAGAGTAACGCGTTCGCCATATTACATGGGAATCGTTCGCGGATTGTAATTGGCGGGAAAGTGACGCTTGTTTAACAGATGTCGAGTTGATGAAACTTGATTTATTTTTCGATTTTTTACCTGCTGCCAGATATATTGTATTAGTTTTATCAGAACATTTTTTTAAATACATGTAGGTATATTAGAACAAGAAACTATTATAGTGTGAAGTTGTGTGTATATTTTTATTATGCGTGTAGGCAGAACCTTTTTATTATTTCAAACGTAGGATCGTGTTCGACGTGTCGGCACGCTGGGAACATGAATAAACGGTAGTATTGATCCGGGCACAATAGCTGATCCTTCATGGCTGTACCTTTAAAACTTAACAAAGTAAAGGAACCGGGTATTAAATGTTTGCCAGGCATTAAGAACATTCCTCTCTTTTAATCTGGTAGGCTGAAAGAGGTCTGTTTGTGAAATCCGTAAAAGAATATAGGTCTGATTGCTTTATCTTCCGAAGTCGTACTTGAAACCGTGTTACAATGGAAATACATATATAATAACAGTTTACAAATCCATCAAAGTTAGACGCACACCTACAAATACAGGACTCGATACGCACACGTGGCCATCAAACAATAATACAATAATTTTTATTCCTTTTTGGTGCGTACGCACATCTTTTCTACCCTGCTCTTTCATATAACGCTCTTTCGCTCGCACGGTCATTGACCGTGCATCTCCGAGATTGCATCTAGTGGCCAAGCAGCTTCCCTTAGATAGCTGCAGTTTATGTCCAATTAAATTATAAATTTGTATTTGAAAATTAGGTTGATTGATCAAGACCTGAGTGGTTAACCAAGTTATTGAATTAAACTTGCAAATATTCATGGAATGAACAGACTTCAAAACAGCAATTATTTTTATGATCATAGTATTTTTGCTATAGGCAAAGTGCGTTATAAATAAAATAAAACGTGAATCAAACAAATTAATACAAAAAATAATTATTCTACGACAACTTACATAAAAATAACTTTCATTACAGCTGAATACAGACCGTCGCGGATTGGGATTATTTTATTAAACTGTATTGAGATTCTAAATCCCCTGAAACGTTCAGTTATCGCAGTTACAAAATTACACCAAGAAAACAAATAAACGCATGTTACGTCGCAATGTTGCCATTAGGTGTAACCGGCGCTCAGATCGCAGAAGATCATTGTGCCTCGGTATAAATTTTGTGACTTGCGAATTACTGAACACAAACAACAACTGCCTTTTATGAATAAATCTATGTATTACACCGTGATCGCTTCATGACACAATATAATACATTAGATTAGTTGTGACCCACTTTGTGTAGATAAAAGAAAAAAATGAAACGCAATTCAATAATACGTAGCTAATCATATCGGTTAGCCCGAACGCACACATGTACAAAAGACCGTTGCCCAAACAGATTCAAATCCACTTTTTAAAAAAATAAGCGTCCCGTAGTAGTTTATTTATGGCGTAGTACAAAATCTCCAATGAACAAGTTTTTTTAGTCGATACCTCTTCCAAAAAAAACCTAAACAATTTTTTATACACTCTTTAAATCAGTTTACGAGCTCTCTTGGATAGTAAATGAAAGAGATAGGTGTATTACAAAGATCACCCCTTTCAGTCACAAAGGTAAGGTAACTTGAACCTTCATTGGATATGTCTTTTTAGGGTTGTTATTCGTTATGTATTTACGAAATAAATGTGCCTAAAAATTTAATTAGACATTTACAATACATCAACAATTGTTATGCAATAAATTCACAACGGACATAGATCTCTCCTAGAATAAGCTAGCTGGTAAAGTATATATTTATACGTAGAGCTGATCATCTTTGCATTGCTAATATTAAATTATACTACTACATAATCTAACCTTTTTAATAAGTTTAAAACGCATTCTTAAATAGTTATTTGATAAAATGAATACAATAAGGAATATAGTCATAGCATTTTATATTTATAATAAATGACAACCCTGAACCTCCGTAAGGATTCTTAGAAAATGAGTTAGTGTGATCCCTGTCCTAAAGACGCCTCCTCTCATTATTCAAATTCATGGAACTGTGACATTGTCAGAGCATTGTGCGTCGGGGAGATAATTTAAAGTACAATAAACAGTAATTCTAATCGTAAGAGGTGCTCCGCACGTGAACACTACGTTTTTAAATTAGTGAAAATAAGACACCGACACAATCATTTTTTAATAATTAATTACATCAGCCAAGTGAAATTTGCGCTTAAGAATACAAGTAATATAATAAATAATATTTATGTAATAAACAATATTATGAGCACAATTTAGTCAAGTTCGCAATTTAAAAATAGAAGTAAAATTAATTAATTTAAAGGTATTTTTTGTCGTCACCACCTTAATATTTATATAACGTTACTACAAAGATATAGATACCTACATTCAATATTTCATACAAAAAACGCGTTAAAATAAAATGCCTAAATTAATTCTCATGTTGAATATTGAAAGCAATGCTGTCAATTAGTTATTGTAATTTCATCCAAAACATGACTTATCTTGGAAAACGTTACGTTTTCCATGTTAATCATAATTTTGTACCAGTACACCCCTGATGGCAAAGTTAACATCTATGGGTAAAGTTGCCAGATCTGAATGTACATTAAATATTTGTTAAATTATCTTTATTTTATCTTTCTGCCTTCAGACTGATTATTATGAAGGCTTTCTTCCTAGTAATATGAGACACTTTTATACATACAATTTGTGGGAACATTTTTTAAAACAATTACTATAAAATGATCTATAATTATTACCTTAGGTCAGTTCGGAGCAGAAAATGAACTTAAAGACAAATGTCATCAAATAAAGATTAGGTAGCCGCACTTGACAACAAGAATACTATCGTTGTTTTTTATTACAACTAAACAGGGTTAGTGGGACACAAAAAATAATAGGATGAAGGTCGTGTTGTACCCTACTGCCAGAGTCGAGATAGCCCTTGAACTCTTTATCGTGGAACCATTTTAAATTGCTTTATTGAAATCCTTCCCAGGGCTGTTAAAGTGCTGGCGTCCTACATACAATGTTGTAGGCGTAGAAGCTTTATTTACATGAAAACCATTCGTAACAGTAATTTTTGGACTATTAAGCAATAAAAAAGTATAAATTTATTATAAATATAAATAAAAAAAGGTCTGAAAGAAGATGTAGTGACAAAAATTGAGCAAGGTATGCTGAGATGGATTGGCCATGTCGAGAGAATGAATGAAGAACGATTGACGAAAAAAGTGTATAAGGCGAGTGTGAATGAAAGTGTTGGAAGGTGTAGACCTAGGCGGACATTTCCAGACCAAATCTTCGTCTTGAAAAAAGGCCAGGTCAAGAGTAACCTAAACCGTAGAGCATGTATGAAAAGAATAATGAAAGTGGACGAAGTGAAACAAGTATGTAAGGATCGTAGCAAGTGGAAGTGGTTTCTGCCTACCCCTACGGGAAAGAGGCGTGATTATATGTATGTATGTATATATGTATGTATTAAGCAATAACGCGATAAAGATATATTACATAAAAAAGCAGTGTTGCCAATACAACTTGATATTAAAGTTCTGCTCTAAAAACCACAGACGGATCTGTTTCATATGTGGTAAAAGGAGATGAAATTTGATCTTTATATAATTCAGATTGCGGTCGGCTGTATACGTATTCGCGCAAGTAATAATATTGTCGATACCTTTTAAAGGGAGACATACGAGTAAATGATATTATATTATATCTCTTACGCGGTAGAGTCATGCTGCAGTGTTTCGTACGGTGAGTGTAGAGAACCGGAGAACCTTTTTACTTTAAAACGAAGCATTCCATCTCAGTCCTCAGGGGTGACAAAGCATCTCCGTTTTGATTCTTAATTGAGGATAAATGTCTAAAATCAGGTCGACTATGTGGTCGTTTGTCACCCTTATTCTATAAAAAAATATTTGTATATTTACAACTTAATAAGAATTAAATAAAAAAAATGTATACACTAAAGTATTAAAATAAGTAATTAGAGACGGTATTTTATATTTAATTCGAAAAAAAAACGGTGATAAATTCGATTCCATGTGGCCATGACATACAACCAGTAAACTAAACGCGTACAGCTGCATCATTTGTTTTGGTTCAACGCTTATTAAGCATTACTTAAATGAAACGCGCACTTGACCCAAAAAGCTTCTAAATAGAGCCCTCACGCCCGCCGCTTTCACGTGGGTTCGTTTACGAACCTCGTACAACGAATGCACTAACGAGACTAGACAAAACGTTACAACTGATAATACCCACAATAAACATTGCTTTTCAAATGTAAGACAAACTGTAACTGCATCTATCCCAATAGAAACATAGACACAGACTTGCGTGTGTAAGACACGACAGCGCGTAGTTCTCGGTCGTTTAGCTGCTATTAGAAAACGGTAAACGGTGGCGAAAGGGAATTGAAAACGGCCACAAATTATGGTCACTAGTTGATAAATTTCTTTGTCGGCATTTATTCAAATTGATCAAAATTATATATACAAGACCCGCCACGACTTCGCCCCAGTAGGATCTATTAGTGTGGCGTTACTTATGAAACACCATTAAATAAATTTTACGTTTCTTTAAAAAAATCCAAAATTATTAGATAAAATATAGCCTAGCTCACTCCTGGCATTGCTCTCCATTTGTTCGTCAAGTTTCATTACAATCGCTACATCTAATCCCAAAATTAGCTGGGACAGACAGACATAAAAATTTTGAAAATTGTGGAAATAACCTCCTCAACTCAATATAATTTAAAACTACAAATTTTGTACAGCCGACTTCGATATAAGTTATTAAGAATAACTCAAAAACTATTGGTCTGACCTTGATCAAGAGAGATTGAGATTTATATTGGACCACACCTGAAGTACCAGCTTTCAAATAAAAAAAGAATCATCGAAATCGGTACACCCAGTAAAAAGTTATGAGGTAACACACATTAAAAAAACATACAGTCGAATTGAGTACCGTCTCCTTTTTGGAAGTCGGCAGAAAAGACAGTTCTTTTGATATTGGAGGTAAACATTTCAATTATATTTATATGTGTAGACTGATAAAATATTTAAAGTATGTTTATGTGTATAGGCAGTGTAAAAGAATGCACTACCGGGTAGTCCATTTTCTTATAACCAACTAACCAATTAACCACTACAGGGAGTAGTGATTACCCCTTATCATACTGCGGGTATCGTAAGACGACACAAAGGGAAATTAATACAGGAGATTGACAGCAGCACGTTCCTGTTAACAACTCAATGATAATTAAAAAACTGCGGTTGCTGTGATTAGTGTGTTAACAATGAATATAGTGTAAAGTGAAGCAGGCTGAGACTTACATCCTAGTTTAGACTTTGGATACTATTCAAGTTCGAAATCCCGAGCAGACAGTACTTAAAAGGTCAAAAACATTTTTTATTTTACAGGTAAGGATCACAAGCGAGCGCACAATTCACCTGATGAGCCTTACCATCTATCCTCGATTAAGAATCCATAAACGCATAGGTGCATCTTGAGTTACCAGTAAAAAGATCTCCGATTCTCGGCACTTGCAAAATGAACATAGCAGCATTAGACTGCTAATAAACAAATAAATTAAATCAGTCCTGCAGCTGTTGGAATGTAAAGTCATTCAGGTTATGTTGCTTGTACCCAATTAAGTCTTATGTACTATCTCACACATCATACGTGTTTTAAAGTATTTTTACAACCTACACTATGAGACCAGTTTTGTATCTTATTGCCTTGTTACATGTAATAGAAAACTAGGTAATGCTATAAAATTAACCTACAAGATACGTAGTTACTGACATGTGACATTAATGGAATATTACGTTTTCTAACTACTTACATGTGCCCGGCTTCTACAATCGGTGTAATATAATAAAAAAATAAATCGATTCGCTTACCTGAAAGAAAAAAAAATTATAAGAATTAATAACGTTTCTTTAATTTATAATAATATATACGTAGTATATAAAATAAATAATGAGTTATTTTTGTAAATGTTCTAGTTTTTATAATTTCAGAATTTTCTAGAATGTCTCTTATATCAATATTTGTTATAACAGTTAGCTGATATTTGAAACCGGCATCGTTTGTTATTCATTAACAGTTAAGCCGATGTGAAGCTGCAAAGGGACACTGTATACGTTTTATATTCCCACGAACCTTGCCATACTTAGATAAATGCATGTAATTCTAAATGATTTACTTCAATCAAGTCAATTATTTTTTTTGATTTTCTACTGGTATTCCGGGTATGCGCCGCGGTAATTATCCTAGGACGAAATGACCGCTTATTAAAGTAATCGCTGGTTAACTATCCACGAGTGGGAAGTACACTAGACATCACACGCGACTTCGTCTTATCCACAACCAAATACACATATATACTAAAATAATAACTTAACTTTTTTGTTTTAGTACTAAACAATTGCAAAATCTAGTTTTTTTTTTAAATTTATTTACCATATTACAAAGCATTACAAAAAAACTATCCTAAAAAGTCGCATACAGAAAACCACTAAGGTTTGTGATAACGCGATACGCTGTTTTAAGTAGTAACATTTTTAATTAATTACCCTAGTTGTTTGTTTCGTAACCTTCTCGTTATACATTTAAGTTATGAAATAATTTATGCATTTTAAAGCTAACTTTATAGCTATGGTGTAGTATTAATTTTAAATCTATATCTTGTTTGCGTGGGTAGAGGCGCAAGGAGACAACGTTACTAACGCAATCGCGCCCAGCATACACTTTCTCTATCTTAAAACGTTTCATTACACAATGGGGTACAAACGCTCAGATGGCTAATAATTAGATGTTTTTTTTTTTATTTTAAACACACCATTGCCACTATTTTTTAAAAGTTTCAAATGTAATGGGAAAAGGATTTTATAAATAAAAGCGCTTGGAACCGTAGGTATTCAATATGCAATTATGCAACGGCTTCCTAGGTAAACGATCTGTTTATACACAGTGTCTCACAGTTGTCAACTGCCCAATCCCGTTTCTATTCTTGTGTTTATGAAAGCCATCATGAACTTTACATAATATAAATCTATTATACTACTAAATCTACCTACATGAATTCTTAAACAATTTAGTTTTAAATTAATCGTAATATTTTTTAGCACTAGCATAATTTATTTTAGTATTTGTTCCTGCTTTTTCAAATATCTTTTTATTGATAATGTTGTCAACATTATACTGAAAAGCTATAAATGTTTAAGGAATATGTTACATATGACACGTCAAGACATTTCTCAAGGAATCTACTGCTACATTGTATCACGTACAATGGAGCAGTATATTTAAAACGAGAGCCACTTTATTAATATTCAAATATTGCTTATTATCAAATATCAAACTATTAGAAATCGATTTTATAAATTGATCTTTATGCGTTTATGTTAGTTGAGCATAAAATTAATTTCGAATGGGCTGCATAAATTGCTTATTGTTATATAGATTTACTACAATATAGTTCGTTGCAACAAATCAGATAAATGATAATTAGGAACCACTCTGACGCAATTGTTCGCAATTCAAAATGGCGGGTAATTGCGGCGGTTACAACAATGGCGATCTCGGTTGCGAAGATAATTAAAAAAAAACAACTACACAGTAAATTAACAAAGACAATATTTACAATAGTCGTTAATAAATGCTTTGTTTGTGGATAATTAAATTGAATAAAAATGAATGAGATAAATAACTTGAAAACTGAAAACTATATTGGGGTGCAATGGAGAATGCCAAATTCACAATATTTGAACGTCACAAAACACCACATATCTACATTTTTTAAATTAAATTATATTTCCATATTCGTGGTAGCTCTGACGCTTAGCGCTCGCTGTAAGCTTCACAGTACTCGACCAACCCGGGTTCGATCCCCGCCGGCACCAATGAAATTATTAATTGCAATTTTAAGTGCTGATTTACAGCGTGCTCGGCGGTGAAGGAAAACATCGTGAGGAAACCTGCATGTCTGAGAAATAAGAAAAAAGATATTTCGAAGACATGTAAAGTTCGCCAACACGCATTGGGGCATCGCCCTAAAACCCTTTCAGAAATGAGAGGAGGCCTGTGCCCAGCAGTGGGACGTAAATAGGTTGCAACTTTACTTTACTTTTATTCGGTGTTAATATATAATAATACAGTTTCACCTTTAGTGAAACTGTATTATTTGATCATAATTAATCCTAAAATACTTCAATTTTTTTTAACATTATTTCTAAAAATATGAAACGGTGCACTTTTTTCAATGGCTCTGGGGTACACACAAATTAATTTCAAAATAGAATAATAGCGCATGTGGCATTTTTACTTATGAGTGCAATGTAACGAATCATAGTGGAATTCATCGAAATAAGCTGAGCCCAAATACAGGCAGGTTATAAGAAGCAGTTCAAAAAGTGCGAGGGTATGTAACTTACGCTCACTAATATCTGCGTAGGTAGATGTTGGTTTTAAACTAACACTCTTCCAAATTGAAAAAAAAACACGATGTTCTTAAAATGTAATTTATTATGACTCCATTTGGCGAAAAATTACTCTAGAAAATTGTACCGATTACGGCAATTTTCTACAGAAGCCCGCGTAAGTTGAATAACCCTAAAATCCAAGCGCTTTTAGTGTGCTTAACCATGAGCATTTTCTCGCTCATTCGTACGCGGTGCGAGTGCGACAAACTCTTGTTTGTTTGTAAACTCACTATTGTGTTGTGCATTTTGGCCATGCTACGGGTAACGTCCGATTCTGGACGCGCATTACGGAAATATAAACGTACCAAAATACTTTAAAAAAAATATCTAACTACTATCTTTGACAGAAAAATTAAACAAAAATCACAAAAATAATTGGAATTGAAATGAAATAATGCCTGTCTTTACAATAGCAATTATTGTAGTTAAACCTTAAAACAAGTACACTTGCTCTTATCATATTATTTCGATATAATTAATATTGTGTGGGCAGGACTTTACACAACGCATATAATGGTGTTCGGCTTAACAAAAGATTGTCTTTTATGAAAGAAAATGCACCATTCGTTTTATAAGACAATTGCTTTCATTCGTTACAATATAAATTACTTGGCAAATGGTTGGTCGCGTTTAATTAAATGTGGTTCAAACACCTCTCGTCTTCATTGTTTCAGAAGATCTGTTCTACCGAACTTAGTTTTCGGCTTTTTGCAAAGATTTTTAATTGTTTTTATATTATAATATTATGTCATTGGCATTTGGCAGTTGTGTATGAACGCATTTTACCTATATACACTGCAGATGAAAAATTCTACAAACAATAAATTTTATAAAGCTCGCTACGGATAAATATAGTTATAAGTTCTTTACATGTTTTAAAGACTATTTGGCTGAATGTCAAAATACTTTAACACGGTCGACATTTATACGATAAAAAAACCATTTTTAAGTCGTCGAACTTTTCGAAATAGTTTTATTAAAAATAAATGATGATTTTGTTTTGTTGTTCTATTCTATTCTTGCAATAACGAATGCATGGTAAACATAAACAAACGAAACCTGTACAACAAACCTTTGTTTATGTTGCCAAAACGCGTGCGCTTCGAATGTTATTTAAATTTCTTTTTAGGCCACGTAAAAGGCGTTGCCATAGTACCGTTAATTCGACTACTACGTACATAAGGTATACGCCCACACAAACAAAAAACATTCTTACGCGCGTCTGTTGTGTTACTCTGTACAATATGTATATTGTTGTTATCTCCGATTTTCCAAACCCATGAATTTCAAAAAAAAAATAATGATCTCGAAATACATTTTTTATGTTTTCATTTTATAGTACTACAAAATCAGAATATTTTACTTCAAAATTGGCCTTCACAAAGCACTTTTTGCATGTAAAAGAACCTGTACCATTACATCAACAAGTACTTGTAGCTAATTACTTCGGGAGATCTTGTCAGAAGAAACGGCAAGACTCTCAAAATGAGACTATTTTCTTTTAAAATTATTTTTGGGTCACCCATAGTAAAAGTAAATTTATAGTGTATTATGTTCCCACACAGGCCCTGTGCCTCCTATCATTTAAACCAATGTGTTAAATGTGTGACCACTGGTTTAAATGATCCATGGTCAGAAGATATCAACATCCTTTTAACACTTTTCAAGATGCTTATTGCTTTTTAACAATACCGAACACAATACCTATATAATAAAATTAGAATATAATTTTAACAATATTGATGTACTGATACAAAAAAAAAAATCACACAAATCATAGTTTTTAATGAGTAGTAGTTTAATATGCGAAACTTGGTAATTTGGCTTAACGATTTTGGATGAAATTAAGAGTTTTCCCTTTTTAGTTGTAAGTTAGCTTTAATGTTAAGTAATTTTGTTGATATTTTTGATTTTCCAAAACTTCTTGTAAATAAAATAAAATAAATTATATTATGCTAAAACCCGAAGTATTTAATGCATTCAAATTTTATCACCCTATCTAAAAATTCTTAGCGTACGAATGAACACATGTGTGTAATTAGTTAATAAAATCGTTTCTTTATGCAATTCGTATGGAAAGATCGTAGCAGTTTATGGTTGATATCCGTGCATCTTTAATTTTATTACGAACTAACTATCCACCCCGACATCGCACGGGTGATTTCTGGAACTCGACAACAGCACCACCTACCGGTTTCAATTGTGAATCTAAACCATCTAGAGACCAACACAGTAAAAATTTTATGAAAATTGGTCGAGCTGTTTTTGAGTATTAGCGCGACTAGCGGACAGCAATTGATTTTTATATATAGAGATTATCATTCATTTACAGAAAATTTGCGTTAATGTATTTTACACCTTCCATAGAGATCTCTACAATGTATTTTATTTTTTATTTTAGAGGAGAATGACTTTCAATTTCTCCACTAAAACGATAATAATTTAACTTATTTTCAAACACGCTTAGTTACAATCACTTTATTGTTAAATAACGAGTTTATTGTTAAATATTGTTTAATAATGTAAAAAGGTTCCAATTGTAGAAATGACGTACGTATATTAACGTACACATTTTTAAACATCTAATTAGCACCTAACTTACTAAAAAGAAGAAAACTTGAACAATATGGAGCTTAATTCTATAGACGCAGTAAATTTTGGGTAAGTTTGTCCTAGGCACGTTATCTTATTATATATTGGTAGCCCTATTTGTTTGCCTAGTGCGTGTTGTGGTAGTGGCACGTTCAATAACATCAGTGTGCCGGTTCGACGACCCCGATGCGCAGGCGCCTTTGCAGAGACACGTCGAGTCAACTGCGCGAATCTGATATTAGACATTTTTTTTACCGGCATAGCATAATCAATCTTCTTGCTGTATTGCAGTGCAAATAGGACACTACATAGAATATACATTGAAAATAATTTCAATATTTAATAATTATAGTTGCCTGTATTGATGCATTTTCATTATGCTACAACACGCGGCAGCTTTTGCTGTCGCACGGATGGGCCGGCTCGAACCTCTGTTTTTCACCTCTGCGGTTCACCTCTGCGTTTCGCTTGGTGAGTGCAGGTGGCCGGAGGCCCTTTTTACTGGAAATGAGGCATTCCATCTTAGTTCTCACGGGTGACAACGCATCTGCAGTTTGATTCGCAAACGAGGATAGATGTAGATGTCTATGGGCCGCAGCAAACACTTACCATCAGGTGGACTGTGTGCTCGTTTGTCACCCTCATCCTATAAAAAAAAATATGGAAGGGACGTCCTAAGCGAAAGTTTATCGACCAAATTGGCGATATATTGAAAATGGGCCAAATCAAAAGTATCTTTAACCGACGAGCGTGTTTGCGTAGGTATATGGATGTGGAGGAAGCGAGAGAGTCTCTGCCTACCCCTCTGTGTGACAGGCGTGAGTGTTTATGTCTATATTCATGTAAGCATATTTAGAAGTATATTGCATCGTGTAGTGGCGGGTAAGAATATCCATTACCCCATATCATCTCGTTGGTGTCATAAGAGGCGACAGAGAGAAACAAGAGCGTCTTCCTAATAACGACTAAAAATAGCCAAACGTGGCTACTATGGTAATTATACCCCCTATGAGGCAATTTATGGAGGGGCCTAGGTTCAGCGGTGGGCTTTATGGCTGTATGAATAAATATTGAGAAGAGTTAGGCGTGGGGAGGGACCACGCTCTCACAGAATACCAGCGTCAAATAGCAGCTTAACACTGCCTTGTTTCGTATGGTGAGTGTAGAGAACCGGAGACCCTTTTTACTGGAAACGAGGCATTCCATCTTAGTCCTCACGGGTGACAACGCATCTGCATTTTGATTCGCAAACGAAGATAAATGTAGATGTCTATGGGCCACAGCAGCCACATACCATCAGGTGGACTGTTTTGTCACCTTATCTTATAAAAAAAAGAGTTAGAAAGTAGAGACTTACATAGTCTGACTTAGACTTTAATTTTATTTTTACTCTATGCAACGTTTAACATTTGATTAAGATTTCGAATTTAAATTATAAGCATATTATAATTTAAAAGATAAACTTTAATTTAGAATTAAATAAGAAAATTTGTGTCTTTATTTTTTAATGTATAATTGAAAATTTATGCTCCGAGGTCAAAGGAATAACAAAAATATTGTACAAAATAAATTTATAAAAGCATTACTAATGCAAGAATCAATAAAAATAAAAACATTACACAACGTTGAATGTTGCCAGTTTATATGTAAATATGTGGCTTACAATAAGCGAACAGTTTAATAGTAGCTGTGTTTTATTAGTTTTATGAGATTGAATCAAAAGGCGTGAATAGTTCACAGCATTTAAAAGTCACATGACAAATGAAAAACCTTGGAGGGCGAATGAATGAACTAAATCGTGAGCAATTTTTTTACCGTTACTAGGAAGGCCATACCAACCTTACTAGGGCCTCTGCCTACGAGATAACGGAATGGCCAGTTAGTCACAGTTCATACGAACATGAATCTGGTTTTACGTTGTTGCTATATTTTTTTTTATTGTAAACTAGTTGTTAATCTATGTCAGGGTTGTCAATTGCTACAAACTCACTGCTTGCCTTAAATCTACAGAAGATCATCTTTTACTTTTCTCTGCTGATTATAAGCCAGTGCTTGACTAGAATCCCATCTGGTGGTAAATGGTCAGGTTATAAATAGTACTTTTCATCAAACTTAAAGTGCCAAAGGAGCTTATGGTAACCTGACAAGTGTATGCTGCTAGTCAAAAAGATAAGGCTAAAGATGCATTGTCTTCTCTGAGGTCTAAGATGGAATGCTTCAGCCTGTAATTTTATACTGGCTCTATACACTTCAAACCTAAACATAGCGGTGCACGCGTGTTGTTAAGCGGCAGAAGTAAGAGTGTGATACTAACCCAGATGGAAGTCTATGCAAATAAGGAATACTACCACCTAGCATTTTCTTAGCGTAAAATCCTATTCACGCGCCTTGAAAATACTCTCGTTATAATCGGAGGGAAAGACAAATGCTGGCAAACTATTCCATTCCCACACCATACTAATAGATAATATATACGTACGTTGTGTTGTACGAATGAGGGCTAATAATCTTCCACTCACCAGATGTCGCTAGTTATGACTGAGGTAAAGTTTTTGTTACACAGTGTCAGTTAATTGAGAAATTAGTTTTAAATAATAGTTTATTATTATATAGAGTATTATATTAATACACAACACAATGCGTCAGTGTTTTGATTTTTAATTTTTTGCACATTATAACTCTTTTTTTTAAAAGTCGGCTTTTAGTTATATTTATAGTTGGGTTTATTCATTTCTAATGTAATTAATATAAAATATAACTAATAATACAGAAAGAAACCTTAAAGATTACACTTTCCTAAGAAATTATCGTTCCCGCTATGAAATCTGTCAAATATTTTACCTCACTCTAAAGTGGCGCCGCCCTGGTGGCAGAAAAAGTCGTGGATGCCCTCATTACGAGCGAATTAGTTAAATTTATTAGTTCTGTGTTTGTAGTTAAAACTGTCAGCAAGAAGACCGCCCATTGCAAACTTCTTTTGTGTTTAATTATCTGTATGTTTTGTATGGTGTACAATAAAGCATCTATATAAATAAAATGATAGAGGTTTGCAGTTGTGCGCGCATCACGGAAAAATTAAATTAAATTTATATTAGGTTTTCTAAGTTTTATTTCTTAGACACTTGGCTCTTATCTAAATAAAAAATATTGTGATTTTAAGAAACAACGATTTTTTTAAGCACTACATGTTCAGTGATGAATTTTCTGGCAAGCAACGCGGACGAAATCGCGGCTTTCAGCTAGTATTAAATAAAAAAATAGAAATAGAAAGTTTTCCTTTTAAATTTGAAAGTTATACTAAAAATATCTCAGTTTGACTCTACACGAAACTAAAACATAAGTTTGGTTCAAGAACAAAGAAACCGTGCCTTTCAGATTAGTGACGGGCGTCGTTAACGGTGCGAAAATTTTGGCTGTGCAGTTACCAACCCACTTATTCAGTGGGGTATTAAATTAACATTGTTTAAAAGACGCTTCTCAGGAAATACGTTTTTAAAAGGTTGTTATGCTCAAAATTGGACAATGGTATATAAATTTTCAATTTCTTATATATAAGTCCTCATCAGACCGTATACAGCCTACGGTTGGGTACGGACCCCTCCTATATATGGCGGGATTTGCTCTAATCGCCATGTTTGGCTGGCAGATTGGCGATCGTAATACAAGTCTCGTGCCATTGACACAATCCATCGCCGCTTTGAGTATTTTATTTCTCACATATTTAGAGTCCACTTGATGCTAGCTGGATACTGCAGCCCATGGACTGGACCATTCAATCGAAAAAGACTACAATGGGTTGTCACCTCTAAGAACTAAGACGGAATGTTTTACAGCAGGTAATTATACCGACTCTCTAGTCTATACCATGAATAAATAACTGGCAACCCTGCACTGAAAAGTACTTCTACTTACGTTTTCGATCGATATACTGAGATGGTACTTTAGAAAGCAGATTTCTACCCTTTTTAATCTGTCCACGTGATTACCATAATCAATATTCATATTTCGAGTTCACACACAATTAGCTTCATTATACGATCATATTTCGTGACAGAATAAATCCTCAGATTGTAACCCTATATCTTTAATTGTAATCTTCAAGAATGCTATGAATTATGAATTTTTATTTTTCAACAACGGATTATTTTTATTGTCGTGGCTTCTATTCATAAATTCGTCGAGTACTGGGTATAGATAGATGCAAAATACACCGAACGGTTAGTACGGTAAGATAAGGTCGTGCTTCGGGGTGGTAAAAATTCTCTAAAATTTACTACTACAAAAAACGTTGGCGAGCCGCCGGCATCCATGACCATAATGCATGACTTACTATGTCGTCTTCTCTTTTTCATTGGTGGTCGCTGGTCAGTTCTTCGAGTTGTATGGCGGACCCACTACCATATTATCTTTAATTTTTTTACAATTCACGTTAATTTTCAATGACAGATAATCCTTCCGTTTTTTATCCGTGCGTTATAAACGTTTTATGATAGCTATCAATCACTGAGGTGTCACAGAAGGGGTTAAAGGGCTTTGCCTCCTAGTGACGGTGATCACATTGGAATCAGGCATCGTGTTTACTTAACGGTGTGTATATTTAAAAATAATATGTTTATAAGATATACTTGCTTATATATGTATATATTCTAAGTATATATTAGTCATAATTAATGCTTGTTTACAAAATATTAAATTGTTAGTTATTTTAAAGTATAACGGAAAATTACTCACAGCCACAATAATACTTAAGATTTAAATTCGTTTTAAGACAAAAAGCGTGCTGTGTACGTACGCCTACTTGAAGAAATATTTTAACGGTAAACATATACGTACAAATTAATCAGATACGTATCAGTTAATTCGTACGTTCATAATAATATCCGATTGTATAAATAAGACGTATCAACACAAATGAAACGTGTGAAACTGTAAATGAGCATCGTATTTACTATTTATACAGTTGTATCGTGTAGTGTACACTCGACTCAATAATTATCTAGAATTAACATTTCAATTTGACATTAACATAAATATCTATTCATCAAATGCCATCCATCAAATCGGGGTCGGCGTTTTGAAGATGGACGCTGTCTTAGAGGACATTTGTGACAGATGAATTGACGCGAAGAATAGGAGCGTTGGGTTGACAATGAGGGAGATTGTGAGTGGAGTTACAGTTCACACGTGTACTATGGCATCGGTGTCAACAAAGGTCCTATATTTGACCGAACCCGTATTCTAGTTTGACCATGGCCACTTGAATTTTTAAGGATGTTTAAAGCGTTTCTGTGGCAACAGACTACATAATATGTATGTGTATTGCTAATAGATGTAAAAAAAATACTTTCACTTACTACTTTAGTAGGTAGTGAAACTTCTAGAATTACTGAACGATATGGACTGTACAATCGTTATGAAAGGTTGTATGCATTTTATTTTAAATCTTGGAGGGGATGAAGATAACATCTTAACGTAAAATCTTAACGGTTCGTGAAGTCATCGCTCAACAGCGAGATGTTTATTGACTGCTTCTGAAATCACACGTTATTGGACAGTTCTACACATTTTATTTTATTTATCTAATATCTATATGAACTGACATATTACATGGCGAATACAGAGTCCTTCAGTCTAAGATTCACACAGGTTGTAAGCTGGCAATTTTTATTTTACTCCCCTAATCTGATCTCAAGAGTTAAGATGATAGCTGATGATGCACTTGTTTGATAGTCTGACGTTTATAGGTTGCTTTTTTACTTTTAATCTAAATGATTCTACATCTACGTTCTGTTCAAAGGCCTTACTGTAAATATTTAAGCGATAATATTTTGAGATAAGACTCCTAGCACGTACTAAAGTTTAAGTTAACGAAATTGTGTTTACCATATTTGGAAATTTGTCCGCTTAGGTGAAAGGAAGTTTAAATACTTGTGCATCTCGAAAGTCATAATTTTACATTTTTCTACGTCCTACGCAAGTCCAGTTCTATTCAGCTACGATCGCGTACTGGTGGGTTGTTATACAAATAGTATTTTAACAAACATTTTGAAACTCGACACCGTTAAGTTGTTTGCTTATTTAAATTTAAACTTTTTTTAAAATGTTATTCCTGCACTTGGAATTTCTCTTGTATCTTGGGAGGCGTTTTACATGCAAGCCTCGCAAATTACCACGACTATTGGTCTGTAATGGAAATGGTCTGACAGGTATTTTAAAGTGAAATATATTTGAAGTCTAATTATCTGTTATGAAGGTTGCATTAAAGAGCAAATTAAGTAAAAAAAAAGTTTTCCGTTAGAACTTTCCTCCTTACAAATGAAATGTTGCGTAGTGTTATGTTGATTTATTTTAGAGTTTATTTGTGAGAACCCTATACTTTAGTTCTGTCAACGTCTCCATGAAAAGATTGAATTTATACGATAACAATAGAAAAATACATTAAAATGTAACAAAGTAACGAAACACCTAATCCAACCGCGTTTCGAGTGGTCCGATTGTATTCTCATTGAAATGGACATTTCATTCGGAATAATGTTGATTTATAAATATTATGGATGCTGTAGTGTACCGAATAATTAAGTAATTCATCATACATCTCCACGCCTCTCGTCGCAGTGACAACAGACGTTATTTACATAATTATGGGATAGTTTAGTTCCTTTGTATGATTGTGTCGCGAGAATTAGAATCTTAATTATTTTGTTACTTTGGAGTTTGATTTCATGGAATTAGTTGCTTTTGAGTCAGACTTTTAAGGGATGTAACAGGATTGAAGAATATAATAAAGTAAATAATTAAAACAAAATTTACAGTTGACATGCTGCACAATTTTTTTTCTATCAGGTTTAAAAATGATAAAACATTCAATATATTGTGCATATTAAGAAAACCCAAATCTATTAATGCATTTTAAAATACGATTGATCTTTCAAGGAAAAACTCAACTTGAAAATATTATGTTATATAATAGGAGTCCTAGAGTTTGAAATAATTACCAAGAAAGTATTTTCACATACCATCACTACGCTTAATACTTGATAAACATTTTGCAAAACAAGTATCACTAGTGTTAACACGACAATACGCTAATTAAGGAAAGTGCAATCACCTTTCGTATCAAAAAAAGTGCTGAAACCACCCAGACCCAGATCCATATTAAAACGCATTTGTCTGTGTTAAATGGGAGTATCTAGTTTAGTCTCTTGTTAGTCTGTACACCAGTTTTATATAGATATTTGTAAAACATACCATTAATTACTTCGATTAAGTCGAAAACAACATCTAGAAGTTTTTTTATTTAAATTCAATATAAATATAACGCCAGATTTAAAAGAATATCGCTTAAGAATAAAATTAAACAATTAGAGTTTTTTTTTTGAGGGACCATAACCATAACGCATACCACGACTTCTGTGTTACGAATTCTTTTGTTAGGTATGGAATTAACTTACTTTTAAAATAAATAAATATAATACTAAATTTTATCGTAAAAAATCGCGCACGTTTGAAGCACAATCTATAACAAATAATATATCGTTGCACTCAGGTTTGTTTCTTATTATATAAATTGTATTTAATGCTTAAAAAAGCTATCTTTGTATAGTTTTTGCTTCAAGTTCAAACGTTTATGACAAAAAGCTAAACCGTTATTACAAACGACGCAAAACTTAACCGCTTACCTTGTGCATAATGTGGAACGTTACGGTTTATATGTGTATAAAATCCGAGAAAACTAAGAATTTGCTTTTTTTTGGACTTGCAAAAAATATTTTGACTCCACGGCGTTGATTATTTTGTCCGGCTGTCAGAAGAAACAAAAATAAATTCGACACTATCCGTAATTGAAATTGACGCGTTTCACTTAAAACAATAAAGCAACGGAGCATAAATTGAGAATAATGAAATATGATTGATGGGATACGTCGAAATGGGTTGTTTAACGTTTGACATAAATTTGGTGGACGTTACCTTGATCGCCGTAAGGTTTTTGTTTTATACCTGGTAATAGATACTATAAGAGCCGTGGTAGGTAGCCCAGGGGCTAAGGTCTCGCCGTAAAATTTGACAGTACGCGAGTAACTCGAGTTTGATCCCCAGCGGCACCAATGAAATTGTTAATCGTAATTTTAAGTGCTGATTTTCCTCGTGCAGTGAAGGAAAACATCGTCTGTGGAATAAAAATGTTTCAAAGATATGTGAAGTCCGCCAACACGCATTAGAGCAGTGCGGCAGTTTTCTTTATCCATAACTCCTCAGAAATGCGAGTAGGACAGTACCCAACAGTAGAACTTATATGGACTATAATTTTATTTTTGCAAAGTTATTTTTTATTGAATATTTTCTTTGTGTGAAAATATTTGTTGTGAGGTTATCCTGCTGAGTATATCAATTTCTTCCATATTAGGAATAAGGACCTGCCGTATTTGTACGCTTGACGGACTTTCCACAGCCGACCAATTTTATAATATAAATGACAACCGAGTAACAGTTCATTTTAGGCTAAGTGGTTATTGTAGTGACATCTGTTGGCAATTGGCCGAACAAAGATGGCCACAGATGTGCTGTTAACCGTCATCCTTTAAGTTTAAGATTAAATCCTCAGAGCCTTTTTTATAGGAGAGTACCCGTAACCAGTACCAGTAAGTGACTACCCCCGCCCAAGAACCACTGTAACACCAGGGGAACCAGGGGAATTGCAGATGCGTTGCCGGCCTTTTAAAAAGGAGTAGGCTAGAGGATATATATATTTAGGGATTATACTGGCCTTCTTCCCTTCAAATTAAAAAAACAGCAGTATAATCTGACTATTTTAAATCTGCCGTGTGTAGGAGATTGTTGTAACAGAAAGGTTCAAGTGTGCGTAATGTTCTAGGCTTGACTGTTAAAACAACAACAACAGATTATTGATTCTTTTATTCTGTCGCCCCACATGAAAACCCAAGTGGGATCGACGATCGATCGACTCGATCCCTCCCTACTAAAAAGCAGTCTTTTTGCGAATTCACGTGAATGAATAAAATGGAATAACCTCGCGCTGGACTCCATAGGTCACGTTCACACGAGGTTAAAACACCGGTAATTATTTATTGATCCGGTGCAAATAGAGCAGCATACGATTAAAAAATCCCCCTCATATTGTTTCAACGGAATCGGGAGGTGCGGGAGATACGCAAAACGAGGGGAGTTTCGTTTATGTAGATTAGGGTTGTCCATAAGTTGTAAATTAAAATAAATCGTAACATTTTACTACTTCTTATTTTAAAATTGAAATGCAGATAAGATCAAATACAGGAGTTGGTACAAATTTTGTAAAGACATTCCTATAAGTAAGTATGAGGGCGCCTAAGAATGGAAAAGGTACGACTTTCCATCGACTCCCGTCGAGTTGGGGGTTGATACGTATTTTTACAGAAAAGTTACACTATTATAAGCACACACACAAAGTTACAACATGCGGAAGCGCGTAATTTTTGAGAAAAAAGTTATTGAAAATCAATTATTCTTGCATTTTTATGTCTAATCCTACAATAAAAATGACGCCATTTTTTATTGTTATTGTCAGTAGGGATATCGATTCTTTCCCAAAAAGATTGATTTTTTTAAATAGATTCGAATTGTAAGCTGATGTATTTTTTTCATGTTTGCATTTATAATGTAAATATAAATCCATTTTATGAGAAAAAAAATCCCCTTCATCATAAAATATAGGGGGACTGATTCACAAGGATTTCTGTATCTATTTTGAGACTGCTACGTCTCCGGCGCTGCGGGAAGAGCAGCCTCTACGCCTTAGCGTAACAAATCGCAGGTATTCCTCCTCGCCCCCGCAGGTTCGGCTTGTTGGTCGCCTTCGGCGACCAGCCTCAGCCGCTCCGGCTCGTCCGATGCCTACGATTTGTTACAACAGGCGGAGGCTGCTCCCCCTACGCGCCTCCGGCTCTTTAAAACCACTCTAGGGGTAGGACAGACTCGTACCAGGTGGAGTCGGGGTCAATCAATTCGGTTCTTTGACATAAGTTGAACCTAACCTATTTTATTTATCTGCCCTAATTGGTACTGTTAAAATAAAACAAATTTCAATAAGAGATCATTTATTATGGTATCTTTCTTGTTTTTCATAAAATGGAATTATTTTTACATTATAAATGCAAACATAAAAAATATAGATATTTTAGAAATCGACTCTTTGTGAATCGATACATCAGCTTACGATTTGAATCGATTTAAAAATCGACCTTTTTCGGAAAGAATCGACATCCCTACTGACGACAATGACATTACAAAATGGTGTCAGTTTTATGGTAGGATTAGATATAAACAATGCAAGAATAATTGATTTTCAATAACTTTTTTTCTCAAAAATTACGCGTTTCCGCATGTTGTAACTTTGTGCGTGTGCTTATAATAGTGTAACTTTTCTGTAAAAATACGTATCAACCCCCAAATCGACGGGAGTCAATGGAAAGCTAAGCCATGGAAAATATTATCTAAATTCAAATATGCATGCAAATTGTTAAAGCACTTTCCGAAAAATCAATTACTTATAATACACATTGATAGACACAAGAATTACTCACTTTATAGGATACTTTTCTTTTTCAATAATTAATCAGAATTAACTATCGATAAATTATTTTTACAACCCTAATCTACCCTGGTGAGTGGGGATCATAATCATAACTATACAGATGCGTAGTCAATTAACAGGCTACATCTGACAAATATTTTACGGCTTCGATACCGGTCGATTGAAGCAATTCAGATAATCTTCAATTGCTACTGTGTACGGACCTTTTTTTTTTAAACTTTAAAAAGCAGGGTATAAGATGCAATATTTTTTAGTTTTCGGGACTAAAACGAATGGTTTTAAGTTTATTTATTTTATCAGTACCTACCTCTTTGAAATTCTGCTTTTTATAGTGCATTTTGTGTGTTTATCGTTTATATTATGCATTACATTATTGAAATAGAATATGTGTATGTATGCTCTACCATGTTTGTAAAACATGTCGAACTATATGTTCATCTGTAATTACACAAACAATATAGTTTAACGGATGACCGATTGAACCCAATTAGGTAATAAAGGGATAATTGTTTAACTGTAACTATCTAAATGGTAGTACCACTCCCATAATATCGGATCCCACGTGTCGGTATCTCATGACGTCCGTCATGGGAAACCATTTAACAAGGGTGATATATCGATAGTATCAATTATCTGCCCCGTAGCGATCGGAATACGTTTTGGTAACAAGCCGTTTGTTATTTAGTAAATTATATATACAAATTGATGTTTAAATAGAAATTTGCTGGTTCCATGAGTTAGACACACCTGAACGTAATTCTATAGAACCTACATTATTATGAATTGATATGCCTTGGAAAAGGGAAGAAGGAACGGTGCAAATATTTTATTTCGTAAATATTAAAAGAGTATAATATTATATAGGTAGTAGTAGAGTTTGTAATAATATGTAAAGTTCAATGAATCAAAAACATTTATTTAATTTGTGAAGATTATAATCGTCGTTTAGTTACAAAGTAATAATAATTCCTTTTTATTATCTTGAAACAAGTTGTACCACTCCTTTCCTGTATTGTTTCAGTCGAAAGGAAAAGTCAAATTCCACTTTCGCCGAGACCTTATTAACAGGAATGGAATTCAAGATTTTACGGTCTACGACACCCGACTTTCCCATGGACAAACCTTCGGGAGCTTTCGCCCGTGACAGAACCCGATTTATCAGCTGTTTTTATGGACTGTGGCGATTAAATTCTTCGCATACGCACTAAGAACAGTATTTTAAGATGGGGGAGGAAGACGTAATAATAATAAAAAAATCACACGTATTTTCTCCAGTATTAAATGAGGTATATTTTGGGGTGCAAACTCGTCATAAAATTTATTCTTCTTAAACTTTGAATTGTATTACTTTGTGTTCCATTTCAAATTCTTTGAGGTGAAAACCGATTTGTGGTTTTCCTTGTTGGAAGTTGATGAACAGTTTATCGCTGGTGGACACGCTGTAGTGCTTATGATCACGTAAAATGTAAGCTCGTTTGTCTTTAATATGTAAAGAAATCTGTGGTCTAAAATGTATTGTAAACTAAACTGAAAGCAGCAAAGCAGTCAAAGATATAGACAATGTAGTGTTCACGCAAATATACTCATGCCACTGCGGTTTACTTCAGGTATAAGAGGTTGATAGTAGAATTCGTCAATGGACATCGTCATTTAAGCGCAATTTCGACGTTTTTATTGTCTGTGTTCTGCATCGTTAGACGACTCCATAGCGCTAAACATAGGCTTAGCATTGAGTTGCGGCACTGAGGCCGCGGATTCGAATTTCGCATGGAACAAGTATTTGTTTAGCCTACAAATTATTGTTCCGGGTCTGGATGTTTCGTTTTGTGCAATTTATATTTGTAAACTGATACAGGAGAAGATCCCCAATGTAGGGGAAACGTTTAAAAAAAACGTATGTTTCATTATCTATTCAGTAAAAATTCCTAGAAGCCGCGACATTCACTTTGCGGACTGCCTTCAATAATGCGGAACCAGCTCATGTCACTATGCTGGCTATTCAAGGCATTGGCACAGAAATCCATGTGAGAACGCACTTTTTATCACTATACGTTGGTAGCCGTTGGAACGCATTGAACCATATCTTACATTGCTCGTTTCCTTAGGGTTGTTTCACACGTGAGCCGTGAGGGCGGCGCCGTGAGAAATGTAACGTTCTCTGACCATTAGTCCTATATCGCTGGCTTCCATTAACAAGTGCAAGTAACACAACAACCTGTGCAATTAACATCAAGCGCCGGCTGAGCAATTTGAGGCGATTTTATGAACAGGACAAGGGGAGGTTAATCTTTGTCAATTTACGCTCGTTTCCTGACTTATGTGTCACAGTTGGAGATCGCGTTTCGTGAAATTTATTTAGCGATTTACGCGTAAATTGTCCGTACCGTCCGTAGAATATAGCCTATATTGAGAGATATATTCCAGTCACTTTTTCCATATTATCAATGGTTACAAGGTAGCGTAAATACTATCTGAAGCTAAGTGGATGGTATGACGCATTAGCACCGACATCCATAAACAAAACAAAGGCACCTAAAAGAAATAGGCTAGTAAATAGTAGAGACCTTGATCCCCTTTCACTGGTATTTATATTGTACTATTGAATTAAGTATAAGGGTGTAAGAATATCCACTACCCCAAGTCGTCCCGAGGGTGTCGAAAAAGGGGGAACAGAGGGAAGCTGAGACAGGAGATGGGCAGCAGCATCTTCATGATAACAACTTAAAAAACACTGCTGTTGCCAATCAGCCTGCCAAGCGTGGCAGCTATAGCAAAATCTAAAAGAAATGGAATAGATACTGTTATGGTATTCTACACTGTCCTGGTATTTCCCCATTCATGTTGCAACGCTCTTAAAATAACTTGGCTAACTACATTATTTTTGTGAGCATTATTAAAATAAAATATTAAAAGTATTTTAATTATCGAGTAAGTTTAATTGGATCGACCGGCTAATCGACATTAAATCTTATGTTTCAAACAACTTTACAATAAAACCGTTTTAATTTCAAATTACTCATTAGAATACAAAATTGCCTACGACGACAGATGATACCTTCCCGGCAATATTTGTAGCAGAATGTATGCAGCTTAGGGCGATTGCTTTAAATATTGTACAGGAAAGGTTGGCACGCGGGGGTAGCAGACTAGCAGATGACGGGAGCGACCGTTACTGTCCCCTTATTTGTTGAAATTTTAGAATTTCCAACACGTGTGTTGACAACTTTTTGGCTCTTATTACCCGCATATAAAAATTCACGCTTTCTACTAAATGCTTCATAAATTAGGGTTTTTGTAACTATTACTATAAAGTATAGAATGTATTTCAACCACTCAGAATAATGTAGCGATTGTTAGATCGCTATATAGAGTGTTTAAAATTAATTTTTAAAATAGAATAAAATAACTGATATTAAAGTACCTACTGCTCTTGCACTTGTTTCTAAATTAAAGATGATTGGACTGACTAGGAAAGATGGACTTGCTTCGTTATATTATTTAATTTTTATAAATTTGCAGCTCTACAAATCAAGTTCTAACTTTTGCATTGAACATCAAAGTGACTGCATATTAGTATTAGAGGGAGAAATGACAGTTAAAAAATCAATATGACCGTTAGCAGTCAGTGTCCGGGAGGGTGGCAGCACAAAGGGTGTCGCGCCCGCGCAACTCATTACAACGAATTGCAATCATAATGCAGATTTATTGGGGACGTCTGCACAGCACTAATATAACAATCGCTATATTCTGATTCACTACGTTATTGATTGGTTAAACTGCATTATACTAGTTGCGCATTTTTCACGTATTGTTTATGTATTTTTGTGTATTATAATATTGTTTCACGACTTAGAAAAATTAAGAGATTTTTCATTCAACTGTATTTTTGTATGTATATTAAGGGATTGTAATGTTTCATTTTTATTAAAAAGATTATAACTCAATGGTTTAACGGAACTCGGAACGGAGGTTCTTTAATTTTGTGTAATGTATCGCCATCATGTCTTAACAACGATTTCAAATGCAATTAAATTATGTGTATATTTTTTTTAGCTATTTGAGGTCGGTTTTTACTTTTTTGAAGTTCAATTTTTGTGATATTAGAGTGACAGCGAGTGAGACCGCAGCGGCTTTATTACACTTGAGGACTAAGATAAAATCCCTAAGTCAATACTTACTTTAAATTTTTTACGAATTTCTGTCTTTATCCGTCAAAATAGAAACGAAAAGGAGGTTTGATGCTGCTTAGCGGTAGAAATAGGTAAAGCTTACTTAGACGGAAAAAGAGCATTACCACAGATAACAGAAGCACTATAATTTAAAATTAAAAATTTTGTACAGCCGACTTCAATATAAGCGACTTCAATATAGGTTATTTAAGAATAACTCAATAACCATTGATCTGACCTTGATCAAATTCATATGGGACCACACGAGAACTATCAGCTTTCATATAAAAAAAGAATCATCGAAATCGGTTCGCCCAGTACAAAGTTATGAGGTAACACACATAAAAAAAAAGACATACACTCGAATTGAGTACCGTCTCCTTTTTGGAAGTCGGCAGAAAAGATAAAAGTTTTATACTTCTGATACCTACGAGCACTATCATCAAGCAATCTAATGGATGTTATATGCCACCAGTAATGCACAAGCGTAACAAAAAGTTTAATAACGGTCAGTTGCAATATCTATAATTGCAATCTGAACACAGAATTTATGGTAATGTAAGGACAAAATTTCAATTGCAACAATTCTAATGTTTTATACAATGTTAGAAACCCCGCAGATGTCCGCTTACATTCCCATAGGCAAATCAAATAGGAAAGTTCGACGACCCCAAAAAAGGTATAATTATGTTCCGTAACACAAAGTCAAAGGGACGTAAGAAATTGGGTGACCCGATTATTTCTTAAGACCCCCTACATAGTTTCTACGGTTGGTCAGTTTCAGACAATAAAATCCTGACCCCAAAGTGCGATATAAGTGCTCTTAGAACTTCATAGTTAAATATACATCTGCCCAAAATTAATATTCGTATAACAGTTCGCGCGATAGAACTGAATTTACAGTACAGTCCAAAATGTTTAATGGTAAGTTCAGAAGTTACACTAAATAAGTTATTATAGTAAAAAGTAGTAGTTAGTATAGTAAATGTTGATGATTGCAATAATAAAACAATGGCAACTGCAAGTAATATACCACTGTCAAATCATCAAATATGAAATAAAAAGACCGCCATTTTGCAACAAGCTTTTATTAATTGAGCAGTCGAGTGATAGTAGAGTTGACGCGTCCCGCGCCTCATCTTGTATCTTCGCGTGGGTGCGACAAGGATTTGCAATATTTACAACACATTGTACGCTATTTTGATTTGTTATTTCTTTGATTTGAATTGTTCACATAGTGACACCTTTTAAACCCAACTATTATATAGGTATTTAGAACAGTGGTAGAGCCACGCGGCAGCTTTTGCTGTCGCACGGATGGGCCGGCTCAAACCGGGGTGGTACCACGACCTCACAGAATACCAGCGTGAAGTAGAGGTTTACCTCTGCGTTTTGCTTGGTGAGTGCAGGTGGCCGGAGGCCCTTTTTACTGGAAATGAGGCATTCCATCTTAGTCCTCACGGGTGACAACGTATCTACATTTTGATTCGCAAACGAGGATAGATGTAGATGTCTATGGGCCGCAGCAACCACTTACCATTAGGTGGACTGTATGCTCGTTTGTAACCCTTGTCCTATAATAAAAAAAAAGGTATAGACTACAGCCATGGTGGCTCACTGTAAATTTCAGTTTCACAGTATCAGAGCAACCCGGGTTCGATCCCGTCGAAATTGTTAATTGTAAGTTTAAGTGCTGATTAACGAGGTGATCAGCGGTGAAGGAAAACTAGCGTGAGGTATCCTACACGTCTGAGAAATAAAAAAATATTTTAAAGATATGTGAAGTCCGCTAACAAGCATCGGATCCGCGCGGAGGACACTTCGTTGTGCTCAACGCAGAGCCGCATACGCTATATATATTACATAACTTTACTTTCATAAGACTTTTTTCATTTTTTTTAATGTTATTAAATTACTCGAGTTGGTGGAGATGATTTACAGGCAGAATTATTCTCTATGAATAAATATCCAGATTCGGAACAGTTTTATTTGTAGGCCATGCAAATACTGTACCCGTGCAAAAATCGTACCCACGACCTGCAGCATGTCTGGCTGACAGACACATTTACCGAGTCTTCGACACTACAAATGCGCATGTTCGGTAATTATTGCATCGCATCTATTTCTTATGCACATGAAATTTACCCATTTTACATAATAGCACTCTATTAGCTAAATGTCAGTTTTATGCAACGAATATTAATGGATACAGTAATTATTGAGTATCAGAGCATGTTATCAATCTAATAGCTTATTGATAGACCTACAATTATTATAAATAAATCGCAAAAGTATTTATGAATAAGATTTTATGTTATACGAAATCGTATTTTAAAATATAACATAATTTCGTTACAATAATGGCAGCGTAGCTAGCTAAGCAAGCGAATCACACATCTATTTTATAATAAATATCATAGAGATTCGTTACCAAACATGTGCTAATTAAAATAGGCCAAATGTGGGAGACTCCTCGTATTCCTTGAGTGTGGCAATATGTCAAAACAAACAGAACATTATGTAGGTCAAGCTACTGTATGTTCTGTTAATAAATAATTAAAATGCTCAAGGTATTTTTTTCTTATCATTTCAAATCAAGATCATAAAATAACATAATAAGCAGTTTAACACTGTTTTTTAAATTTAACGCCCTAATACCGGAAGCTAAATTAAAAACCAACTAAGAAAGCATTAAGTTTTAATTTTTAATTATGTGCCTTTAAATTACTTAATAAGGGCTTTCAACTTCGATCTATTATGAAATTTTTAGCACCTTGATGGACAAAAAATATTTTGCACACTGGCCATTAATAAAGAAGGTAATAGGATGCATTTGTTCTTGAGTTTGTAAGGGGATGTAGAATAATAGTTGAAACAAAAAATATAATGTTGTTATTTCGGTAACTTACGATTGGGAAAAGTGGGAATAAATTAAAGATTTTTTTTTTGTGTGATGTATGAGTATAAATTCATACAATGTATAAGTAAAAGTTTAGTTACGTATAATTATTGCCGATTGTTTAAATTAGGTCATACAAATATTTTTAAGATAATGCTCCAATGTTTTTTTTTATTATAGGATAAGGGTGACAAACGAGCACACAGTCCACCTGATGGTAAGTAGTTGCTGCGGCCCATAGGAATCTACATCTATCCTAGATTACGAATCAAAATGAAGATGCAGCTTAACGCTGCTATGTTTCGTATTGTGAGTGTAGAGAACCGGAGACCCACTTCCACTAGATTTATAGATAGTACAAACAATCTAATGTCAAACCCATGTACTACAATCATTTTAATATAAATAAAGTTAAAGTTATTTTACACTGGTATTCTGCGAGAGCGCGGTTCTTCCCCGTTCGAGCCGGCCCATTCGTGCTATAACTATACTACTAAAATAGCTACAGCATGGCTCTACCACAAAATGTACGTTTATAAAATGTAAGTCATGATTCGTATTTTTTTTTAGTACAGGGTGACAAACGAGCACACAGTCCACCTGATGGTAAGTGGTTGCTGTGGCCCATAGACATCTACATTTATCCTCGTTTGCGAATCAAAATGCAGATGCGTTGCTACCCGTGAGGCTAAGATGGATTGCCTCGTTTCCAGTAAAAAGGGTCTCCGGTTCTCTACACTCACAATACGAAACACAGCAGTGTTAAGCTGCTATTTGACGCTGGTATTCTGTGAGAGCGTGGTCCTTCCCCGGTCGAGCCGACCCATTCGTGCTACAACTATACTACTAATATAGCTGCAGCATGGCTCTACCAGGTATTTTTATTTCGTATTCGAAAAAAAAATGGTGACTATTTAGTAAGAGAATGTAGGGCACTGGTGTTGCGATGAAATACCTATTTAGGTCCGGATATTTGCTCGACGACGACGTTCTGTGATTACGCTTAATTCATCTTAAATTATTCAAGTTGTATTGCCAAGTACTTTATTAAATCACCTATATGGTTTAGGACCAAATACGTCAAGCAACTGCACTCATGATACTGCGTGTACAAAGACTTAATTTTTCTGAACTATTATTCGGGCGCGTACAGAGTAGAAGACTGATCAAAATAAATATTATTCAATCTAAAGTAAGGAAGAACCGTGATTCATTCAACCATGATCATCAGTATATACCTACCCCATATCGTGTCGTAAAAGGGTATAGAGGTAAACTAACTAGGAGGTGGGCAGCAGTGTCTCCCTAATAACAACTAGAAAAAAAAACTACGGTCGCCAAACCGCCTGCCAAGCGTGGTGTGGCACATGGATCTTCGTATAATCCTCAGTTTGTTTAAAAAGCTTAGTAAATTCTTGTAAATTATGTACGTCCAAAATAAAAATAAAATATGTTAGAAAAATATTACTAATCATTTTTCATTTCCATTAAAATAAAAAGCATTACAAAATAAAATATTAATATTATATGGTTTATCCGTAGGTAACCGACTTAGTTCTTTTTTAGTATTTACTTTTCCTAAAAATCTAACATCAATGTTTTTAAAGTTGTATCCAAAGCTTTGGTTGCATCATATTCATAATGATTAATAATTATAAATTTGGCTTGTATTTTTTTCATTTTAAGAAATTCTGTAATTCAGTATAACATAATGTATTTAAAAAAAAACGGAATTGTTCATTCATTGCTTAATTGCTTATTGCAGGATCAAGACTACAAATTGCATTGTCCGATAAAAGTCACGACAATAATTTCGCAATGACCTTGAGTATGTTATTCCATGCTGTTAACACGTGCACCAGTTACGCTAATAAGCATTTTTTATCAATCATCCAATATATCACTTCATCAAATATATAACAAAAAATGACCGCAAAATGAGTATTGACGTATAACGTTAAATATTTACTTTCCTAATTTGATGTCCCTAATGATATAATATCCGATAAAAATGTTTACAAAATATAATAATAATAATTCAGTGACGAATACTAACCTGTAATTCTTTTTTGCGTTTTACTGTTTTCTGGGCTTGATACTTTAGTCTCTTGTGACGGTGCACTCGGTTTGGGTGTGGTGATGGTGATGGGTGATCTTCGAAGGGCAGCTGGAACAGACGATGCTGGAACTAACTGCCAAGCGTATCTTTGCGTTCCTGGTAGTGGTTTCTCATTGGTGAAGTCAAAACCCCATCTTTGACCATCAAGTTCTAGTTGTCTTGCCAATTCTCTTTCGACAAATCTTCGGTTCTCTTCTCTGTCAGTGCAGCCGAATAGATTTCTTCGTACTCCTTCAAGTGCAGTAACACCGCGCACTCTGAGTGACCTGGTGTCCAGCATGGTTGTAACTTGCAAGCCTGGAGCCCTCACACTTAATGTAGACATCTTCGAAACGGAGTCCAACTGCACAGCCGAACACAGGCCGAAAGCACTTCCCGATCGCATCCGCGACGCTCTTCGCCTATCACAAATAAGATCAAAAATTTAGTTCAGTTATATGAAAGAATGCAACAGATTTAGCACCGCTATAAATGTTAGGTCCATCACGCACTAATAAGAAAAAATTGACAGTGTGTAAACAAGTCGTATACAACGCGACGGCGCACGCTCGTGACGTATTACGTCCACACAAACTACGTTCGGATTGCGACTGCGAGTGCGACGTCTAGTAGTGCGCTGCGCTTGCGGGTGCGGCAGCGATGAGCAACGACGCGACGCGACCATTAGTTCTACTTCTCGCCACAATGTGGCGCTGCTCACAAATATTTGCCCTATAGCCCTTTTATGTTTGCTGAAGACTAATAATATATTATTATTATTAAAACAATTACATAAATTTTAATAATGGCTCCGTGGCGCAGTGGCTTAGCAATAAGTTGTTGCGCTGGAAGCCGCGGGTTCGAATCCCGCACGGAACAAGTATTTGTATGGCCTACAAATAATTGTTCCGGGTCTGGATGTTTTTTTTATAAGATAAGGGTGACAAACGAGCACACAGTCCACCTGATGGTAAATGGTTGCTGCGACCCATCTAACCTCGATTACAAATCAAAATGCAGATGCGTCGTCACCCGTGAGGACTAAGATAGAATGCAGGAGGCATTCTATCTTAGTCCTCACGGGTGACGACTGTTAGCGTTAGCGTTGTCAGTTGTCACCCGTAAGGACTAAGAGGGAAAGCGTCTTTTCCAGTAAAAAGGGTCTCCGGTACTCTACACTCACCACACGAAACGTAGCAGCATTAAGCTGCTATTTTACGCTGGTATTCTGTGAGAGCGTGGTCCTTCCCCGGTCGAGCCGACCCATTCGTGCTACAAATATACTACTAATATAGCTACAGCATGGCTCTACTACGTAAATATCCTCGTAAAAGTCCTCGTGCAATTTATGTTTGTAAACTGCCTCAACGATACAGGATAAAATCCTAGTGTGAGGGTAGTGTACAAAAAAATACAAAAAATAAATAAAAAATGCTAATTTTACTTTTTATTTTTACCTTATTATTATTTGTTGCTATTCTCACTACTCTTAAAAAATATACGATTTAATGAATTTAATATCAAAAATATATAATTTTAAACTTAGTGAATATAAAGTTATTATTCTATAAAATTTTAAAACACAATTTACAACTAAAATAAGCACTTTTTATTTTTTAGTAACCAGAATTACTTTTAATTCAATTACTTATTCGAAAGCTGACTTATTTTTATAATAAAATATTAATATAATTTTTATTTATAAAAACAAATGTTTAGTAATAAAAAAACTATTTTTATAAATGTTTTATGTCCATAACATATTATGATTATAAAGTCAAAAGAAATATCTATCTGAAAGAGTTATTAGCTTTCAAATAATATATTGTTTAAAAACATACAAATTATTTTTAAACCAATAAATAGAAATCAACGTCCTAGAAAAATTTTATTTATTTAAAAATTAAGTGGAAATGTAATTTTCCTAATTTAATGGCAGTATGATTACGAAAGCAATGGCAACACCACTCTCGAACTTGTTTACGAAGAACGAAGACGTGTCTAGTTACGTGTGCAGCATACTTTAAATCTACTTATCGGAAATATTACTATCTCTTTCACTCTTACCCTTAACCCCTTTGTTAAGAGAAGATAGAAGATATATTAATAGTACTTAAAGTCGCCGCCATTTTGCCGATACAAGGCTAACTAGATTCGAGTATGAAATGATTTAAACCAATAATTAAAAAATGTAAAAATTGCATCAGACATTTTAAGGCAATGTAAAAACTATTTGTAAACCAACATATTCATTTAATACTAAAACCTAGTTTGCGCATTTATAAATACTTTGTTACTGCTACGTACTAAGAAAGAAATTGTGAAATATTTTGAATGTATCAACTATTCTCCCACTATAAACTGAAAGTTAACTGTAAATTTAACATTTAGTAACAAGATTTGCAAAACATCACTTACCTTTGGATATAAATAATAAAATTTCACGGAAAAATCGCCAATAACCGTCGGGGTTCACTGCACTGCTGTACTAATTTTCGAGATATGACAATGACGCGATGTCGAGAACGCGGGATAGATGCTTATTGGTTGAAAATGGCGGTCAAACGTTCGATTGGCTCGCATGATTTTAGGCGGCAAATTTCGGTTGGTCGAGGCAGCGGATGGCGCGAAATAAGTGTAAGACTTTCCGGTGCGCGTGAGCTTTGTTAAGGAAAATTTTATTTGGCGCCTTTTGTTTTCGCTCATTTTCCTCTTATGTTATTTTCTATAATATGTTGGCATACATATATATGAATATTTTTTCATTAATATTGAATAAATTACATTAGTTTGTGTTACCTCATGTTAATACATATTATTTTCGTTTTAGAATATAAAATAAATACTTTTTATGTACTTGGTCTATTTTATTTGCTTTATTTACAGTTTGTTGAGTAGACTTTAAGACACAACTTTGAGGAAATATGACCATTATTGTTTGAGATTTCGTTTTCATTTAGAATGATAAATAACTCTTGATATTTTATGAAAGTTAGCTTAAAATATGGTATTAAATAATTATATAATTTTTATACTTAGAAGTGGTGTCACTGGATGGAGTGTCAACCTGGTAAGATTTGCAGAAAGTAAATGGATGCAAGTGACTTAGGACCGTGTTTTGTGGCATTCCTTGAGGGAGGCCTATGTTGAGCAGTGGACTTGTAAAGGGCTGTAATGATGAAATAAATAGAAACATAACTTTATAGTGACTATTAGGCAACACGATAAAGATGGAAAGAAGGGAATAAGAAAAACTAATGATTTTTTTTTACTATTAGAGTCGAATTGGTTATGTTAAAATATCTTAAGCTTTATTACCTATGCATATGTCACAGGTTTATGGTAAAATGAGGTTTTTGATCATAAACTTAAACTTGAAAGGGTTTCTTGTCTTGTCGTGGCGGCAGGGCTTAGTAGGAGCCGAGGAGGAATCGCAGAGTGAGGTTAGGTTGATTTTATCATAAAACTAAAGTGTAGCCGTAGTAGGTAGGTAGGTTCTAGGAATCTACGGGGTACCTAAAACCTACTTATAACCCCACATTCACGTAAGCGGTGGGTCAAATTAATAATCAATCATCAACCAAACGGGATCTAAAAAAGTTGTAGCACTCATATATGCATTCACCTCAATCATTTCGTGACTGTCATGAAAGGCGCTGAAGCTCGGGTGTCTCCAATTATAATCGACAGCGGAATATTGCAGAAATGCAGAAGAGCCCAATGATGGGACTTGAATGTTCACAGGCTGATGTCGTGGTGTCTGGCAAATCTTTCCAATCTGGAAGTACCTAAGACAAATCTCAATTTTGAGCTTTTTTTGTTTCATTTTGAGCTTGCCGTTAACTATCTTACTTTTTTATCGATTTCATTATAACGGAAACTTAGGTTTAAGTTTACGGTACGCACACAAAAAGCGTTTCCGTTCTGAGCAGATGTTTTCAGTCGACACAAATTAAGGCCAAAAACTGATTTTCTGTGCAGGTGCATACTACATATGTTTCAAAATAAACACTGAATACAAGCTACAATACATTGATTAGCGTGGTTAAAGATTTAGAAAGAAATAAAGAAAAATGTACGATCTAACTGATCTAAAATTATTAGTGGGTATCTACCTCAAAGAAACTTTCCGTTATCTGTATTGGATACTTCGTAGAAAATGCTGAAGTTTTCTAGAAAAATCGTCATATTGTTAGTGATACTCTTTACTATGAAGTTTATGTACTGTACGTACATATACTTCAATGTTAACGTTCGTAGTAGTGTAGTGCATAGACAAATAATCTATATGTAGCATCCTCAAGGCTGGATTATTGATAAATTTGAAAAAGGAACTCTTGTTTAAAATATTTTTATTTATAATGAAGGACGGTGCCTTTTGCAAGAAACAGGCGGGAGTTAACTCACAATAGAGCTCAGTTGTCGAACGACGTAATTTTCACGCTATGGATCACTGTAAATATTAACTGTGAAAAAGGGTTTAAAGCCCGAAAAAATGTTTCTAATTTTAGCTATTACTTTTGAATGAGTCTGTTTGTTTACAAATAACAGTTTTAAATTGGTTTATTGAATTGAAAAGTGGACAGGGAAGTTTTAAAGATAAAGCGAAGACAGGGTGGCTTCTAACTGCGGTCGCTTAAGAAAATGTTCGAGCAGCCGAAAAACTTATTCTAGAAAACTGACGAATCGAAAAGAACAGCAGTAATGCAAACCATCATTTACAGCTAACTGACTTTCTTGCCATAATCATTATACAAGATGGGCACTGCACAAGCTTATCGACGAGCGGAAAAACCGTCGGTATTGGTGCCAATCCAGGAAGGGGAATTCCATAATCATCAGCATGGTATGACACGCTTATCCACCAAATTCAGGTACCAAAGTATCTTTACGTTGGTCGCTACCGAAGTAAGGAATCACGAAGTTACTCCTTAAACACGACGACACAGCGCCGCACACGTTTCGATTTTCGAAAACCAATAGTAAATAACTCAGTAGTCCAGTAAAAAAGGTATCTACCATAAGTACCTTGTAATTTTTACCTCTTTTAAAAAATTTAAGATAAATAAAATGTGAGAGGTCTCAAGGCAAAGAAGAAGCACTGGTTATAAAATAGAGATTTCTGAGGTGTATAAAAAAGAGCAGTCAGAGGTATTGGTAGATTCGACGTATAAAAATTCTACATTCGCATGAATAGTTTTAAAAAGTCGATACTATTAATAAAATAAAAAAATGTCACAATTTTCGTATGTCTATCTAGCTTTATTGGCATGACTCAAACTTACTTATAAAATCAAATAGCTCTATTCCTCGCTAACGCCGCAAAGGGGTGAACCCCTATTTTTCAAAAAATTACAGGAGAGCAAGAAAACATTTATTATTCCCCGATTACCAACTTTTTTCATCAGAAAATTAATTTTATTTGTAGTTTTCCATTAAGTCTAATATATTTAATTATCTGATGGAAAAAGCTAGTAATCGGGAAATTAATAAATGTTTTCTTGCTCTCATGAAATTTTTTGAAAAATTGAAGTTCGCCCCCTTTGCGGCTACAACGACGTATTGTTTAGTTTTCCTCAAAAAAAGTACTTTATTTATTTATTTAAACTTTATTATACACCTTACAATAAGGGATATAAAGGACGGACTTAATGCCTTATGGCAGGGCTTTCCTAACTGTGCGTCGCGACGCCCAGGGGCGTCGTAAAGAAACTTCAGAAAAACGGAAGAACTATAGAAAATATGACGACCAATATTTGGATTTCAGATTTTCCTACATTACTAAAGGGAATGTAGAACTTCCTCAATGTGTTGTTTGTTATAACGTGTTGACAACTGAAAGTATGCTATAAACTAAAATACAATTTGGAAACAACTCACAGTAATTTACAAGGTAAGCCAAGAGACTTTTTTGTTAGAAAATTGCGAGAACTGAAACATCAGTCCACGGCTTTGCTTTCAAGAGCATCAGTTCCTACCAAAGCATTGCTTGCCTCGTACAAGGTAGCTCACCATGTTGCCAAATATAAGAAGCTACATACAATTGCTGAGGAACTGATTTTACCTGCAGCGGTTGATGTGGTATCAGTGATGATTGGAGAATCGGCGCCTAAAGAAATAAAAAATGTACCTCTTTCCAACAATACGATTAGCCGCCGTATTCATGACATGGCAGAAGATATTAATGAGCAAACTGTGGAGAAACTTTCAGGCTTATTTGCCATTAAACTTGATGAAGCGACGGATAGTAATGACGATGCTCAATTGATATGTTACGTGCGGTACATACAAGAAACAAATGTGTGTGAGGATTTGTTATTTTGCAGAAAAATATGTGAAAGTGGTAAGGCTACTGATCTATTTCAGATCTTAAATTCATACATGATCGAAAATAATATTAAATGGGAGAACTGTGTGGGGGTGTGTACGGATGGTGCACGAGCAATGTCTGGACAGTATGGAGGACTACAAGCTCTCATCAAAACCATGGCTCCAAATGTAAAATGGACACACTGTGTCATATATAGAGAGGCTTTAGCTGCAAAGAAAATTACACCTGAAACATTAAAACACGACCTGTGAAAGGGAGATTTTTCCATAAGCTTTGTGAAGAATTGGGTACCGAGCATACTTCTTTAATTTCTTATTGCAACTCTCGTTGGTTGTCCAAAGGCAATGTACTCGCACGTGTATACGAACTACGAAATGAGTTCTATACTTATCTACAGACAGAATCACACAATGATGCGCAATACATTATTAATACAGAGTTTATAATAAACTTGGCATATCTCTGTGACATATTTCAGAAATTAAATGATAAGATCATAAGTCCTTGCAGGGAAAAAATACTCACATACTGCAACTGGCAGATAAACCACTGGGTTTCAGAAGAAGTTGCTCTTATGGAAGAGAAAATTAGAAGAAAATCATGTACATACTGACTGTTTCCCTGCTTTACAATAATAATAATAATAATAATTGGCGTAGGGAAGTGACGACCCCATCGCCCGCTGACGTAACGGTTATGTGACAAAACTGCTACGTCAGCGCAGTCAGTCAGCACCTTGCCAAGAGGTGTGAGCGCCGTGCCTCGGCAAAATTGAAGGTGCAAAGGCCCGCTTGTGCACATGGCCTCAGCATGAAACGGTGCCGGGTTTGGGCGTCTCCCGTTAACTGACGCCCAATATATGGATGATGGAACAAAGAAGATTGTGCAAAGGGCCGCTACCTGGAGGTCGCCAGGGCGCGTCTGGAGCTGGCGCTGGACGCGACAGCATGCGAACCGCCAGCCGAGCGCGAGGAGCTGCACGACCACCCAGCAGCCCCTCGCATCCATCATCCCCACCAGCTGGCTTGGTGTTGGCAGGGCCTTCGCGGGCCCAGCAATCGGCACCCGCCACTGGTGGAGTACGCCGCATGCGTTGGTCAATGAAAATGAATAGCAACGCATTGCGGGCGTATTTTGGGGCGAAAGGGGGAGAAATTGGAGGTTTTGCGTATCGGGCTAGGATGCATCGACTTTTTGCTGAGCTGAAGCCATCTATAACCGTCACCGAGCAAAACCTGGCAGACCGAGTTCGGTACATCATGCGTTCAAAGATATTTGATGACGCCGAACTCGAACGGCTACGACGTGAGGCTATTCCTTTGTCGAATGAAAATACTACGACAGGAGATGCGGCTCTACGAGTTGCAGAGCAACCGGCACATGTAGATGCCGCCGTAGATCTCCTTGTGGTTGACTCAGGCGACGATGGAATAGTCGCCCAGGAACAAGAGCAAATAAGGAGCATATTGGAAGAGGCGATTAGGGAAACGCGCAGAACGCCTCTCGAGAATCGACCGCGACTTCCCCGTATACCCCTAAGCAAGCGGAATCGGGCTGTCGTAAGGGCTCTCAACCCAATGCTGCTGACCTATTTGGAAGCCAGCCGGGACCTTTGCGATACGGACTCAATTCTTTTTGGCGCCGCACTGGCAGTTTGCCGTATTATTGGCGCCAAACTTCCCACGGCTGGACGCGCTACTAGACAAAGTAGCGCCATCCCAGCCTGGAGAAGAAGGATTGAGGACCGTATCGCAAAGGGAAGGGCCCTCATCGACAGGCTGATAAGCTTCAGGTCGGGCAATAATAGGCCGAGAATTGTGCGCACCGTCAGGATGGCGTTTGCTGGGACAAACATCAGTTTGTCCCAGCCGGATATAACGCAAAAACTGACGGAGCGCATAGACGACCTGAAGCAGAGAGTCGCTGCTTGGGGGAAGCGGATTCGGCGAGCGGATGATGGCTGCGGAGAACCACATAAGGATAAGAAGGGGTATCTTCCAGGGCGACTGTTTGAGTCCAATATGGTTCTGCCTCTCTCTGAACCCTCTTAGTACATTACTGGAGGGTTCTGGGAGGGGATTTCAGCTTCGGAGAGGAGGTACAAAAGTGACCCACCTTTTCTATATGGATGATCTCAAGTTTTTCGCCTCCAGTCGCTCTCATCTTATGGAATTGCTAAACATCACTTGTGATTTTAGCAATTCTATTAGAATGGAGCTGGGGACGGATAAGTGTGCGGTCCTCCATGTTGAAAGGGGAAGGGTTGCTAACTCGGAGGGCATAGACTTATCTATGCCCATCAACATAAGGACCCTTTCCGAGGCTGAAACATACCGATACCTGGGTATGTCACAGAACATCGGTGTAGATGAGGCGGGTATGAAACAGTCAGTTTGCGATGTGTTTTATGCACGCTTGACCAAAGTGCTTAACAGCCTTTTGTCCGGTGTGAATAAGACGCACGCATATAACGGTTGGGTCATGCCTGTTCTCATGTATACCTTTGGCATGCTCAGGTGGACTCAGACCGAACTAAACGCTCTGGACAGAAAAGTCCGCACTATAATGACGTCCCACAGGATGCATCATCCGAGATCGTCAGTAATGAGGCTGTACTTGCCGCGGAAGCATGGTGGACGCGGCTTTTTAAGCGCGCTTACCATGCATAATCGCGAAGTGTGCAGCCTCCGTAATTACTTTCTGACGAGAGCGGATGATCCATACTATAGGGACGTTATTTGTTGTGATAAAGGACTTACCCCTCTATCCTTAGCCAACGAGCAATGGCAAGACCCGGCAGTACAGAGCATTTCCGACCGGGAGACCGTATGGAAGGAGAAAGAGCTCCACGGGAGGTTCTACAAGGCTCTACATGAGCCTTTCGTAGACACAGTCGCCTCCCTCCACTGGCTACGTTTCGGTGACCTCTTTGGGGAAATCGAGGGTTTTGTCTGTGCGATACAGGATCAGGTTATTAAGACCAACAATTATCGGAGATACATCCTAAAGGATGGCACCGTTGACGTCTGTCGAGCTTGTCGCCATCCCGGTGAGTCACTTAGGCATGTCATCTCCGGTTGTTCGGCGCTTTCTAACTCTGAGTATTTGCACAGGCACAACTTAGTAGCCAGGATTCTACACCAGGAGCTCGCTCTGAAATACGGTCTCGTGGATCGGAAATTGCCATATTATAAGTACTTGCCGGAAGCCGTGCTCGAAAATGACCGCGCCAGGCTCTACTGGGACCGGGCCATCATCACAGACAGGACTATTCTTGCGAATAAGCCTGATATTGTGCTGATGGACCGGGCACAGTCAAGGATATTTTTGGTCGACATTACCATTCCTTATGACGAGAACCTCGTGAAAGCCGAAACAGATAAACTGACTAAATATCTGGACCTGGCTCACGAGGTGACCGACATGTGGGGTGGATTGCCGGCCGAAATTATACCTGTAGTCGTCTCTGCGAACGGGTTAATCCCAGTCAGCCTCTCGGGTCATCTGAGGCGACTGGGACTCCGTGACGGACCGCTCCAAGCTCAAATGCAGAAGGCGGTGCTCCTCGATACCGCCCGCATCGTCCGCCGGTTTCTTTCCCTCTCCCCCTAACCCTCGGCCGTTTGGTCTCCCCTGCCGAGGGCTTCCATCTGGTTGGGTTTTTATTTATTTATGTATTTTTTATGTATTTATTTTATTTTGTTGATATTTATGTATGTTTATCATTTTCATTTACAATTATATATTTATACAGCCCAACCAGATGAGAAAACTATATAGATACCCCAAAATAATAATAATAATTGATTTGCCAGAAATATGGTGGTTACAGACATTATAATTAAAGATAGTACAAGTATATTTCGCCAGTGGCATGCAAATTCATATTTTTTTAAATGTACATGATTGTATTAAAAAAATATGTTTAATTATAATTTTATGATAAATTCAAGATTAAAAATTCTTAAGACACATAACATAGATGTCAATAATTAATTTAAAAAAAAGTTGAAAAAGTCTTAAATTCAAAATTCATATTATATCAAATCAAGTGTACATGTCAATAGTTACGAGTATTTTTGAATTCAATGCATTCAATGCATTCTACAAGAAAACTCGATAGAAAGCCTTGATCCCTGTCTCAAACTAATATTTACACATCACTTGTCATCATTAAACGAACATTTTGAAAACTATTTTCCCGAAAATCTGGAACAATATGACTGGGTTAGAAACCCTTTCCAGTCGACCTCACCATCAACACTTTCGACAAAGGAAGAAGAAGAATTAAAAGAATTGTCCTGTGACTCCAGCCTTAAGCTCAAATACGACAAAGACAAACTGCTTGAATTTTGGAGCTCAGTTTCTCACGAATATCGTGCCATTAGCTATGCAGCATTGAGGGTTCTATTATGTTATTATGTTACCATAATAGAACCCTCAATGCTGTGTTACCATTTGCGAAATCGTACTTGTGCGAAACAGGTTGTTCTGCAATTACAGTAATAAAGAACAAGTACAGATCGAAAATAAATGTAGAGAAAGAGATGAGAGTGGCAATTTCCAAACTTGAGCCACGTTTTGAAAAGCTATGCTCAGTAAAGCAAGCACATCCTTCTCATTAGTAGCCAGCCAACGAAGTATCTCTTTTCATTTTTGTTCGTGTTTTTTTTCTTCTTATTTAATAAAAATTATAAACTTTATTTGCAGTTTTTCTGGTATCTTGTTACTAGGCTAGAATTACAACTGGTAGGTATTTTTTGGCCAGAGGATTTTGTTAGGTTTTCTCAGGACCTATCTAAGTGCTTAACAAAGTCCACTTTTTGTCTCAAAATAAGGGCCGGACTTTATTACGGGCATGAAGCTTTAAAATAGGCATGATTACTCGTAGTAACTTAAATGACTTATATAAGCGTAAATAAGCTGCTGCCCTGGAAAGTTGCACTTTTGTGCGGTGATAACGACAGATCGCCACGCTAGGCCATAGCTATCGTACAAAAATGCCACATGTCATCCAGACGCTTTCGAGTTTTATACTTTGCAACCCATTTACCCATTCGTTTTTAAGTAGTTTTATAAGATTTTAATTACGCAAATCAACAGTAGCTTTTGATATAGGTATTGTTCATACATAATTTAAGTTTTTTTTAATAGGAGAGGGGGCAAACGAACATGCGGCTCACCTGATGGTAAGTGACTACCGCCGCTCATGAACAGCTGCAACACCAGGGAGGGAATCGCAGATGCGTTGCCGGCCTTTTAAAAAGGAGTACGCTCTTTTCCTGAAGGTCCCTAAGTCGTATCGGTCCGGAAAAATCGCTGATGGTATTCGATTCCACAAGGAAATCGTGCGAGGAAGAAAACATCTTCTAAATCGTACAGTGGTGGACCGCCAATCATCCAGATGGTGTGGATGGTATCGGGAGTTCTGCCGCGATCTGCGTTCGTGAAATTTGGCGGCTGGAATTAATCCGAACAACCTGAGAGCACTCCCCGTGGTAGATGCGAAAGAAAATGCAAAGGGATGCAACATCTCTTCGCAGTGCCAATGAATCGAGCCGATCGGAAAGGACTCGGTCGTCGACGATTCGAGTCGCTCTGCGCTGGATGCGGTCAAGTGGAAGGAGCTGGCACTGGGGAGACCCTGCCCAGAGATGGGAACAGTATTCCATGTGAGGCCGAACCTGCGCCTTGAAAATTGCAGGCGGTGTGCCGGCATGAAATACTGTCCCGCTCTGCTGAGCACGCCAAGCTTTTTAGAGGCCAATTTGGCCTTCTCTTCCAAGTGACCACGAAACTGCACGTCACTCGATATGTCGACTCCGAGGATTCCGATACTGGCTGAGGCAAGAAGGGAAGTGCCTTGAAACTGAGGAGATACGACAAAGGGGTTCTTAGCGGTAAACGCGCAAACTTGTGTCGTCTGAGGATTAAACTGGACTAGATTTAGTCGCCCCCAATCCGAGACTTTGTTCAGCAAAGACTTGACTTCAGACACAAGTTTGTTCCGGTACTCGGCGACGTTTTCCCGAGAAATATTGGCACGGCCGGTATATAGAACATCACCAGTGCTATTATCCGCATAGCAATGAATGTTACCAGTTAGCAAAATATCGTTGATATGCAGAAGAAACAGCCTTGGTGATAGCACACAGCCTTGTGGAACACCAGCGTTCATAGGCTTGTAGTCGGAGCATGCACCGTCTACAACGACCTTGATGCTCCGATCTGCAAGGAAGCTGGTAATCCAATCGCATAATTTCTCGGGAAGTCCATAGGAAGGGAGCTTCGAAAGAAGCGCTTTGTGCCTGATCGAAGGCCTTCGCAATGTCCAAACTAACGGCCAACGCCTCCCCCTTGGACTCTACTGCCTCCGCCCATCTATGGGTCAGGTATACCAGAAGATCACCAGCTGATCGACTCCGATGAGAACCGTATTGGCGGTCACTAATCAGCTGGTGATCCTCAAGGTACCGCATGAGCTGGCAGTTAATAATTGATTCCATTATTTTGGAGAACAAGGAGGTGATCGCGATAGGCCTATAGTTGGACGGGTCTGACCGGTCGCCTTTTTTAGGGATCGGGTGGACAAAAGCGTTCCATGATTTCGGGACTACGCCTTGGGAGTAGGAGTACCGGAAAAGACGCGTTAGGACCGGTGCCAACTCCGGAGCACACGTCCACAACACAATTGGGGGGATTCCGTCAGGCCCACTCGACTTCTGGATATCCAAGGAGAGGAGTACTTTGCGAACTGAGCGCTGTGAGATTAGCACATCCGGCATGGAGCACTCACATCGCGGGATGGTCGGCGGTGTTTTCCCCCCGTCATCGACGCAAAAAGGGAGCCTAAAAGGTCGGCTTTGTCTTTTGCGTCTTGGGCCAGTGAGTCGTCCTCCCTGTGCAGAGATGGTAGTGATGGCTTACAGAAATTCCCTTGGACAGCCTTGGCGAGAGACCAGAATGCACGGGTTCCCGAAGGAAGTTGATCTAGTTTCTCGCCAATTCTGACTATGTGCTCTGACTTTGCCTTGGCAATAACTCTTTTGAAGGACCTGGAGGCGAAGTTATACTTCTTTTTAAGTGTGCTGGTGTTTACATCCCGAGCCACCGAAGCCGCAGCCCAGGCTTGATAACACTCCTGCTTACTGCGTAATGTAGTCTTACAGGAGCGACCAGAACAAGGCTGAGATATGCCTCCGATGGGTACCACAAATGATGGAATAAATAGTTCCATTCCCTGTAGCACCACATCAGTGACAGAGTCAGCAACAGCGCTGGGATCATCCGGCGAGAAGCAAACCCGCCCCCATGGGTAGGATGCAAAGAAAGACCGCATTCCGTCCCAATCCGCCAACCTGTAATGCCAAACACGGCGGCAACCTGCAGAACGCAACCCGCGAGGGGAGCGTGAGTGGCACCACACTCCGGATCAGACAAAGGTCCGAAGAGCCGAAAGGGGCATCGACGGCAACCTGATATCCGTCCGGATGAGAGGTCAGCAGAAGGTCCAACGGGGAAGGTGTATGATCCTCCACATCTGGAATCCGCGTAGGCGATGTAACCAGTTGTGCCAGACCATATGCCAAGGCAAAGTCACAAACAGATCTCCCCGCATGATCGGTTAAACGTGAACCGAGCCATTCGGCGTGGTGGGCGTTTAAATCGCCAAGGATCACGATCTCTGCGGATGGGACCTGTTGTAGCAAGGAATCTGTAGCCATTTGGACGTGGTCGATGAGTCGGTCTGTTTCGGCATTACCGCTATGGGACCTATAGAGGCACCCGTAGACGCGCGGGTTGGTACGTCGCTGTATACGCGTAGCCAAAGGATGGACAGGTCCGAACCTTCAAGACTGCCGAGGCGTCGAGAACAGATGTCCTCTCTGACATACACTCAAACTCCAGCCCGAGGCACAAAGGAGTGCTCCAATTTGTACCCCGGGTAGGAGAGATAAGAAATATCAGCCGGAGAGGAAACCTTCGTCTCGGTCAGAAAGAGCAAGGCTGGCTTCGCCGTCTTGAGATGGTAGTGGACGGCGTTTAGGTTCGAGGGAAATCCCCTGATATTGCAGAAAGTCACGGATAGCGTGGCAGGGGTCGCCTTGGTCTTGTTGCTCAGTTTGCCCCTCAGTTTGTTTGTTATGTTTTTGAGCGGAATTTCGCCCGCCCCCCCACAGAATACGTGGAGAAGCCTGAGCACCCACGCTCAGGAGTGGAAGAACATGGTCGTGGATGCTCAGCGAGGGATTCTCCAGGGGTGCTGGTACCCTCCTGGGGTAGTCTAACGTGTAATTCCGCTACCATGTTGATGGGGGGGGGGGGGGGATTGTGCCTCCGGCCACCTGCACTCACCAGACGAAACGCAGAAGCAGAGCTTCTACTTCACGCCGGTATTCTGTGAGGTCGTGGTACCAACCCGGCTCGAGCCGGCCACCACCACCGTTGTAAAAAGTATATTATTGTTTCGAGTAAAGACAAAAATGAAACATTCGCAAAAATGAAAACGGGGCTCAGGATGTTTTCTAACTGATCTTCAGGATGCTCTAGATGATATAAAAAACAACCAAATGTCTAAGCGTGCAGCAGCTTTAAAATACCATATATACTACGACAAACGTTGAAAAATTACATAAAATCTGGAAGCGTGATGAAGAGGATGAGAAGAAAAGCTGTTTTTACCGACACACAGGAAAAGGAATTCTTAGAGAGAATTTAGAAGTTTTCAAATATTACCTTTACCTTTAACACCAAAGTACGTAAACAAATTTACTTATTTTCTGCCGACTTCCAAAAAGGAGACGGTACTCAATTCGAGTGTGTTTCTTTTTTTTATGTGTGTTACCTCATAACTTTGTACTGGGCGAACCGATTTCGATGATTCTTTTTTATATGAAAGCTGATAGTTCTCGTGTGGTCTCATATGAATTTGATCATGGTCAGACCAATGGTTACTGAGTTATTCTTAAATAACCTATATTGAAAGCGCTTATATTGAAGTCAGCTGTACAAAATTTTTAATTTTAAATTATGTGGGAAAAAACAACATAAAAAATCCTTTTAGTGACAAAATATCGACTATGATTACATAAGTGTAATACGTAATAAGGTCCAAGTACTAAAATTGAAAAAATGGCTGATTATTAACATTTTGTGATTTTCTTTACTAGAGTTAATAAAAATCTCCACACAACTACAATTAGTTTCATTTATAACTATAAAATAGATTAGATATAACTTATATTCATTTCCTAATACTTTATTAGGGCCATGACACTAATTCATATGAATTTCCGTTTCATTATGCTAAAGCCACGAATATAATAGTAGTTTAAAGCTTTGCTTTATAAAGATTTGATTTTTCTGGTATATAACGCCTAAAATCTTGCAGTTCAATTATGGACCTTATTTAGAACCCTAGTGCCATATAGGGACCATAGACAAGCTTTTAAAAAACTTTTTTTGTAAGTACCTCGAACTTGGTATGTACCTTGTTTTTGTATAATATTTTCTCTTCCAATAAAAACAGTTTATTTGATCATAATGTTTTACAAATTAACAGACTACCCAAAATTGATTTATAAGGATTTCCAAAAACCCGGCCCTTATTAGATGGAATTACCTTACTAATAAAATAAATAAATTAATAATTATTAGTGACGGCGTAAGACAATCTACTAACCCATATCGACAAAAAGGTGTCGTAGAGGTAACAGAAGGAAACTGAAACAGATGAGCAGCATCGTCATCCTGATAATAACTGAAAAAAACAATGGCTGCCAATCCAATTGTCAAGCCTGGTAACTATAGCAATCCCCTCCCTCAATAAGTGAATCTATTGCAGAGGCCTGTGTTCAGCAGTGGAACTGATATGCTCTAATGGTGATGACGATTATGAAGAGTGTAGATGCTTTAACGACTGACTGATGGCGGAAAGTATCCAAAAACACTTAACCCAAACTTTACAGAGTATTGACGGGGGGCAGTATTACCAATGTGAGGGTGTCAGCTCTGTGTTTACCAACTCGCCTGCCTAGGGTTGTGGCAAGCCTTCTAAGCCATGCGTTTCAGCGGGCACGTTCCTCGAAACACCTATGTTCGGTGGGCTTAAAAAAAGTAAAGTAAAAGTAATGTTACAACCTATATACCGTCCCACTGCTGGGCACAGGCCTCCTCTAATTGCTGAAAAGGTTTTAGGGCAAGAAAAGGTCCGCCGCGCTGCCCCAATGCGTGTTGGCGAACTTCACATGTCTTCGAAATATATTTTTTTTCTTATTTGTCAGACATGCAGGTTTCCTCACGATGTTTTCCTTCACCCTCGAGAACGTGGTAAATCAGCACTTAAAATTGCAATTAACAATTTCATTGGTGCCGGTGGGGATCGAACCCGGGTTTCTCGCGTACTGTGAAACTTACAGCGAGCGCTAATCATCTGAGCGGCGCGCTTAATAAAGCTGTTGATATAATGTAATGTTACAAATAATATAACCCCTCATGGTAGTAACTCTATTACTTCGATGAAATATAGATTTATTTGGCACGAGCATTTGCTATTTATTTAATCGAATTAACTTTCATACGAGTATAGTAGAAAATTCTTTAAAAAATCTTTCGATTATAACTGAGTATAACATGGGCAAATGTTTCGACACTACAACTAATTTTTTCAACATAAATTAGAATCTTACTGCGGCGGATGATTGATCCAAAACACATTTGGGCCATACTTCGTCCGCGTCTGAAAAAACACCCCATCCGACCACCTGGCAACCACAGATTTTAAGATATTTCCGAATGAACTGTTATTTTTTGTTACAGTTGCGCAAATTGGAATTTCTCGTTTCTTATTTGAAATGGTACTGCTCTTATATTATACTAGCTGTTTCCCGTGACCTCGTCCGCGTGGAATTTATAACGGTTGGATTTCATGGGTTTTGATTTTCGCGCGGAACCCTAATTGTTTTTCTAAAATAATAGTAACCTAAGTTACTCCTTAAGACATCAGCTATCTGCCTGTGAAATTCCCGTCAAAATCGGTTCAGCCATTCCGGAGATTAGCCGAAACAAACAGACATACAGAGGCACAGACAATTAGATCGACAGATAGGCAAACAGAAAAAATTTAAAAAAGTTTTTTTGTTAAAAGTACCGTATATACTTTCATATTCGTTTAGTAAAAATATGTTATTATGACATTATAAACATGCACTAAAAACATTACAAACATGCATTAAAAATATGTTATTATGACATTACAAACATGCACGCATGTTTTATTTATCTGTATAGATTTTTTCAAAATAGAAGTGAAATTAAATCCAACCTTTACTAAATTACATGCGGGCGAAGTCGCGGGGAACAGCTTGTTTTGAATAAATCTCCAAATTTTAATCTATGCGATGTTATGTTACACAACATTTGACATTGTTAAGTTTGAATTTAAAGGACATCAGACAAGACAATTGGCGGCCTTCTCTATGTATATCAAGTTGATTAATTGGATTTCAGTATGTTCGTCGCGCAATTACTTTTAATTTATACAAATAAATAAAATTGAAGTGTGTTTGTAATGTCACAATAACAGCTTTTTATTAAATGGTTATGAAAGTATATATGGTACTAAAAACAAAAAAAAATCATTTTAAACTTTGGTCTGTCTGTCTGCTCCGGTTACTTTGCCGATTTTGACGGGACTTTCACGAGCATAGACATTTTATAAGGAGTAACTAGAGCTACTTATATTTTAGAAAATAATTAGGGTTCCGCGCAAAAATTAAAACCCATAAAATCCGAGTGGAACAGCTAGTAATAAATAAGAGTTGAAAATACTAATGCCATAAGCTGTCATGGTTCTAGTGAAAATATTAGTAATGAAATTATTGTATTGTTATTGGTTCATAATACGTCTGCAAATACTCAGAATATCTCAGAATAGGTTGGTTGGTTGGCTTTAGGTTGAGAATACAAGGAAGCGCATAAAATATGAACAAACAAACATTAATTCTTATTTATATTATTAGATTATGTACAATTCATTTTATCCAAAGTAATTAAATATTAAATTCCAAATTAAATTTTTAACTCAAAAAGCTCATCATAATAACAAAAATCAAAAAGAAAACACATGAAACAACTGGGCTCAATAATACATAATATTTGGGTTTAAATAACGGTGTAAATAAGAAGTCAAACAATCGTGACTAAATTTAAAGATTGTTCATCAGAACGTGGGGCATAGCTTTGTACTACGTAATTAGTAACGCGTGAGTTAATAAAAAAACCAAGATAAACACGAAGAGCAACGCATGACGTCTCATAAGAATTGTATCTTCTCGGTCGGCGTGAGCAAGTAATCAATTCACCCTGTCAGATCCTTTGGAAGGGTTCCTTGGACACGCTAAATTCCGTGTAATTGTCGAAATTTCGATCAGTCGTACAGTCGTGGAAAACGGACGCTCTTTAAAAATTTATACGTGGTAAAGCCATGCTGCCACTATATTAGTAGTATAGTTGTAGCACGAATAGGTTGGTTCGGCCGGGGAAGGACCACGCTCTCACAGAATACCAGCGTGAAATAGCAGCTTAACACTGCTGTTTCGTATAGTGAGTGTAGAGAACCGGAGATCCTTTTTACTGGAAAAGAGGCATTCCGTCTTAGTCCTCACGGCCGACAGCGCATCTGCATTCTGATTGGCAAACGAAGATAGATGTAGATGTCTATGGGCCACAGCAACCACTTACCATCAGGTGGACTGTGTGCTCGTTTGTCACCCTTATCTTATAAAAAAAGTAAGTTGTCATTGAATATTATAATTACCATTTTCATTCATTCATTACAGCCTATCCAAGTCTACTCTGCTGAACATGAGGCTATGGATAAGGCCATAGGAGAGATCTTTACCATAGTCGCCACGCTTGGCACATTGGCAACTGCATTTTTATTTTCTGCCGACTTCCAAAAAGGAGACGGTACTCAATTCGAGTGTATGTTTTTTTTTATGTGTGTTACCTCATAACTTTGTACTGGGCGAACCGATTTCGATGATTCTTTTTTTATATGAAAGCTGATAGTTCTCGTGTGGTCCCATATGAATTTGATCAAGGTCGGACCAGTGGTTATTGAGTTATTCTTAAATAACCTATATTGAAGTCGCTTGTATTGAAGTCGGCTGTACAAAATTTTTAATTTTTAATTATTATTTTCTGCCGACTTCCAAAAAAGAGATGGTACTCAATTCGAGTGCATGTTTTTTTTATGTCTGTTACCTCATAACTTTGTACTGGGGAAACCGATTTCGATGATTCTTTCTTTATATGAAAGCTGATAGTTCTCGTGTGGTCCCATATGAATTTGATCAAGGTCGGACCAGTGGTTATTGAGTTATTCTTAAATAACCTATATTGAAGTCGGCTGTACAAAATATTTAATTTTAAATTATTATTTCAGCTACGAGTATTTAACAGGAATATGCTTTGTCCGTCTCCTGTTTCAGTTTCCCTTTGTCACACGGCGATATATAGTGTTATATATTTATGTGTTCTTATATTTAATCGATATATAATATGTACTACGCACTAGATTTCGCATTCTGAACATTGACTATGTACAACTGAACTGTACTGCAATCCGTACACTAAACTAAATATTATTGCGTAAATTGAATATTTGTGAATTCCATAAGATAATTATTATTACCTTTTATTTAGAAATATGTTTGTTTAGATTAAATCATTAATATATATATTATGTTATAATGTGATATTATGATATTATGTGATTAATGAATATGATAAATTATTAATATCTTATTTTATATTATATTAAAGACTTCGCGCATACGCGACTCTAATATCTTCCGCGCATGCGCGAAGACATAGAGTAGGGCACAATTTTTGTTTGGAATAGCTTCTCTAGTACGTATTACATATAACTCAATGAATCGAACATTTTTGAGATAACCATTATATGACAAAGAATGTTTCAGTTTTCTGTTTAGAATGCTCCAAATTTTTCTAGAAAGTTCTTTGATGTCTTGAATAATTTCGTTAGAGTTTCTTACCAACAGCAGTGTTAGGCTAAGCTTGAGCCTAAGATTTCTTGAGATTATTCTCAATTGAGATGAATACAACAAAGTATTTATATTTATCATGAATATCAAACCCTTGCTCCGCTCCACGATAACAGAACACTGATATGTAATTTTAACTAGGTAATCAATTAATCATAAGATTTATTGATTACCTTTCTCTATACTCTGATATACTCTATAGCATAAAGTACATCCGAGTAGAGAGTATAGAGTCTATACTCTCTACATTCGGAGTTGAAGTAAGACTTCTTAGAAAACATTTTTATTTTTATTTAATGAGGCAATTAATAAAGTTCTTACTTTTTACTCCGATATTGTTCGAGTGTTAAATACTAAAAGATAATTGAATACATTTGCTTTTTAAAACGAAGTTCCTTATCGGACAGTACGAATTTGAAGGATGGGGGCTAGGCGACAAAAAGTGTAAGATTTTTCCGTCACGACCCCTTCTTAGTGTAGACGGCCTTGGCGGCTATAAGGAAGCGAGATGAAATATATCCATCTCCCTCGAACTTTTTCTTATCTTGCCATGAAAGAAATATAAATTTATTTTAAATGACGCTCCATTTTAATAGACGCTAGTAATTCGTTTATTTGTATTTTTTAATTAATAATATAATACGTTTATCAATAATAATATAATACGAAAGGAACCGACTGTTCCACGACACTCACGCATGTTTTTTATTTACAAATTTTAAACTACAAAATTCAATTTGTAAAGCGTAAAATTTTGTCTGAATAATGTAATACTATCAAATAATGCCGTTGAACTGGATGACCCACTTTATGCGGAAGCGATGTCCTCCCATATTTCATTGTCCGACATTATACAGATAATGCAGCATTCAGACGGACCGTTTTTTTACCTATTTACTGCAGGGCAGACGCTTTAATGTTCTTGAATGAGAAAAGTGAAATTTATTGCTATTTCAGTAAGTGTTTCTAGATAGATCTTCCATAGCTTATGCTGTAGGGATAGTTAAAATAAGCGGCTAAGTGCGAGTCGGACTTGACCATGAAGGGTTCCGTAGCAGCAAGTAACATAATTTACGATTTATGACGTTTAAAAAAAACTATTTACTAGATCTCATTCGAAACAATTTTCGGTGGAAGTTCACATGGTAATGTACATCATATATTTTTTTAGTGTTATCATTCTCTTATTTTAGAAGTTACAGGGGGGACACATTTTACCACTTTAGAAGTGTCTCTCACGCAAACTATTCAGTTTAGAAAAAAAAATTATATAAGAAACCTCAATATCATTTTTGAAGACCTATCTATAAAAACCCCACATGTATGGGTTTGATAGAAAAAATTTTTTTGAGTTTCAGTTCTAAGTATGGAGAACCCGCAAAATTTATTGTTTTTTTTTCTATTTTTGTGTGAAAATCTGAATGCGGTTCACAGAATACATCTACTTACCAAGTTTCATCAGCATAGTTCTTATAGTTTCGGAAAAAAGTGGCTGTGACATACGGATGGACAGACAGATAGACAGACATGACGAATACATAAGGGTTCCGTATTTTGCCATTTTGCTACGGAACCCAAAAAACGTTGGATTCTTGATTGTTATTACTATTATTATTTTATAACATATACCTACGCGTTTCGCGCATAAGTCATACAAAAGATCAAGTGAGTTTAAGTTATGTAAAAGTTAGGAATAATTAAGTCCTTCTCCAGACCGAATTTCGCAGGACAGGATTATAGTGCACACGCGTGTGGGCATGCACAAAAGTAGTCTATATTCCTCACTCTCATAGTTCAATGGGACGACAATCCGATACGACCTGGGGGGGGGGGGGGAGATCAGGGGTAGGACCAGCGGCTTAAAATGATTTCCGAAACATGGTAGTGGAATACCACCGACTTTCTGACTCTGGGCTGATTTTGAACTCATCTGGGATTGGAACCCGGTACCACATGATCAACTGCGCTTACCTAAACTACAGACATGAGACAGTTGAATAATTTAACGTTTTATAAAAATAATAAAGGTATACTTGTTTTTATAAGCATCTACCTTCAGTCTACTGCTGAACCCGGCCCTGGACCTCTTCCATCGTAGTCGGATGTCTGGTTATATAACTCGGTTGAACTAAGTTTGTGACTCACTGCAAAGCGAGAACCCTCCATTCAACCCCTGTTCAATCAGTCGCGTCAGTACACAGTACTATCAACGATTCGCATTCTCTTACCGATACGCATAATTTTCGTCTGCCATTTCTTTAATTTTTGGATCATTTTTGTTGTTACGTCATCCGCACTAAGTGCATACTTAGCTCAACCGTGTTGTGTGTACGCTTCAAGATATCACTTTGCCATTTATCAGATTTAAATTAATAAAAAAAAACACATTTAACTTAGTATGATTATTTAAATTAAAAATTTAGCTTTTTCATTTCACCTTTTCTTTTTAAATAATATATACTCACATGATTTCTGTTATTGACAGTACATCAGGACGAAAAGGATGTGCACGGATTGATCGATTTAACCCAAAAAGGTTTCGGGACTAAAAGATCATACAGGAGTGCTAATAAAAAGGTTAGACACGCACAAGTGAAGGGTATTTTAGACCGTATCATTGTTAGTGTGGCTCAGGCCAGGATATTATGAAAAGGATTCTAACCCTTTATTAGAGGGCGATGAATACCATTATATATTTTATTCTATATCAATAAGATATGTATCATCTTTAAAAGTTATGGGAGTAATTGCAAATATGATCACAGACTGCAGACTTCTCAGTGTCAATTTACATATTACCAATGTGTGTGTATTTTATGAAGTTTTATATAATATTTTTCTCATACACGACTAAATAACAACTGATTTCTAACAAGGATGATTCGTGACACTATAGGAATAAATGATCAAACTTCAAATAATTTAAAATTAAAAATTTTGTACAGCCGACTTCAATATAAGTTATTAAGAATAACTCAAAAACTATTGGTCTGACCTTGATCAAATTTATATGGGACCACACGATAAGTACCATCTTACACATAAAAAAATCATCAAAATCGGTTCACCCAGTAAAAAGTTATGAGGTAACACACATAAAAAAAAAACTTACAGTCGGATTGAGTACCGTCTCCTTTTTGGAAGTCGGCAGAAAATTAAAAGTGACTTTAACATTGAATAATATAAAATTAAAAATGTTGTACAGCCGACTTCAATGTAAGTTATTAAGAATAACTCAAAAACTATGGGTCTGACCTTGATTTATATGGGACCACACGAGAAGTACCAGCTTTCACATAAAAAAGAATCATCGAAATCGGTTCACCCAGTAAAAAGTTATGAGGTAACACACATAAAAAAACAAAAAAAAAACATTCGAATTGAGTACCGTCTCCCTTATGGAAGTCGGCAGAAAAACTCCTGAAGTCGGTGCTAAGATATAGTATATCTAAGAATACAAACCCAGACTCCAGAAGCTGTTATGTGGAAATTATTTTATTATTTATTGTTTCTGATGAAGATAGGGCTATGTAGAGCCGTGCTGCAGCTATATTATGGCTATAGCGCGAATGGGTCGGCTCGACCGGAGAACGCCCTCGCGCGTATAGAATACCCGCGTGAAGTAGAATCATGGTGTGTTATGTATGATACGTGACCATAATCGATGACCCTTGCGTCCTTGTAGCCTAGTCTTTAGTGGTAACTACACATATGCATTTTGATTCTTCAAATAATCAAGGATAGATGTATAATATGGGTCACCTTTATTGTACAAAGAAAGTTTAATATCGTAGTTCAAAAAGTTACCACAGAGAAAATAGTACATTATGAAATTTAAAGTCAGTGTAAAGTAGTCTATATACGTCCCACAGGCCTTCTCTCACATGTGAGAGGGTTTTAGAACAAGGAAATATTCGCCGCGCTGCCTTGCATTGCCGTACGCATTAACGCGAACAAAAATGAACATTGCTCTCGCAATTTCGAATACAATGAACAAAATTCTCCTTCAATTAAACGGTCTACAATTATTGGGTGCGCATGATATCTTCTCCGTCTTTTATGCCGTAATCGTTTGCGTAAATAATACGCACATATTATAGAGTTAACAAATGGTTTCATTTTTCTTCGTAATTGTACACGTCTAACAAAGCTTGCCGTCAGTTAAGGACTAAACGCTTGGCCTCGACCGACGATCAGGACGTACCGTTCAGCGCGTACGGTACGTGCTGACCGTCAGTCGAGCACTAAATCCAGCCTTAATGCGTGTTAGCCGACTAATAATTTTCGGCAGAAATATTTTTATGAATTTCTTAGAAATGCAGGTTTCCTCACGATGTTTTCTTTACCGCTGGACACGTAAATCAGCACTTAAAATTGAAATTAAAATTTTTATTAATGCAAGCCGGGAATCGAACCCGGTTTGGTCGCGTACTGAAATTAACAGCGAGCGCTTATAACCAAAGCTCCCACGGCTCTCGATTGAGAAATTTAGTCAATAGTAAACCGTAGCTATTATGTGCAACGGTTGTGAACGTATTGGAATTAATTTCTATGGACATTCATAGCTAGGTATTGCGAACATAACAAGGCAATAATGTGGAGCGTGACAGCGCAGCGTGGCGGAGGTTGACAGGTGCCAATCTCGTACGCGCACCGGCCCGGCCTCGACCTCGCAACACATGTGGGGATATTAAAACGACATTTTAAAATGTTTAAAGAAAAGAAAATGAAATATAATTGTTTAATACAATCTATACAAATAAATAAAATTGAAGTGTCTGTTTGTAATGTCTAAATAACAGCTTTTTACTATATGCATATGAAAGTATATACGGTACTTATAACAAAAACACGATTTTTAAATTTTTTGTCTGTCTGTCTTTCTATCTGTCTGTCTGTTTGTTCCAGCTAATCTCTGAAACGGGCGGACTTTCACTGGCGGATAGCTGATGTTATAAGAAGTAACTTAGGCTACTTGTATTTTAGAAAAAGAATTAGGATTCCGCGCAAAAAATTAAAACCCATGAAATCCCATCGTAATAACTTTCGCGCGGGCGAAGTCGCGGGAAACAGCTAGTATAACGATATAAATTGTAATAACATTGTAAAGAAATAGCGTGTGTACATACCACAGTTAAGCATAGATCTACTTTCAATTCTGAGAGGGCTCAAAACCAGGAGAGTTCGCCAGGCTGCCCTAGTATGTTCCCGAAGTATTTGTGTTCTTAGGCATGCAAGTTTCCTCATGATATTTGCCTTGCCAAGCACGTGCTTACGTAATCAGCACTTTACACAACACAAATTACAATTTTATTTGTGCCGACATGGTTCAAGCTCTGTTTTCTCGCGTACTGACATTGCGAAAGGTGACCGCTCATGATCACAAAATCTTTATTACACTTATTACTTCTTTCTATGTAGGAGAATAAAAGCTGAGAACTAAAAATTTTGCAATTTACCAGTTATTGAATTTTTTTCAACCAATTAAAATAATAATTCCATAACATTCAACATTTATTAGTACATAAAACATTCAAAAATTGTCAAAGAAATGCAAAATTTTTAAATTGTATTTAATTTTTAAAATAAAGCAATATTCTATAACCTTGTGTACTACGTCTAAAAAATGGGAAGATCTTGGCTTGGGTCAGAGGACTCTAGTAAGTTGTCCCAAGGCTTTTGACAACTTACTAGAGGGCGTAGGTAGAAGGACGTCACCAGCCCGTCATAAGGTTTTTCATATTTAAATTTTTATTTACACAACATAATATACAATATTTTATTATATACAATAACTATAATAAAAAAAACTAAAACTTAAATTATCATACAGTCCTACTCCTTGTGATTTCGTGCCAAGAACATTGGCTGCGTTTCCTCGCTGAATGGCTATAATTCAAGGGCCCTCTTATCACCAGCAGCAATGAACAGTCGCGAGTAGAGTTCTTTTAGGAACTTCACCGCACGTGGACCCCACGTACCGATAGTCTCTACAGCTATTTGCTGTACAAATATGTCGTCAGTATTTGCGCCACTTACTCAGTTCAGCTGCCTCTGATGCCACCCCGTCTCTAAACGAGGTACCCCTGAGATGAGAGGTCGCCTAAGTGTCTACGCAAGTAGCATCCCACACTAGGGCTTTACCTCTCTCAGGGACCTATGTTACCCCGTCAGATTTTTTTATTAAAAATAACTTTTAAATTATTTTTATTAAAAATAACTTGTATCTTATTTTGTGAGAAGACAGACAGATAGGTTCGCCAATTTAAATGCCTAGGAGCGACTGCAATTCCTAGTTATTCGGTTCTGATTCTAGTGTTACAATATTTTTACGTGGTGGAGCTATGCTGCAGCTATATTAGTAGTATAGTTATAGCACGAATGGGTCGGCTCGACCGGGGAAGGACCACGCTCTCACAAAATACCAACATAAAATAGCAGCTTAACGCTGCTGCGTTTCTAATGGTGAGTGTAGAGAACCGGGGACCCTTTTTAATGGAAACGAGACATTCCATCTTAGTCCTTACGGGTGACAAAACATCTGCATTTTGGTTTCAAAATCGAGGATAGATGTAGATATCTGTGGGCCGCAGCAACCACTTACCATCTGGCGGACTGTGTGCTCGTTTATCATCCTTATTCTATGAAAGAAAAAAAATCCTAACGGTCGTACTACGTAGTAAAAATATACCGATAGTGTTAAAAACCACCTCGTGTGTATACCGTGCACGAATAAGTTTACGCGTCACAAACTCCTGTGCAGTGATTGCGGGAGGATGCCGGCTATTACAGGACCCCTCGGTACTTGCCGCATCCCCCCTCCCCCACACTTCGACTCACCACTCCACAACAACACAAAACTATCAAGGACAATAGCAACGGTTCTACCGTTGCTACGGGGCTGTTTTAATTCGTTAGAAGGATTTAATGGAAAGGGAATCGATGCCAACCGCAGGATTATGCTCAATCCCAAAAACTACAAAAACGTGTGCAGCCATCCGTGAAATTGCTCAGTAATCGGTTTTAACTGGTTTCTTACCACCTTGTTATGATTCCAATTTTATGTTTGGCTATTGTTTTATGCATTTGAGGGTGTTAAAAAGCGTACAGTTTGCCTCAGGGTTATAGGATGCTGTTAAAGTGCAGATGTATCGCCCTGTACATCCTATGCACGGTAGAGCCATGTTGCAGCTGTAATACTGGTATGGTTGTAGCACGAATGGGCCGGCTCGACCGGGGAAGGACCAAGCTCTCACAGAATACCAGCGTAAAATAGTAGCTTAACACTGCTGTGTTTCGTATGGTGAGTGTAGAGAACCGGAGACCCCTATTACAACTTTTTACAACTGACAACATATCTGCATTTTGATTCTTTATTGAGGATAAATGTAGATGTCAATGGGTCACAGCAACCACTCACCATCAGATGCACTGTGTGCTCGGTTTTTCACCCAATCCTTTATAAAAACATAGGATTACTAGTTAAAAAAATTAATAAAAGTAAAAACAGATATCAAAGAATTAAAAATAATAAAACCTTTAATTTGCCCTTTGAGTGAACTAAGGAATATCACAGTCTCAATGTCGTCTCAAGAATTAAAAACTTTAAGCCCTATTTTGTTATGCTTAGGGTTGAAATTTTTTTCTTCAAATTTATATGGGACCACCTCTGTATCACCTATTTAATAAAAAACAAATGATCAAAATCGGTTCACAATTGACGAAGACATTGCGTAACACGCATAAAAAACATACAGTCGAATTGTAAAGCTCCTCCTTCTTTATTTTGATGTCGGCTAAGTCCACGTTTGTCACCATTACGGCATGATGATTCACCAGTCAAGCTGAGCTATGTAGCCTTCTGTGTTTAAAGTTGGCAGTTAGCTGCAGGTGTCCATGGACTGCAGTAGACCATCAGGTTTATTTAAACTTAGCGATCCGCCCCGCTTTCGCCTGGGGAAAATCTATTTATGTGGCATTATATACATTTATATCACCAAAGATAATTTATCTTATAACTCTTTTTTCAAAATAAAACTCACAAGTTCTTTTGGATAAAATGTAGCGTAGATCACTCCTAGTATTGCTCTCTATCTGTCAGAAAAGTATCTTTCCAATTCGTTTAGTCATTTCGAAGATTAGACCGGGTAGATAGACAGACGACGCGACTTAGGGACCTTCAAGAAAAGACCCTACTCTTTTTTAAAAAGCCGGCAATGCATCTGCATTTCCCCTGGTGTTGCAGTTGCTCATGGGCGGCGGTAGTCACTGGCGATCAGGTGAGGCGTATAATCGTATGCCCCCTCTAATATAAAAAAAGAAACAAAAAAAAAACAGACGAACAAACAAACATTTAAAAATAGTAACGCATGCCTTAATGGCATGCAAATAACCCCCTCAGTTCAACAAAAGGCAGTTATTTTGATATTACAGACAGTCCATTTCATTAATATGTATAAATAAATAAGAAATAAAATAAAAAAATGTTTATTTCTTTAACTTAGTTAGGTCTACAAGCATTATTCTGTGGCCAGAAACGTCCAGGAAGCATGTAGTAATGCTTGTGTTGGGTGACTCTGCTCTTCCATTGGATTAAGTATACAATATTTATGTATAGGAAACAAAATACAAAATTAGTTTCTTTGACTAATTATGGTTCTAATGTCGAATAGGGAATTCAAACTCACGACTTAAAAGTTTGTTTAGAGTCCATGCATACGTGGCGTACCATTTTTTTGGAGTTTATGGCCTGGTATCTAGACCTTTAGGCCAACGTGGCGTACCATATGCCTATTAGTTGTTGCCAACTGTTGAAATTTAAATTTAAAAATATATTTCGGTACACATTTTCTGTGATTTAAACAAAAACTTTCAGTTCTTTTATCAAATACCGAAATATGAAAGTTCCTATACTTATAAAACGACATCTAGAAATTCTAAATTTCTAAGTAATAGATAAAATAAATGACGCTACGGCATACGTACGGTCGAAAATATAAATATTTACGTCGTTTTAGCGTCAATAATTTTTAAGATTTTATGTCAATATACGCATTAAACGACGAATTTATTTCATCAGCTAAAAGTTTAGAAATATTTTTCACAGCACTTACTATCGTGTATATTGAATTTTCACTGCATAATTGCATTTAGAAACGGAAGCCGACGTTGTACTCCACAACAAAGCTAATGTCACACAACTAATACAGAATAATAGCTGCATTGTCATCTAGATGTCACATTATACAAAAATTATCGTATTGCACGATTGTTTGTCGACAAATTTGATAATGCAACGTGTACTTAGGTGTTCATAATTGAAATTTACAGAGTCGGTTATGCTCCACAGTTCTGAGTAAATATTATAAGAATAATCACAAACTTACTTTACATTATGAAATCAAATTTTATAAAAAATAATTTCGTATTAAACGTATTCTATTCTATACGCTGCTATACCGTTCTTTAGATTGCGGTAAAACTTTGTCAACTAATTTACAATTTTTGTACAATTAACTTAGACTAGGTGGCGCCCGTATAGTACCAACAAGATTAGACCTGGGAGATAGACAGACGATACGACTTAGGGACCTTTAAGAAAAGAGCCTAATCTTTTTTTTAAAAGCAGGCAATGCATCTGCTTTTCCCCTCAGTTCAACAAAAGGCTGTTATAAATATCATCAACTTCAATAAATTTGTTATATATATATACAATTATTTCTTCTGTGAATGTAACTCGCCGGGTACCAGCTAGTATATTACAACATACTTATTTATGAAGACTAGTGGTCGCCTACTATTCGAAATTCGACGTAGTTAATTAAATTTTTAGGTTATAAGGTTATTATGTATATATAATTGGCCTTAAAATAATAACATACATAATATTATGCTTGTACTCGTAGTTATTCTGAGACACTGACTGTATGAAAGTCAACAACGTCTTAATTTGTCCAAAAGATATATTGTGTAATTATATACATGCAATATGAATGCAAATAATGTATATTAATACTTATTTGTTTTACTTAAAATTATATATATTTATATATAACATATTTTATAAATAAATAAATAAATTATCCTGTCACCTAATAAAAATGCTTTGTAAACGATTACTTCCGCCACTATGTCAATTCGTAGCTTGTACCATTGTTTCGTAAGGTATTAAACTAAGTAATGAATTATTCAAATTACTGCTATATACGTTCTAATTTTATAATGGTTACACTGATTATATTATATAAATCTTCCTATTGTGGTCTTAGATGCTATCTAATAAAAGACCGTTCTAAGGCATTTCGATAACAAAGAGTTTTCGGTAAACGGGAGTATCCAAGCAAGGCGTTTAAAGACCTCATTCCTATGAATGTTCGAGGCGATGTTCAAGGATCAAGACTTTTTAAATTTTTACATTGCGGCATATTTTGATGTACTTTATGACATCAATCCAACAGTTAATCAGTTTTAAACGGGGTAGAGCTAGACTGCAGCTATATTACAGTTGTAGCACGAATGGGTCGGCTCAATCACGCTCTCAGAGAATACCAGCGTAAAATAACAACTTAATGCGGTTGTGATTCATGTAGTGAATGAAGAGAAACCCATTTTTCAAACGACTTTAAAAGGAGGAGGTTCGCTATTCGTCAAAATCTTTTTTTAATGTATGTTCTCTGATTCATTAACTTCTTCATACATGCACGTCTAGATATCCGAGTACTCTTGACCCTCCCCTCTTCGAGCAGTTTGCTCACATGGTCTTCGAAAGTTAGTCTCGGTCTACCTCGACACCTTTTAATATTAACTTTCGCGCTATATATTTTCTTCACCATTCGGTGTTCACTCATTCGCTCAACGTGCCCAAACCATCGAAGCACGCCCTTATCAATTTTTGTGATAAGGTCATCTTTTGTTAATGAATCTGAAAGAAGCGAAAGAGGTATGTAAGGATCGTGACACTTGGCGATCTATTCTCTCTGGCTACCCCGTCAGGGATTGTGCGTGATGATAAGTGATAAGTATGTTCACTGATTACTCGAAGATGCATGAACTGATTTAGAAAATTCTTTTTTATTTGTAAGCTGGTGCTTCTCATGTGGCCCCATATAAATTTGATCAAGGTCTGACAGGTAGTTTTTAAATTATTCTTAATTTATTTTCAGGTCGGTTGTACAAAATTTTTAATTTTACCACTTGTAAATTGTAAGTAACATGGGTGAGATCTTCTTGCATCGTGTATCTTTGAGTATTTTCACAGTTATCACTGGTAGCGAGGCATTCAATGTTAGTTATTCCTCAAGGGTGACAACACATCTGCGTTTTGATTTTTAAACGAGGATAGATGAACTGTGTGTTTGTCATTCTTACTTCTATACAAAAGTTGTACTTACGTGGTAGAGTCATGCTGCAGTTATATTAGTAGTATAGTTCAGCTCGACCGGGGAAGGACCACGTTCTCACAGAATACCAGCGTAAAATAGCAGCTTAACACTGCTGTGTTTCGTATGGTGAGTGTAGAGAACCGGAGACCCTTTTTACTGGAAAAGAAGCATTCCATCTTAGTCCTCACGGGTGAAAACGCATCTGCATTTTGATTCGCAAACGAGGATAAATGTAAATGTCTATGGGCCACAGCAAGCACTTACCATCAGGTAGACTGTGTGCTCGTTTATCACGCTATCCTTTTAAAAAAAAAGTTTAATATTATCAGTATGATATCAACTACGGTGCAGCAAGTAACATGGTTTTGTCATAAGTGTGTGTCAAATGGACGTAGGCAGATGGAGCAGCGGCTATTACCTGCTCAAAACACTCTCAGAAAATAATTATTATTTCGGGTCTTGATTTTTGTTAATTCTTCTTATGTGTGCCTCCAGGACAGAGCAGAAAATCCTAGTATAACGGTTCTTAAAAAATAAAAACATAGTGGCAAAATAAGCCATGATATAATCCTTTTAGTTATTAGTACAGTAACTTGCGAGATAAGAACAAGTTCATCATATATATCGCTTTATTATCATAGCTTACAGAGAGCGATGCCTTATAAAGTTAGGGCGATGCGTTGTCACACTTGAATGAGGAGCAAGCAAGAGGGTTACGTTATTGTGTTCAACTTAACAAGTGCGAGCTGAGGAAAAGGGTCAGGCGTGTAGGGTTTAAGGACAAGGAAGACGTCGAGTGTTCCTTCGTTCTTGAATAATCGCTTACCAAGAAGCATGATATCATTCGAAGAATTTATAAAAGTGTGTAAAACTTTGTTACCATGTTTTAACGTCACTTAAAAAGGAAGTGTCACAATTTATTACGGAATTTTTAGTTAAATCTTCTATACTCAACAACAAGCGTACTGTTTCGCACTGTAAGGTACTGTACTGTAAGGTTTGGGTTCATCAATCTTGAGTATATACACCGCTTATTTCAGAATCCCTTTCGATAATGGGAAGGGTTTGTCGCGACATTTGGAGAAGTTGTGACAATCTCCCTTACACCAATTTAGGAAGAACTCAAAAATAATTGTAAGATAAATACCAAATATATTGGTAAATCCAATTGGGCATACCTTAAGCGCATTAAAAAAATTACGTATAACATGATTATAAGGAATTTTTATAGTTTAAATACATTTCGACAGCACTATCGGCTTCAACACCCTCGAAAACCATGAAAATGACACCCATGATGAAAAAATTGATACCTATTGCAGCCGCCATCTTGGATTTACATTTCGACAACCCTATCGGCTTCAACTCTCTCGAAAACCATGAAAATGACACCCATGATGAAAATATTGATACCTATTGCAGCCGCCATCTTGGATTTACATTTCGACAGCACTATCGGCTTCAACACCCTCAAAAACCATGAAAATGACACCCAAGATGAAAAAATTGATATATTTTACAGCCGCCATCTTGGATTTACATTTTGACAGTACTATCGGCTTCAACACCCTCGAAAACCATGAAAATGACACCCATGATGAAAAAATTGGTACCTAATTCAGCCGTCATCTTGGATTTACATTTCGACAGCACTATCAGCTTCAACACCCTCGAAAACCATGAAAATGACACCCATGATGAAAAAATGTATACCTATTGCAGCCGCCACCTTGGATTTACATTTCGACAGCACTATCGGCTTCAGCACCCTCGAAAACCATGAAAATGACACCCATAATAAAAAAAATTGATACCTATTGCAGCCGCCATCTTGGATTTATATTTCGACAACCCTATTGGTTTCGACACCCTCGAAAAGCATGAAAATGTCACCCATGGCAAAAAAAAATATACTACTTACTTTTACGTACGTACTACTATTATTTATTCTGTGCTTTTAAATATTGTAATAAAAAAATCTCTTATTATTATTATAATCAAGTATTTAAGAAATTTGGTTATTCGAATATTGTGTATTTCTACAGCGATCTTTCTGAGCCACTGCAAACCACCGAAACAATGTCCACTCACGACGGCGACTGAAGCCGAACTAAGCTACCAAAGAGAATATAATCACTACGTAAACTACTCTGTGGCTGTAGCTCCCCATTTACAGAAATAATTTATATACGAGGCTACGAAATCAACGAAAATTTCGCCATTTTGGAGCCGAAAAAAAATAATTATAGCTAAACAAAACAAAATTACACTGCCATTTACATTCAGTGGCTTCCCACATGATAGATGAAGAGATTAAGAAATAGATTGAGTTAAACAATTGATATTTTCAAAAGTTATCATGTTTACAAGCCACAGGGACATAATAAATCCACACCATAAGCAACTAAAACCCCTTTTTTATTTAAAAATAGCAATTAAGCGATTTAAAAAAATTATTAATAAGTTCAACAATCATTTATCTTTCTAACAATGTGCTTTTTATATCATTTAAATGTATAATATGATTGCTAGATACGATTTTATTCGATAAAATGTTGGAATCTTAATTTTTAGGCGATAGTAGAACATACGTTGCGCTTTCGCTTAAGGTATGCAATTGTTAGACTGTATAAAAAGAAAAAAAGATACGACATAATACTGGACGGATAGACACTACGTCGCTCTAGGAAACATCTTAATATGTAATATACACCTCATTTTTTATTTTATGAACATTTATAATATTTGTAAGCATAAAAATACCACTAAGGTATTAGTATACAGTGTTTAGAGTAGGCAGTGTTTGATCAAGAATGATGTATATATGATTTTTGGACTTACGTAAAGGTCACCGAAGAAAAGAAAATTTAAAATATAAATCGAATCAACTCCTTGCCACTCTTTGTTCTGATTTCTTGGCAGCCCTCCTCACGAAATTTAGAACTTAGAAAAGATTCTAAAAAGACGGACGAAAGATTTGACAAAGGATCGATTGCACGTGTGGACAACACGTGGTCCCCAATGGGGTCAACGCACTCCCATCAAAAACAATATGCACTCATTACGTCTTTGCATGATTGCGTATTATAAAGAAATAAAAGAAAATCGTTTCGTCTACGCATACGTTTCGATGCGCGTGAATAGATCATTAAATTCGGAGATTTATCTTTTGTTTTTATGCAGCTGCATCTGTGAACGGAAGTTTGGTAAAGTTCGACGTCTAATTAGCTCGCTCATAATCGATGCAAGATGTTTTGTGAAGAGATTATTATTGTTTAAAAATTTGTCGTTATTGTGTGAAATTGAGAGTGCGAGAGAGAGAGAGAGAGAGAGGGAGTAAGTGGTAGTAAGAGCCCCTAAACGGAAGTTTATCCGTCAAAGTAGCGATATATTGAAGATTGGCCAATTTCAGAGTATCCTTAACCGTCGACCATTACTGCGTAGACAAATAAAGATTCAACAAAAAAAGATTCAAAATTTTTGTTTGTCTGTCTGTCTGTCCGGGCTAGTCTTCGAAATTGCTCAACCGATTGTGATGTAACTTTACGAAGAGATAAGAGCAATGCCAGGTTCTCTCTTAAGCTATATTCTATACGAAAAACTTGAAATTGATAAAATAAATGGTCTTTGACTTTCTTAAACCTAAATAACGTCACATTAATAGATTCTATCCAGGCGAACCCCAGGGTACTGACTGAGACTGCTGTTTGTTGCCATTAAATCACATGAAAACCTAAAAAAAAATAGACGAAAGAAAGAGAGAAAGAAATATCAATTATCTCATATTAATTTGTTAAATGACTTATCACTGGAACCGAGTGACTGTCGTAACTATTTAAGAATGGTCGAATCAAATTATGTATTTATAAGTTACATAACACATATACACTACATTTAGTTTAGTTTTCTTTATTTTCCTTGTGTTTTCTCCATCCTTGGGGGGGGGGAAGGGGGGGGGACCTAAATTTTAATTTTTAGTTTAGAAGTGTCACAGATTAAATTGGCGTGAATCCTATCATCATCCTTACAGTCTTTCATAAGTCCTGAATCCACCTCTCCCAAGGAATGCCACAAAGCACGGTCCTGAGCCACCTACATCCATCGACTTCTCGCATGTCTCACCAGGTCGTCACTCCATCGAGTGGGGGGTCGCCCTACACTTCGCCTACCGGTACGAGGCTGCCACTCGAGAACCTTTCTTCCCCATCGGTTGTCGGTTCTTCGAGCATATGGCCGGCCCACTGCCACTTCAGCTTACTAATCCGTTGGGCTATGTCTGTTACTCTGGTTCTACTGCGGATATCCTCATTTCTAAGTTTATCACGCAGAGAAACCCCGAGCATAGTCCTTTCCATAGCTCGCTGAGCGACCTTGAGCTTCCTCATACGGCCAGCAGTAAAGGACCACGTCTAAGATCCGTAAGTCATCACGCATTGGTTGTACAATTTCGTTTTCAGGTTTTGAGGTATGTCTAACGAAAGTTGAATCCGTCGATTGACCTCTCGGTCGAAGTTCGACTTACCTAGTCGGACTATTTGTCTCAGGTAAACATACTCGTCAACAACTTCGAACTTAGTGCTCCCAACAACTACCGGCATAGGTACGACATGGCTGTTAAACATGATTTTTGTTTTGTCCATGTTCATCTTAAGACCTATCCGTTGGGAGACACTATTGAGGTCATTGAGCATAGAGCTTAGGTCCTTCAGCGATTCTGCGATAAGGACTATATCGTCGGCAAATCGAAGGTGTGTGATTTACTCGCCATTGATGTTAATACCGTATCCTTTCCAGTCCAGACGCTTGAAAACGTCTTCCAATGCAGCGGTGAAGAGTTTCGGGGATATAACGTCATCCTGTCTTACACCTCTCTGCAGTTGGATAGGTTTCGTACTCTGATTCTGTACTCGGATAGCCATCGTAGCTCTACTGTACAAACACTTCAGCACTTCGATATACCGACAGTCAACTTGGCACCGCTGAAGGGACTGCAGCACCGCCCAAATTTCGACGGAATCAAACACTTTCTCATAGTCCACATACGCAAGGCAAAGTGGCAGATTATACTCCTCTGTCTTCTGTACAATCTGCCGGAGGGTATGTACGTGGTCTATGGTACTAAAGCCTTTTCGGAAACCGGCTTGTTCGGGAGGCTGAAAGTCGTCAAGTCTGCGTGCGAGACAATTCGTAATGAGTCTCCAAAACAGCACGTAGACGCGGCTCAGAAGGGAAATCGGTCTGTAGTTCTTCAAGAGAGCGTTGTCGCCTTTCTTGAAGAACAAGACCACCGCACTTCTGCTCCACGCCTCCGGAGTAGTATAGCCACCAAGGAGGACGGAATTAAAGAGCTTCTGAAGGACTTCAACTACCAGTTTTCCCATCCGCTTTCAAAAGCTCCGCTGTAATTCCATCCTCGCCTGGGGCTTTTCCGTTTTTAAGGTGCTGGAGAGCCATTCTAATCTCACTCACACGACGTTCAGGATATCATCGGAATAGTGTCGAATAAGACTTGCTCTTGAATCGTTACTCACACTTGCGTGTGGCTCCAACAATGACGTTTACAGCTGCCCTCTGCCTCTCAATCTCACACAAAATCTCAGGTTTCCCGGACACGACGCTGCAACACTCGGTCTTCAACTTTGACAGTGGGCTCTTTCTTTGGCAACTTTGGAGCTTTGGTTCCGCTCGATCGCTTCTTCAATACAAGCTGTATTGAAGTTGGGTAAGTCCTGCCTCATGCATTTGGAGATTTGTCTGTTCAGTTGCCTGTATGCTGTCAAATCTGTTGAAGACTGAAGCCTCATTTCCCGTCTTACAGCCATGAGATTAAGAGTGTGATCGGAGAGTTTTTGTGTTTTACAGCGACGGGTCTTGCAGAACATAGCTCCGACCACATGGACAGTTTTCACGAGCTTGTCATTCATATCGTCCATTGGGTCGTAATCTTCTAGGCACTGAAAACGGTTTTGTAACTCGAGCTGAAAGGTATCGGATTTTTGGAGTAGAGCACGAGGGGACGGAACGTTGACTTCATTAGACGTGACCTCTCCAACTTAACATTTTGGTTGATTGTGTCTCTAACAGTGGCGTAGCGTGCCTTCGAGGGGCCCTGTATCAAAATTTGTTGGGGGGCCCCAATGAAGAGTAAAGATTTCATAAAAGGAACAAAAACGCTTGCATTGAATTCAAATTATTATATATTGATTTTAAGTTATTCATCATCATCGTTACAGCCCTTCATAAGTCCAAGGAATGAAAAAACGAATAAAGGAATAAAAAACATATACATAAAAATGGTCTTCAGTTCTCTATGTACACATAAATTATCGTCAATTATCACGACAACGGCAAAAGTACTAATTCCACTAGTTCATCATCATCATCATCATCATAACAGCCCTTCATAAGTCCATTAAAGAGCATAGGCCTCACCCAAGGAATGCCACAAAGCACGGTCCTGAACCACCTGCATCCATCGACTTCCTGCATGTCTTACCAGGTCGTCACTCCATATAGTGGGGGGACGCCCTACACTTCATCCGCCGGTACGAGGCCGCCACTCGAGAACCTTTTTCCCTATCGGTTGCCGGTTCTTCGAGCTATATGTCCGGCCCATGGCCACTTCAGCTTACTAATTCGTTGGGCCATGTCGGTGACTCTGGTTCTACTGCGCATATCCTCATTTCTAAGTTTATCACGCAGAGAAACTCCGAGCATAGCCCTCTCCATAGCTCGCTGAGCAACCTTGAGCTTCCTCATCCGGCCAGCAGTGAAGGACCACGTCTCAGTTCCGTATGTCATCACTGGCAACACGCACTGGTTGCACAATTTCGTTTTCAAGTTTTGAGGTATACCTGACTAGAAGATGTGCCGTTATTTCCCGAACGCTACCCAGTCGAGTCGAATCCCTCGATTGACCTCTCGGTCGAAGTTGGACTTACTTAGTCGGACTATTTGTCCCAGGTAAACATAAACGTCAACAACTTCGAGCTTAGAGCTACCAACAACTTCCGACATAGGTGTGACATGGACATTAAACATGATCTTTGTTTTGTCCATGTTCATCTTAAGACCTATCCGTTGGGAAAAACTATTGAGGTCATTAAGCATAGTGCTTAGGTCCTCCAGCGATTCTGCCATAAGGACTATATCGTCGGCAAATCGAAGGTGAGTGATGTACTCGCCATTGATGTTAACACCGTATCCTTACCAGTCCAGAAGCTTGAAAACGTCTTCCAATGCAGCGGTGAAGAGTATCGGGGATATAACGTCACCCTGTCTTGCACCTCTCTGCAATTGGATAGGTTTCGTACTCTGGTTCTGTACTCGGATAGCCATCGTAGCCCTACTGTACAAGCACTTCAGCACTTCGATATACCGACAGTCAACTTGGCATCGCTGAAGGGACTGCAGCACCGCCCGAATTTCGACGTAATTTTGATTGAAAGTCTTTGGGCTTTCTCATAGTCCACATACGCCAGAAATAGTGGTAAATTGTACTCCTCGGACTTCTGTACAATTTGCCGAAGGGTATGTATGTGGTATATGGTGCTAAAGCCTTTTTGGAAACCGGCTTGTTCGGGAGTAATGACTCTCGAAAACAGCATGTAGACGCGGCTCAAAAGGGAACTCGGTCTGTAGTTCTTCAAGAGAGCGTTGTCACCTTTCCGGAGTAGTGCCACCATGGAGGACGGAATTAAAGAGCTTCTGAAGGACATCAAGTATCGGTTTTCCACCCGCTTTCAGAAGCTCCACTGTAATTCCATCCAGCCTGGGATCTTGCCGTTTTTAAGATGCTGGAGAGCCATTCTAATCTCGCTCAGACTGACGTCCGAGATATCATCGGAATAGTGTCGGATAAGACTCGCTCTTGGATCGTTACTCACACTTACGTGTGGCTCCAACGATGATGTGTACAGCTGCCAATAGAACCTCTCAATCTCACTCAAAACCTCAGGTGTCCCGGAAACGACGCTGCCATACTCGGTCTTCAGCTTCGACAGTTGGCTCTTTCTGGCAGACAGATCTCTTGCAAAGACTTGGGAGCCCTGGTTCTGCTCGATCTTTTCTTTAATACGAGCAGAATTAAAGTTGCACAAGTCCCGCCGCATGCATTTGGAGATCTGTATGTTCAGTTGCCTGTACGCTGTCAAATCTACTGAAGACTGCAGCTATATACCCCGTCTAAAAGCCATTGAGATTAGAGTGTGATCGGAGACTTTTTGTTTCTTCTGCGGCGGGTCTTGCAAAACTTAGCTCAGACCGCATGGACAGTTTCCACGAGCTTGTCATTCATATCGTCCATTGTATTGCAATCTTCTAGGCACTGAAAACGGTTTCGTAGCTCGAGCTGAAAGGTTTCTGGACTTTGGATTAGAGCACGAGAAGGACGGAGCGTTGACTTCATTAGACGTGACTTCTCCAACTTAACGTTTAGGTTCAGTGTGCCTCTCACCATTCGGTGATCGCTGCCGGTTTTCACCCTCGCGATCACTGAGACATCACTGAATAGTTGTCGTCTGGTCGTCATAATAAAGTTAATCTCATTTTTTGTCGAACCGTCGTGGCTCGACCAGGTCCACTTCCTGTGGGGCCGCTTCTGGAAGAAAGAGTTCATCATAAAGAGTCCTTCTTTCTCCATGAAGTTCGCCAGCTGCTGGCCCTTTGGGTTCCGTTGCCCTATTCCGAATTTCCCTACTTTCAGCTCACCGTTCTCTCTTGTGCCTAGTTTTGCGTTGAAGTCTCCCATTAACACCGTATAGTGGGTTTTGGAGGAATGCATTGTTCTAGAGATATCCTAATACATTTCTTCCACCTCCTCATCGGCGTGTACCGAGGTTGATGCGTAAACCTGTATAACCTTCAGCGATTACCGTTCGGTGATTCTGAGTATAAGGTCCGCAACCCTCGTCGACACACTCCCAATCTTTACAACGTTGTTAACGAGAGACTTGTGGACGATAAATCCGACACCTCCTTGGGACAGATGGTCGCCCTCCTGGTGATAGAACAAATTGCCGGATTCGAGGATTACCGTGACCTCCCCCTCTCTTCAGACTTCGGATAATCCTATGACATTCCAGTGCAACTTGTCTATCTCTTCTTCTAGCTCCAGGACCTTCTCGTCAGTCCTCAGGGTGCGTGCGTTATAAGTTGCCATGTCGAGTCGTCGTAGGTGGCAACAGAACCTCCACCGGAGACTCTTAGCACCCCCTGCCTCGCTGTTACCATGGTCGCCACCTTAGCCAGGAATAGCGGGGCTGCCGGGGACTGGGGGCCATCTCTTCGTTACTTTCATGGGGGTATATTGCCATAGTTGCCACGCTTGGCGAGCGGGTTGGCAAGCGCAGTTTTTTTATTGTTGTTTTGCTGTTATCAGAAAGATGCTGCTGCCCATCCTCTGCCTCAGTTTCCGTCTGTCGCCTTTTACGACACCCACGGGAAGATATGGGGTTGTGAGTATTCTTACCCGCCACTACACGGGCTTATGAGTTATTACTTACAATAAATACTCCTAGGAACTAAGCTAGCCAAACAATTTAATTTTCGTGCCTTTTGTTCGGCGAACATAGCTGAAGACGATTTCAGTTTTACTAAATTCTTTACTTCTTTAGAGAATAGTGATAGCCTTTCCTGTCCCATTAGAAGTCCTTGGAGTTTTTGCTTACACACGTTGGGGGCCCCTGTAGCCCGGGGGCCCCGTATCATTGATACGGCTGATACGGCGGTAGCTACGCCCCTGGTCTCTAACCATTCGGTGATTCGCTACCAGTTTTCACCCTCGCGATCACTGACACATCAATGAACAGTTGTCATTTGGTCGTTATAATGTAGTCAATCTAATTTTTTGTCGTACGGAGCTTGACCAGGTCCACTTCCAGTGGGGCCGCTTCTGGAAGAAAGAGTTCATCATAAAGAGGGACTTTTTCTCCATAAAGTCGGCCAGCTGTTGGCCCCTTGGCTTCTGTTGCCCTATTCCATAATTTCCCTAATATCAGCTCACCGTTCTCTCTTGTGCCTAGTTTTGCGTTGAAGTCTCTCATTAACAACGTGTAGTGGGTTTTGAAGGAATGCATGGCTTGTGCCGAGGTAGGTACGTAAACCTGTATGACCTTCAACGAATACCGTTTGGTGATTCTGAGTATAAGGTACGCATCCCTCCTCGACACACTCTCCATCTTTACAACGTAGTTAACGAGATACTTGAGGACGATAAATTCGATACCTCCTTGGGACAGATTGTCGCCCTCCTGGTTATAAAACAAGTTGCCGGATTCGACGATTACCGTGTCCTCCCCCTCTCTTCGGATCTCAGATAATACTATAATAAGCCAGCGTAACTTGTCTATCTCTTCTTTAGCTTCAGGATCTTCTCGTCAGTCCTCATGTTGCGGTGCGTTGTATGTTGCCAGGTTGAGGCGTCTTAGGTGGCACTAAACCGGTGACCTCCACCAAAGATTCTTAGCACCCTCTGCCCCGCCGTTACCATGGTCGCCACCGTAGCCAGGAATAGCGGGGCTGCCGGGGACCAAGGGCCGTCTCTTCGTAACTTCCATATCATGGGGGATATTTGCCATAGTTGCTACGCTTGGCGAGTGGGTTGGCAACCGCAGAATATTTATTGTACTCTTGCTGTTATCAGGAAGATGATGCTGCTCATCTCCTGCCTGTCCCACTGTCGCCTCTTAAGACACCCACGGGAAGATATTAGTGGATATTTTTAACCGCCACTACACGGATTAATACAATGTAATGATATTATAATTTTTTTATAGTAAGTTTTATAATAAGTAAGTGGTTGCTGTGGCTCATAGACATCTACATCTATCCTCGATTGCGAATCAAAATGCAGATGCGTTGTCACCCGTGAGGACTAAGATGGAATGCCTCGTTTTCAGTAAAAAGGGTCTCTGGTTCTCTACACTCACTATACGAAACAATTTTACACTGGTATTCTGTGAGAGCGTGGTCCTTCCCCGGTAGAGCCAACCCATTCGTGTTTCAACTATACCAGTAATATAGCCACAGCATGGCACTATCTTGTAAAAAATGTTTAAAGTTTTCTAATTAAAAGGTTACATTGTAGGACCAACGACCTAATAATTGCTAAAATATCCACCTTTGTGATAATAGGTAGTTAATAAATGTCTCCTTGTGCGATAACATAAGGTTTTAATCGGCAAGGGAATAATAAATTTAATTTACATAACATTTTTTTTATAGTATAGGGTGACAAACGAGCACACAGTCCACCTGATGGTAAGTGGTTGCCGTGGCCCATAGACATCTACATTTATCCTCGTTTACGAATCAAAATGCAGATGCGTTGCCACCCGTGAGGGCTAAGATGGAATGCCTCGTTTCCAGTAAAAGGGGTCTCCGGTTCTCTACACTCACCATACGAAACAAAGCAGTGTTACGCTGGTATTCTGTGAGAGTGTGGTCCTTCCCCGGTCGAGCCGACCCATTCGTGCTACAACTATACTACTAATATAGATGCAGCATGGCTCTACCACGTATATTTATCATATCACACGTCATATTTCTATATATATACAATATTGAAAACTATAATAAAATAGCTAAAACTAAAAACTTAAATTATCATACACTTCTACTTTCCGTGGTATCGTGCCAAGAACGCTGGCTGCATTTCCTCGCTGAATGGCTATACTTAGCCTTCGAGCCAGAAAGAAATAGAGAACTAACCTTCTTATCACCAGCAGCGATGACCAGTCGCGCATACAGTTCCTTCAGGAACTTCAGCGCACGCGTATTCCACTGACCAATAGTCTCTACAGCAAATGGCAATATTTTAATAATTTAATAGCTGGTGGGTTGGATCATCGCCAGCAACAAATTCATTGCGCTGATTTAGCAGTGCTCGATGATGAAGGAAAAGGTCGTGAGGAAACCTTTCTTTCTGTCGAATAAAACTAACGAGGACTGGGTGAGCGGACTATTGCTCCAATATCCTTTCAAAATCAAAAGGAGGTCTGTCCAGCTGTGGGACGTATAAACCTGTGTCGATTAGAATTGGTCCTACTTACAAAAGAATGATTTACGTTGTTTTGTGATATCAAGTGTTAAAGTATAAGCCGGTGCACACAATATGAACTGAGTGAACATTTACTGTAACGTAAAATTAAAATCTATTAAAGTAAGCGATAAAAATTTGTCACATCAATCTTTGGTGCTTTTACTTTCTGATATATTGAGGTTAATTTCTCCATACGTAGGTTTAATTGTACATTATAAAAAAATAAGATTTCAGCCTGTATGATTCCTTCCATTCATTTTTAAATGAGTTGTAGAGCGGGACAAGGTCAGCTGATGGCGGATTTTACACATTTTTTTATATACAATATGTTTGATTTAACAGCTAGCGTTCTTGGCACGACACCCCGGGGAGTAGGACTGTATGATAATTAAGTTATTCGTTTTAGTTTTTTTTTAATTAGTTTTTTAATATTGCATAAATTAATAAATTTTTGAAACAAATTTAATAAAATTGGTTTTCATAGACATGCAGGTTTTTTTTAAATTTTAATTAAATAAGCATTGTTTAAATTGGGTATTCCGCTTAAATCAATGGGTAGGTCTCTCGCAAATAAAATTTGTTTTTGGAAAAAAACTATTTGGGGTAATGGATATTCTAACACCGCCCCTAAAATGTCACTCAAGTCAAAACCGAAGCTTTGAATATGTACGTAAGTTCGGCAGTCAATATTGAATTAAAACAATGTTCATAGGAAGAAAAATGCCGTGCATTCAATCATAAAAGGGGCATTGAGTCGGTTCAAAATTAAAGAGCAAATGTTTAATAGAAACAAACAGTCTTCCGTTCCCTACACAAAAACAGTATGTCCGTCTGTTCCGAGCGATTATAGTAAAAAACGATCTCACTTCTAACAGCTACGAATGACTAACGCACCCGGAACGCTCTCACGGACCATCTATCCCACTTGTATATGTATATATATTATATACTCCGGTTTTATAGTATTCTGGTCTTTATTCTGAACTATAGAGCCGACCCTTCGGCCAATGCCCTCTCCTTTTCACAAACTTTTTGGGGTTCACTACTCGAAATTGTATACAAGGACTATTTCTGATACTTTTCTGTGACAGTCTTTGTTATTTAAGAAGAGGTATGATCGTTATAACTTGAGCCGTAAAAGTTTCTGGGTATTACTTAAAATATTTTTTGAAAAATAAAAATAAAATAGAAAGGAATTAATTAGTTTATTGCATTTTAAACTATTAAATAATAACAAATAAATAATCGTTGCAGAATCAAGCGATGTATCAAAGATACGGAGAGTACAGTGACAGAATAAATAAGTATAATTACCTAACGTAAAATATTTTATTTTAATTTTAAAAATGTTCTCCTGTATCATGGATGCGTTTTACATATATAAAATTGCACAATGACAAACTTACAGACCTGAAAAAATTATTTGTAGGCCATAGATCCTCATGTTTCGCGCGGGACTCGAACCCGTGGACTTCTGCGCTGCAACTCAATGCTCAGCCAGCGCGCCTCCGAGCAGTCAAAGCCAAGTCGAAGTAAAAGTAAATTTACAGCCTATGTACGTTCCAAGGCTGAACTCAAGCTGCACCGCTGCAACCGCTGCACTGCCCCAATGTATATTGGCCATTTCACATGTGTTGCTTATTTCTTTTGTTTCTTTTTTTAATACTAATCAAAGATATATTTATGTAAATTTCATTAAAATACAGAAATTAATAAATTAAAAAAAACCCATTTCATTCGAATGTGTTATATGTCGGCAACAAAGGGGTGGATCCAACCGAGCGTCTGGTTCTTGAACATGATTTGTTTTTGCTACCTGTGGGAATCGAACCAGTGGGCTTAGACAAGTGGCAATCGCTCCGTGTCTAATCCATTTCGAAAATCGATTTCGTCTTAGCGATATCAAACGTAAAGTTGTAGACAAAGTGACATCGGCAAACTTAACGCTAAGTCGAAGCGTTCTTTCGATAAAAAACCACTTCTTGACTATGGTTTCAAAATGAAACGTCAAATTCAAGGTGCGCTAAATATAAACAAACTATTCTTGATATGGTGTTAAAATTAACTAGTGAATTAAAGAATTCAAAGGTTTGTAAAATAATTGTGAGTGCCAAAATTTGACGTTGCCCTCGAACATCTACGTTTTCTGGAGGAGGAGAAAAGAGACAGGCAGCTATATGATCTGGAGACTCGAAGGATAGAGGTTGACCACGTGCGTAATCAAGTGTTACGCATGTTTGCAGACATTGAGCAAGCATGGTTTCACCACTATCGGAGTAAGGACAATACGGAGCAATTAGACCATACTCCATAAGTACTACATTTAATCAGGCTTGTATTCCACGAAAGGTTAGGCAGAGGTGTACTGCATACCCATATTTCGCCAAACGAGTCCCGTATAACAGGGGGCGAGCCTATTTCCATTAACAGGGCACAAATTTAGACTCCAAGCTCCTATTGAGACATTTCTAATGGAAAATCTCAATAACACTGCCCGACCCGGGAATCAAACCCGAGATCTAACGCGTAGATATCGGCCACTATTAAAATTCGTGTGTAAAAAATAGTTTAAGACAATGTTAGAAATACTTTACTTTCAACAGCTTTAGAGATTTTTAAATTTATTTCTAATTAGATTTATTTTTAGTACTGATAGTATTTTTAGGTTTTTTCTGCCGACTTCCAAAAAGGAGACGGTACTCAATTCGAGTGTATGTTTTTTTTAATGTGTGTTACCTCATAACTTTGTACTGGGCAAACCGATTTCGATGATTCTTTTTTTATATGAAAGCTGATAGTTCTCGTGTGGTCCCATATGAATTTGATCAAGGTCAGACCAATGGTTATTGAGTTATTCTTAAATAACCTATATTGAAGTCGCTTATATTGAAGTCGGCTGTACAAAATTTTTAATTTTAAATTATTTAAGTTTAATATTGTTATTTAATGAGTAGATAAGTGAGTGTATGTACCTAGATAGTTATTATTCATGTTGGTCTAATAAAATAAAAGAGTTAAATTATATAATTATAACATTTTGTTTGACTATTTTTTAATTTAACCCCAATTAAGTTAAGACAAGCACAGGTGAATGATGACATCCAATAAAAAAAATATTTAAAATGTCGTCTCTATAATTGTGTAGAGACTGATTTATTAATTGAGAAATCAATCCCACTAAAAACATAACAACCAATAATTTAAAATTAAAAATTTTGTACAGCCGACTTCAATATAAGCGACTTCAATATAGGGTATTTAAGAATAACTCAATAACCATTGGTCTGACCTTGATCAAATTCATATGGGACCACACGAGAACTATCAGCTTTCATATAAAAAAAGAATCATCCAAATCGGTTCGCCCAATACAAAGATATGAGGTAACACACATAAAAAAAAACATACACTCGAATTGAGTACCGTCTCCTTTTTGGAAGTCGGCAGAAAATGCAAGTCTCACAATGGAATTCTACCGCAAAAAGTTGTGAGATTGAAAATACAAACATTGCAAGGCTGAAAAAAATCTTGTAAAAGGAATGGTCACATCATGTTACTTTACTTTTCTGCCGACTTCCAAAAAGGAGACGGTACTCAATTCGAGTGTATGTTTTTTTTTATGTGTGTTACCTCATTACTTTGTACTGGGCGAACCGATTTCGATGATTCTTTTTTTATATGAAAGCTGATAGTTCTCGTGTGGTCCCATATGAATTTGATCAAGGTCAGACCAATGGTTATTGGGTTATTCTTAAATAACCTATATTGAAGTCGCTTATATTGAAGTCGGCTGTACAAAATTTTTAATTTTAAATTATTTGTTTAGTAAGTTTCTTAGTCCAATCCAAGAAAGCAAAAAGTGAAACATTTAGTAAAATTTTATATATTAGTATTTGTCTATACAACTAACAATACTTAATATTTAACAACTGGTTACAAATATTGGCACAGTTGAACAATTATACACTCTATAAATTGATGCAAAGAACATCAACAGCTGACCAACAATTAGCCATGTTGTATTGCTTTTCTAAATGGTTCAAGTATTCGCTAAGTTGTCGAATAAAGGGTTCGACATCTCAGCGATTTCGAATGTCATAATTTAAAATAAAATATTTTGTACAGCCGACTTCAATATACGTTATTAAGAATAACTCAAAAACTATTAGTCAGACCTTGATCAAATTCATATGGAACCACACGAGAACAATCAGCTTTCAAATAAAAAAAGAATCATCGAAATCGGTTCACCCAGTAAAAAGTTATGAGGTAACACACATAAAAAAAACATACAGTCGAATTGAATACCGTCTCCTTTTTGGAAGTCCGTCCCTTGGGTGTGGCCAAGGGACGGATGGTGGATTCCCTTATTCTTTCACCACACGTCAAAGCAAACTGTAGCACTTGCCATTTTTTTTTAATTAAATTGACCTTGAAATTATTTTAAATTGTACACCAACTTTTTAAGGGTCAAAACACCCATTAATATTAAGGATTTGTTTACACCTGTCATAAAAAGCTGCTGTTCAAATTTTACGTCACATTAACAAACGATTTCTTATCTATTACGTTGTATAATATTTTTATTACGTTCTGTTTTATTTCAGTTTTAAAATTATGTAATGATTTTTTACGTGGTTGTTTTTTTATGAATATATAATAATTACGCAAAATTACACGTGCACGGAGTTCATTGAACTTCAACAATGAAAAACTTTTCCTGTATCGATTGCATTTCCGTATTGTTCGAAATTCGATTTGGAGTGGTGACCGTTCTCAGAACTTGAGTGTTATAATTTAAAATTAAAAATTTTGTAAAGCCGAATTCAATATAAGTTATTTAAGAATAACTCAAAACCTGTTGGCCAGACCGTGTTCAAATTCATATGAGACCACACGAGAACTATCAGCTTTCATATAAAAAAGAATCATCGAAATCGGTTCACCCAGTATAAAGTTATGAGGTAACACACATAAAAAAAACATACAGTCGAATTAAGTACCGTCTCCTTTTTGGAAGTCTGCAGAAAATGGAGTACTCGTTCGGTGGTTTTTATTACGGACGTATATCGAATGTTTCAACCCACAACTATGGTGGTCCTAGATCGGGTGTGTGATTGACATGGTAAAAGCAGCCGCGGCTTATAGGGTTATCCTCCCGAACGCTTAGTTTTTGTTTTGCGTTTGCATTGTTCTCGTAGATAAGCCAATGTCGAGCATCTTCTAACTTAGTACCTACAGGGATAAATTATGGTATGAATATTCGTCAAGCTGAATATATATATGATGTATAAGTTTTTCTAATCTATACTCTATACAAATATATAAAATTGGAGTGTCTGTTTGTAATGTCAAAATAACAGTTTTTTACTAAATGCATATGAAAGTATATACGGTACTTATAACAAAAACACATCTTTTAAAATTTTTGTCTGTCTGTATTTCTATCTGTCTTTCTGTCTGTCTGTCTGTCTGTTTGTTCCGGCTAATCTCCGAAATGGCTTGACCGATTTTGATTGGACTTGCACAAGCAGATAGCTGATATTATAAGGAGTAACATAGGCTACTTTTATTTTAGAAAAATTATTAGGGTTGCGTGCAAAAAAATTTAAACCCATGAAATCCAATGGTAATAAATTCACGCGGACGAAGTTGCGGGGAACAGCTAGTTTGAGTATGAATATATACGATGCATAAGTTTTTAGTTTTGCTTTTGCTTATTCCAATGTAACTCTACAAAGTAGGAGTCATCATGCAACTTAAATATTTTTGTAGTACGAATGGGTCGGCAGGTTGGCACGACTGGGGAAGTACCACGTTCTCACAGTATGCCAGCATAATGCAGCTGTTTTTCGTACGGCGAGTGTAGAGAACATGCACATCTTCAAGGGTGACTTCAACGCATCTGTATTTTGATTCTTCATCGGGGATCGATGCCACAGCACCCACTTACCATCAGGTGGACTGTGTACTCGTTTGCCATCCTTATTCTATAGAAAAGAGAATAAGCGCTCCTAAAATCTCATATTAGCTTAAAGCGACAGTAGCATTATGGTTAAGAGTGCGGACTGCAAACTTAGACATCGTGGGTTCGAATCTGCCAATCGACTATCGTCGTTAACTACTCTTAATACAGGCATTGTTTACTTGGAGTGGTTAATGGAGTATCTGTAATGTTAATAGCGTTACAAGTACTCATTTTTTTATAGGATAAGGGTGACAAACGAGCACACAGTCCACCTGATGGTAAGTGGTTACTGTGAACTATATAGATCTACATTTATCCTTGTTTGCGAATCAAGAGTGAGGACTAAGGTGGAATACCTCTTTTCCAGTAAAAAGGGTCTCCGGTACTCTGCACTCACCACACGAAACACGACAATGTTAAGCTGATATTTTACGCTGGTATTCTGTGAGAGCGTGGTCCTTCCTCGGTCGAGCCGACCCATTCGTGCTACAACTATACTACTAATATAGCTGCAGCATGGCTCTACCACGTAAAAAGGTCTTCAGATTTTGAAATAACTCGAATACCAGTCGAACCTGTTGATGCAGAAAGGTAAATAGCCAACGCCGCCAACGGAATCCCTCCTCAATGGTAACAATGAAATTCTTAATCACAATTTTATGTATATACTAGCTGTTCCCCGCGACTTCGCCCGCGTGTAATTTAGGGTTTTAATTATGACGTGCGGAACCCTAATTATTTTTCTAAAATATGAGTAGCCTAAGTTACTGCTTATCACATCAGTTATCTGTCAGTGAAAGTTCCGTCAAAATCGGTAAACCGTTTCGGAGATTTTTTTCATCTTTTAAAAACGTTACCCCCACACTAGGATTTTCTCCTCTCTTTGTAATAAGTACCGTATAAATTTTCTGATATTTTGACATTACAAACAGACACTTCAATTTTATTTATCTGTATAGATTTATCACGTGCTGAAAGACATCCTAAGGAAACCTAAATGTCTGAGAAATAAAAAAAAATATTTCGAGGACTTTTTTCGTCGTATCCTCTTCATTTGATTGCAAGAGGCGCTTAACGTGTCAGACCAAAATTGATGTCCATTGTTTTGTTACCTATAATTAGGTTGAAAAATATATCCTTAAAATTAAAATAAAAATTCAGACATAACATTAGATAAACGAAAAAAAAATATAATAAATAAAATTTAAGTGACTGTCTGTATTTTGGAAAACCTGCCTTTTATTGAGCTGACGGGGTAATTTGCATGCCATGAATTGAATATGAATTGACATGAACCACCATTTTTAAAATTTTCATTTATCTGTCTTTCTGTCCGGGCTAAACTTCGAAATGGCTGAACCAATTGTAATTAATCTTCACGAACAGATAGAAAGCAAGTTCAGGAGTGCTCTAGGATATTATATCCGAAAAATTAGAACATTTAAAAATAAACGAAAAATTGATAAATCTAAAGAAAACTTACAGCTATCGTAGATATTATAGACTGCGCTCTTTAATTTAAGACAGCAATCGTTTAAAAGACAGGTTGGCCAACCGCAGTTTTTTATAATTTTGAATTGTTATCAGAAAGATGCTGCTGCCCAACTGTTCGGTTCGGGACGGTATGGGGTTGGTGAATATTCTTACACCACTACTGCACGGATGATGATTTGAAGACTGAAATTTGATAAATATAGAAATATTTCGATTTCCTTTTTTTTATGTACCATACTACATACAAAATGTCTTAACTTACTTAAGTGATTAACTTAAATATAAATAACGTCACATCAATAAATCCTACCCAGGCGTAGCAGTCAGGTCGCTAGTAATAAATATAATGATAATAACACTTTTAAAAATTATATACTTAAAGTATAATTAATAAGTTATATGTAATATAAAAGCAGGTGGCTCAGGACCGTGCTTTGTGGATTTCCTAAGGGGAGGCCCGTGTTCAGCAGTGGACTGGTGAAGGGTTTGTGTAATGATAATGATGATGACGACGATATACAGAATGCAGAATGAAGAATGAATGCATTTGGCACTTATTGACATTTAACAAATATCGGATTCGATACGAATGAGTGCATCAATGACTTTTTCTGCCACCACTAAAAAGTGAGGTACAATATTTGACAGATTTCATAACGGGGAAGGTAATTTGTTCGGAAAATGTAAAAGTTATTATTTCTTTTTGTACTATTGGCTATATTTTATATTAATAACATTAAAAATAAATAAACCAAATCACGGATATTCAAAAAAAAGTTATAAATGTGCAAAAAATTAAAGAGCACACCACTGACGTTTCGTGTATTAATATAATACTCTAGAAACTGATAAACTTTTATTAAAAAAAACAACCTCTCAATTAAATTACATTTTGTAACAAAAAAAACTTTACCTCGGTGCCAGCTAGCGACATCTGGTGAGCAGAAAATTATTAGCCCTCATTATACCGAATTATAAATGGGGAAATAGGGAAAAATAATTACCATCGTGTAGGGCAGTTTAAGAGAATAAATACATCACCCCATACGTACCGAGGGTTTCTGCTATGGGAATGTTAGAAAGATCTTGTGAATTTCTAAAGATGGTTCACGTTTACACCAGACGTAAAATTCTCAGATCGAGACGGAGAGTGACGTCAAGAGTGCGAGACGTCTGGTATTGCGATGGTCAATTCGCCTACCAAGCGTGAGGATTAAGGCAAAAACAACGAGAGAGACCCATGTTCAGCACATGTCACAGTACTTTTACTGGCTGATGAAGAAGAAGCCAATTACAAAATGATATCTTCATAGCTGCTTTCGTGTCATTATCATCACGATTACAGGCCTTCCTCAAGAAATGCCACAAAGCACGGTCCTGAGCCACCTGCATCCATCGACTTCCTGCATGCCTTACCAGGTCGTCACTCCATCTAGTGTGGCGACACCCTATATTTCGTCTACCGGTTCTAGGCTGCTACTCGAGAACCTTACTTCCCCATCGATTGTAGCTTACTAACATGTACATCTACAGAATACCATAGGAAGCTACCAACTAAGCAGAAAGTGTTATGGTGCCAGTGCTACAACTGTATGCGCAAGATGCACTCACTCGCCCTGAGCCCTAACTAATTACCTGTGCCAGATGTAACGCATCTACCGCTATTATCGAAGACCTAAGATGCAGTGGCGGAGTCACCACAGTTTTTGTATAAATGTTTATTGTGCTTATTATAGCTGCAGCACGTATGGGTCAGCTCAAACTTGTAAGGAGCACGCCCACCCAGAATACCAGTATAAAATGGGAGCATAATGCTGCTGTGTTTGGTATGGTGAATGACAAGAAAGGTATTCCATTTTTGGCCCTCAGGGGTGATATCTGCATTTTGATTCCTAATCCAGAATAGATTTAAGTGTCTTTAGATATGTCACAGTATCCACTTAACATCAGATGGACTACATACGACACTGATGCATTTATTTATCGTAAGGGTGACCCTTACGATAAAAAATTGCATCAGTGTCGTGGAACACTCGGTTGGAACGAAGTTCCTTTCGTAGTATATTATTATTGATAAACGTATTATATTATTGATTAACAAATACAAATAAATTACTATAATACGATTATAACTATTAAAATGAAGAGTCAATTAAAATAATATATCTTTCATGGAAAAAAAAAGAAAAAGTGCGAGGGAGATGGATATTATTTCATCTCGCTCGCACTATAGAAAGGGTTGTGCCGGAAAAATCTTACACTTTTTCTCGCCTAGCCCCCACTCGCCAAATTCGTACCCTGCGGTAAGGAACTTCGTTAAAACTCGATATCGTACATTGAAGAATCTATACATTGAAATATCTATTTAAAATGCGCGAATTCTTAACATTAAAATATCTATTCAGAATTCGTGAAAATGGTCTTACATTAGACTAAGTGAATATCATCCTAGTACTTTTTTTTATAGGATAAGGGTGACAAACGAGCACACAGTTCACCTGATAGTAAGTGGTTGCTGTAACTCATAGACATCTACATTTATCCTGAATAAAGAATCAAAATGCAGATGCGTCGTCATCCGCGAGGACTAAGATGGAATGCCTCTTTTCCAGTAAAATGGGTCTCCGGTTCTCTACACTCATCAAACGAATCACAGCAGTGTCAAGCTGCCATTTTACGCTGGTATTCTGTGAGAGCGTGGTCCTTCGCCGGTCGAGTCGACCCATTCGTGCTACAACTATACTACTAATATAGCCGCAGCATGGTATTCAAGCTTGAGTTGAGAACCGCTTTATTTTTTTATTGTGCGAGCAGCTATGCAGGTTCAAAAAGACGAGTACCACTGCGACCAGTAAGATCTATCGTGATCGCTGCTGTGGCTATAGTTCACAGCTAAGTCTAGTCTGGTATATCTTTAATGAACTGTAGTAGTTGCGTAGCTGTGAGTAATTTCACTTCTTCTGGGCATGTACGTATTTTTCCAGAGTATTACGTTTGTGCACTTAGTGTCCACAATCAGGATGTGCAGTGTTTCTTCCGTTAAGGATCAGAATCGGCACATCCTTGAGTTGTTTAGTCCCAAGATGGATATGTGCTTTGTTAAACAACAGTATCCAGGACAAGTTACGCAGTTTATTCGTGCTTAATCCCAGGACTTCTGAATCTTTCTGAATCATAAGCCCGGATTAAGGTGATCGCTTATCTGCTCCTCCTTATCTAATTTCCATTTCCACGTTCTTTAAAGAATTTTTTTATTGGTATCTAGTATCTAACAGTATTTGATAAATACTCGTACTTGTATGTGTTTTTTTCTATAGGAGAGGGGGCAACCGAGCATGCGGCTCACCTGATGTTATCTTTCAGTATAATCTGTATAAGGAAGATGATACATTTGAGAATACTTTTTGCAATTCTTTACACTTAAATAAAGTCTACCTGATGGCTACTGCAGTCTATGGACATCTGCAGTCAAGTTTAAACAAAGAAGGTTATAGATGCCTTGTCACCACTGAGGACTAAGATGAAATGCCTCACAGCCTGTTAGGCATTTCATCTTAGAGACCTGTGTTGTAGAGCCGTAGTAGCTCAGGGGCTTAACGGTTCCCGCCTGCACCAATGCAACTGTGAATTGCATTTTTAAGTGCGAACTTACCACGTGCTAGGCGGTGAAGGAAAACATCGTGAGGAAACCTGCAAGTCTGGGAGATTATAAAATATATATATTTCGAAGACATGTGAATAGCGCGGCGAATAATTCCTTGATCTAAAACCTTCTCCGCAGTGAATGGAGGACTGTGCCCAGCTGTGGGACATAGGTATATAGGCTGTAACTTTAACTTCACCTTTCTGCAATTATACTACCTCTATAGACCCTTCATTACACTGCAGAGCAAGCATTGCTTTTTGAATGCAGAGATACGTAAGGGTGTGGTACCCACCCAGACAGAATCTAAGGCAGAAAAACTGTCTCATCACCTAGTAGTTTTACGGCTCTTTAGATATTTCTTCGCTGTTTCTAGTTGAGTTCATCTACTGTCATTTTTAAAGTTTACAACATAGATATAAATCGTTACGCGTTACGAATGCATTTATTATTAGGTTATCATCGCGATGGCAGCACGCTTTAATTGTTTAAATGCTACCTGGGCATGAAAGTACTGTAAAGCATTTAAATTGAGCGCAATATGTAGATTTATTTCGTAACTATAATAACGTAGTCACTTACGCATCCACTCGTTGACGTGTCCGTAGAAAAATAAAGTAGTACATTAAAGAATAACATATCAAACACGGAATCTTTATATTTTTGTTGTTTAGAATTGTTGCCCGCACACAAGGAGTTACTAATATATTCTATGGATTTACATACTTTTTCCTAAAGAATGATTCTATCTTCACATGTTTTCCTTATTTATCATGGCACAGATATATGTATAAAAAAATAAAAATAAAATCTTTATATATAAAAATTACGTGTCACGTTGTTTGCCCGCGATGAACTATATATCTATATATATCTATAAATATCTAAATAGTGCTCCTCAAATCTATTTCTTATATTCAATCCGAATGGACCTTTAATTGTGTGAAAAGTGATTTATGACAAAAATCCCTTTTAAAGTGAAGACAATACTGTCTAAAGCATCGATAACTGCACCAGCGAGCGCGGCGATGTACTTCACCTTCGCGGGACCAGTGGCTATTTTTTAACTCGCTCGCACACTGACCCGGTGTTCTAAGCATACAGTACTGCGCGTGAGTTGTGTATTTACTATCTTACGCTGTAAATAAGCCATTCTTGAAGTTGTCTGTATCATTGTACACTAAATTCTATATTCTTTTTTGCAACTGCTACAATAAATATAATTCGATCTCCACCTACTACCGCCGGCGGCTCGCAACCTGACTTGTCAAAAATGCCGGCAGATAATATTTCCGATACACAAATTACTTTTAGAAAACGTAAACAACCAACAGATCGTGAATGCCAGTGCTCGGATGAGATTAAATTGGTGCGAAATGAGTTATCACGAATCACTTCCTTACTAGAAAACTACATTGGGTCAAATACACAAATAATGAGCCAAATGAACCAGAGTATCGTTGAAGTTAAGAGTGAAATCACCGATCTACGGGCCTCGCACGAACAAACTTGATTAGCTCTAATGTAGCAGAAATTAGTATACAAATCCAAGACATTAAGACCGCCACGTCCAAAATTTCTTTAGAAAACAGACATATAAAAACTCAATTATCGCAGTTGCAGTTAAAAGTATCACACGGTGAGGACAAAATAAAGCTAATTGAAAACGACTTTAAACAATTATGTTTAAGCTCGCCAGCCACTCAAACTAATCAGCTGTTTGTAAATGAGCAAATTATTCGCGAAGTCCAAGAGCGCAAAAAGAGAGAAAATAATATAATTATAGTTGGCATACCAGAACAAAATTCCACCAGCACCGAAGAGCGAATCCTCAAAGACGAGGTTGAGGTTCTAAATATTATTTCAATGATAGAGAAAGAAATTCCGAAACCAAATAAGGTTTTCCGCATTGGCAAGTATAATCCGGGAAAACAACGAAGGGTTAAAGTCTGCTTTGACAAACCAGAGACAGTCAAGGTGCTCCTTCGCAACAAAGAGAAATTACCAGATAGTATAAAAATGTTCTCGGATCAAACACCGGCTCAACAAAAATACTTCCTGAATATAAAAGATGAACTTTCACGACGCACAGAAAATGGAGAAAGTGATCTCACAATAAAATATGTCAACGGCATACCAAGTGTTATAAAATCGGTTTCAAAAAACTTCAATCACCAATGATAAATAGCACCCTACCCGATACCATAAACTATCAAATAGTTAACGACTACCAACTTATCCACACTACAAAATCACGTTTATCATTTCTTTACTTAAATGCTCGTAGTATTCGGAAGAAAGGCAAACTCGTTGAACTTAAATGCATTATACAATCAATATCAACAACTGTACACATTATTTTGCTCACAGAATTTGGATACAGACCGAAAATCAAACTTTACAACTACAAATCACTAACTACACACTTTACTCCAACTACAGGACGGATATAAGAGGAGGTGGAGTATCGGCATATGTACATAATAGCTTAAAACATAACCTTATCGAATCAACTTACCAAGACGGAAATAACTACTTATGGATAGAAATTGAAAAATTTGCACTGGATGTTGGCGTGGTCTATAATCCTGGATACACAAAGTTTCAAAAATTTTTGGAAGTATACGACAAGCAATTACAGCATCACAGGAGAGCAATAGTTTTTGGAGATTTCAACATTGACCTGTTGACAAAAAACAAGAAATTAAAACAGTACAAACAAGTAGTCAATGAATCAGGATACAGATTACTCAACAAAATCAACTAAACATATTGTACAAGAGACTCCACCACAAAGAAATCGATCATAGACCATGTTAGCACTAACCTAAGAGGTGACCATTTCAATATTGCTATGATCAACTCACCTATGACAGACCATAAACAAATTTATGTGCAATTAAACAGATTTAAACCACAAAAAAAAATACGGACACGCTATGAAGCAATCAACTATAAGAAACTATATAACTTGATAGAATTACACGGGCTTAGAGAAGACTTAAATTACAGTCAATTAGAAACTAAACTAAAACAAAATGTAGAAGACAGGAAAGTAATAAAAACTAAAATATTAAATCCACCTCAAGAAGACTGGATTAATAACAACATACTTACTGGCATTAGTCAAAGAAACTATCTGTGGACACAATACAAAAATAATCGAGAAAATGAGACATTAAAAAAAGAGTTTAAGTTGAAGAGAGTCGCAGTGGTTAGGCAGATCCAAACTACGAAGAATTCCTACTATTATAAACTATTTCAAAATTATATTAATAACCCAAAAAAAAAATGTGGCACCTTATAAACAATCTAGCAAACAATAAAATCAAACAAAATTGTGCTTCTCCAAAACTTATTGTAGATTCCAAATTAATCAGTAACACAGTCGAGATTTGTGAGGTTTTTAACGAATATTTTTCAACTATTGGCTCCCAATTAGCAGATAAAATACCTAAGAAATATCATAGTAGCGCTACTTCTCCTTTCTCCAAAACACAAACAGTAAATGGTAATGAACTTTCTACACTAGCCCCATGCACTGCTATTGAAATTAGCAAAATTATACAAAGCCTTGATTCTAATTCTAGTAGTGGTATAGACAGAGTTAGCACAAAAGTGATAAAGTGCCTACAAAATTTTATAACACATGGCTTAGCTCGATGTTTCAATAAACTTATGATCGATGGAGAGTTTCCAGATACTATGAAGGTTGCAAAGGTAACACCAATCTATAAGTCGGGACTTAAAACCGACCCAGGAAACTATCGTCCAATATCAATATTGCCGGTCATGTCAAAAATTTTTGAAAAAAACATACATAACCGCTTAGTAAATTACTTAAATTCTTTTAACTTTATATCAGAACGGCAATATGGATTTAGAGCCAAAAGTAGCACCACTACCGCAACGATCGATTTAACAACGAAAATAAAGGATAGTATAGATAAACGGCAAGTGATTTTAGGTGTTTTTATCGATTTAAAAAAAGCCTTTGATACTGTAAGTCACAAATTGCTATTAGAAAAACTTGAAAGAATCGGTATCAAAGGAAGTGCTCTTAAAATACTTAAATCATACCTATCAAATAGATTACAAGTGGTAAAGCTGGATAATTTTCAAAGTCGTGCCTTACCTGTCACGCATGGCGTGCCACAGGGATCCATACTGGGGCCACTCCTATTTCTAGTCTATGTAAACGACATCGCAGAACTAGGGCTACATGGTCATATAACTCTGTACGCTGACGACACATGTCTGTTTTATTTCGGATCTAATATACATGATATTATCTCGCAAGCGCAAGAAGATCTAGAACTATTGTTTGAGTGGTTCCAATACAATTTGCTAACGGTAAACACTTCTAAAACATGTTACATAATTTTTAAATCAAAAAACAAAACTATACCATCACATGACCCATTGACAATTGATAACATCCCCTTAGAACAAAAAACCTGCGAAAAATACCTAGGCTTGAGAATGGACAACTACTTAACATGGAATAACCAAATAGATCACATTAAAAAGAAACTTTCGGCACTTACTGGATCACTTCACAATATTTCCCATTGCCTACCTAAAAAAATGCGGTACACTATTTATAACTCTTTAGTCAAATCACATTTAATTTATCTTATTGAAATTTGGGGCAACGCTGCTAAAACTAAGTTACAGGAACTTCAAAGGATACAAAATAAAATAATAAAAATACTTTTTCACTATCCGTATCTAACACCAACTTGTAAAATTTTCAAAGAAACAAAACTTATGAACGTTCAACAACTACATATACAACGTGTCCCAAAATTCAACGATAAGCCAACACCGGAGGAGAGACCTGCCCCGGACTAATCGGGGAAAAAAAGAAAAAAAAATATATCCCAATTATATTTTAAGTTATATAAAAAAAATTAAATTCTTCAGAAATTGAGACCGTTTATGATATTTTTCACTACCATGACCACAATTTTTTAAATATTTTTTTTTATAGGCAACCTGAATAGTACTGCTATCTACCACAATTATTAAAAACTCCAGAATAACTCTTGTTTTATCACGAAAATTAATGAAACTTATTTTATTCCCTAAATTTTTTGAAGACTTTTACTTTTAACCAAATTTAACTTATCGTGGTGTAAAAAAAAAGTATGAACACTAGTATGGCAAGTTTTTTTAAAAATTCACGCAACTAACCAACATTCCAAAATGGAATACTGGAATAAATGGAATACTTTAGGAAAACAAGTTATAAAAAAATATGGGCCTATTATTTCTAAAGAGGGGCCAAATTCCTTAAATTGTAATTGTCAGTAATCACTTTTACTACATGCCCAAAATGGGTTCCTGTTAAAATTTCTAGGAATTCGAATGGGGTATTAATACCTTAGATGTTAGAGAGAGATAGATAGATAGAGATATTTACGTAAAAAATAGACAACAACAGGGCAGGTAGAGAAGCTGTTATTATTCTCAGCAAGTCGGTTCAGTACGCTCTGCTCCTTTGTTTACTGCGCACCGTTCCCAATTTAACTTACGTGGCCTTTGTACATACTATCGACTTTTGGCTTGGCTTTTTGGACTGGAATCGACCTGCAAACTTAACTGATCTGGCATTATTTGGACTGGAAGTGATCTGCAAACTGAACTGACCTGGCATTATCTTGGACTACGATTGTGTGTTTTGTGATTTAGAGTTCTGGCGCATTTTGGACTGTTTGGCGTTTAACATGCCGCAACCGTACACACCACAGGAATACGTTAAAATGCATTTAATCTATCGAGAATGCCGATGTAATGCTAACGCTCCTAGCAGACTGTATCGAGAAAGATAGCCAAATGCTCAAAAGTATCCTGATTATCGAGTGTTCATTAATGTGCATCAAGCGTTTTCGGAGGGTCGTATGCTATCCAATAGGAGAAGCGCTGGAAGACCTAGATTGGATCGTGATGAAGAAGTTCTCAATGAGATAGAAAATGACTCGACTACTTCGGTACGTGCCATAGAAGAAGCTACAGGAATCCTGAAAAGTTCTGCACATCGAATATTAAAACGTCACAAGCTTCACCCATATCACTACAGGCGTGTGCAGACGTTATTACCGCCGGGCTATCCGCTACGGGTCACATTTTGCCGTGTAATGCTGCAAAGGCACAGTGAATATCCCCACTTCCTAGACAAAATTCTATGGTCGGATGAAACAACGTGCAAGAAAGATGGGTATTTAAATCTTCACAACCTACATAGTTGGAGTAATGAAAATCCACACTTGATGAGACAAGACAAATCCCAATATCAATTCAAGGTTAACCTATGGACCGGCATATTAAATGGAAAAGTCATTGGGCCCTTTGAGTTACAAGGAAACTTAGATGGCAATAGTTATTTAAACTTTTTACAAAATGACTTGCAAGAATTGTTAAACGACGTGCCCTTAAGTGATCTTCAAAACATGTGGTTCCAAAATGATGGTTGCCCAGCACATTATGCCCGTCCTGTGCGAGAATATTTAAATCAAGAGTATCCAGGGCGTTGGATCGGGGGACTTGGTCCTATCTTATGGCCACCCCGTTCACCCGATTTGAACCCCCTGGACTTCTTCTATTGGGGTTGTCTTAAAAGCAGGGTCTACTCAAAACCCATTGTGACATTGGACGAGCTTCGTCGAAATATCACTCAGGCTGCTGATTACATTAATAGCAGAAGATATGCAAGACAAATTAAACGATCATTTTTAAGGCGATGTCGTGCATGTATTAATGCTGGTGGCAAACAGTTCGAACATTTGCTATAATGTTAATAACTTAATAAATTACACGTGAAACTGTTTGTACCATTTGTTTTGAAATATTAAACATTTTTTAAGAACTAATACTTTTATTACACTCGACCGTCATTTGGCCCCTGTTAAGAAATAATAGGCCCATGTTTTTTATAACTTGTTTTCCTAGAGTATTATACCATTTTGGAATGTTGGTTAGTTGCGTCAATTTTTAAAAAAATTTGCCATACTAGTGTTCATACTTTTTTTTTACACCACGATAAGTTAAATTTGGTTAAAAGTAAAAGTGTTCAAAAAATTTAGGGAATAAAATAAGTTTCATTAATTTTCGTGATAAAACAAGAGTTATTCTGGAGTTTTTAAGAATTGTGGTAGATAGCAGTACTATTCAGGTTGCCTATAAAAAAAAAAGAAAAAAATATTTAAAAAATTGTGGTCATGGTAGTGAAAAATATCATAAACGGTCTCAATTTCTGAAGAATTTAATTTTTTTTATATAACTTAAAATATAATTGGGATATATTTTTTTTCTTTTTTTCCCCGATTAGTCCGGGGCAGGTCTATCCTCCGGTGTTGGCTTATCGTTGAATTTTGGGACACGTTGTATATAATACTTGCATTTTAATTAGGAAAATACTTGATAAAACCATCCACACTAACTTGTCTTTTGTAAAGAAATCACAAATTTGTAAACGCAGTCATAGATAAATATATATGGAACGCAGTCTTCGTCGACCTAGCTTACTTGTACTACCAAAGGTACGAACAAATTACGCAAAAAAAAGCATTACTTTTGAAGGAGCACTGATTTATAATAAATTGCCTTGTAAGATAAAAAATGTAAGCTCATTCAATAGTTTTAAGTCTCAGCTGTCTGAATATATAACTGAACATTTTTCACCATTCAATTGAGACTGTGAAGCTGTTGAATGAGTGTTCGGCGACCATTAGAATAAAATTAATAAAATGTAATAATTATTTTCATGTAAGTGGCATTGTTTGTCTTTTTGAAAATAAATTCTTTAAACCTAACTCCTAAACTACTGAACTGATTTTAATGAAATTTTGCACACTCTGTGTAGTTCGGTCCAACTTGAGAGATAGGATAATTTTTATCCTGACACTCAATATTTTTTTATCAGGAATTTAAGGATTTTTGATATGAAAGGTCGTCGAAAAGGGCAGAACAACGTTTGCCTGGCCAGCTAGTATATGTATATAATATAACTAGCTGTGCCCCGCGGTTTCACCCGCGTCATCACTTATCCGAGGTGCGCGACATGACCTAGTTCAAGCATTTTATAACGGCTATGGTTTAAGCGTCGTTCGCGCGCCCAGCCAAGTATTGAATTATTTTAATTTTACATTATCTCTTAAAGTATGCTTTGTTCTTTATACCAAATAACATGATATAAAGAACAAAGTTTATCTTCATGAAATTGTCTTGATGATGAAGTAACTTTCGTTCGTAAGGATAAATAGGCCATGCCTAATAATAACGCTCATAAATCACTTTTAAATTTTCAATATTTTTTGTCACAAAATACCAAATTATGGCTTATGTATAAGAAATAGACATATGGTATCGTGGACTTTTTTTAGACGAAGTAAAGGTCTATATTTTTCTAGAACATTGTATTTACGTATCTCTAACGATAACACCAGCGAACGCGGATAAATCATTTTGGGAGTGCTTTTTCTTCTGACTTGCTTAACAAACATCCATATTTAAGGCTAGCTGAGTAATAAAGTTTAATAGCTAGATAGTCTATACTATTCCACATGAATCTGGCTAATATACAAAAAGGACTGGTAGTTCCAGAGATTAGCGCGTTTAAACAAACAAAAAAACAAAAAAACTCTTCCGCTTTATTATATTAAGTATAGAATAGATGTATAAATTAATTAATGTATTTAAGTAGATTTATGTAAGTGTACGTCTGTATTAATATATTTATATTTTATGATATATGTATAGTTACGTATATATGTATAGAATATATATATATATTCGAACTTCGTTACCTTTTTTTTCATTATTAGTTTACTTTTGCTGCACTACTTCCCATATGTTTATCTCTGCTTAGCCTAATAGTTGACTGGGAGAGAATGCCTTAAGCATAGAATTATTACGTATTAAGACATTAAGTCCGCCATATGTACGATTTTTATTTTGTGCATAAAAGTTTAAATAAATAAAAAAATACATAAATTGTACATGGATAAATATTCAAGCACGTAACAATTATTTGTAAGCCATAAAAACTTATTCCGTGATTCGAATTCAGCTTAATTTGTAGATTTATTTCGTAAATACAATATCATACGGGATTTTTTTTCTTTTTAGAAACTTTATCCGCACACCGATGTTTTCTTTTGTTTTCTGTACGGCTCTTACATACATAAATTGCACATTATAAACATTTAGACTCGGAACAATTATTTTTAGCCATAAAAACATTTGTTACTTGAATCGAATCCAGCTTAATTGGTAGTATTATTTTATTACTACCATATCATAGACATCATATGCATCCATTTTTTATCGTAGGTAATAATAATAGTAGAAAAGTCAAGCAGAACATAGAAAAATAACATCGCCGGAACGGGAATTTTCTTTTTGCAATTTTACTCACACGACTGGCTGTTCTACTGTAACCTGTATGGCTTTTTATATACATATATTGAAAATGGATAAATATTAAGACCTGGAACATTTATTGTAGAACTTGTATACATTTGTTTCGCGATTAGAACCCGCAGCATCAGTGCCGTAACCAAGCGTTTAGACACTGAGCCACCGGGCTGTCACATTAGCCAATATAGAATTATTCTGGCTAATATTGTTGTTCTTGTGCCAGATTAAATACAGTGGTGTTACACAGATTTGGAAACTGGGAATCAGTATTTTAATTCGGCTGTATTTAAGGCCAGAAACAACCTTTCCAACCAACCCGATAGAGCCGTGACTTCCTATGTATAGAACTTTAGCGTCCTGTAAAAGATGTGTAAGGGCTTACAAATTGTCCTGTTTTATTGTATACGATTGAATTTTGGCCAAAAGTATCCAAGAGCAAATGAATGATTTGTTTTACCTATTCGAGTAAGCATCAACAAATCAGAAGCTTAATACATCCCGCATTTTGATTGCAATTTTTCTGCATATAACATGCAATTAGATCTTTGTGCAATTCTCATAGTAGTCACTACGAAATTCACTGGACGAATGGTGCTATTCCCTTACGTCACCACCACTCTGCACTTCATTCACAATCCCATAAAATCATTTTCTGGTTACACTTAATTTGTAATATTATAAAATACATGTGGCATCTCTATTCATTTTATAATTCTATAACACTTGTTTGCCTTCGATATATGTATATTGTATAGATAAGTTTGAAGTAGAGATTGAGATCTCTTTTGTGTTGTGCTTATTTTTTTTTCAATGGCGAATTGTGCAATGTCTAACAGTGCGTTAAATAATTTGTGCTCAGTGCGCACGTTATTATAAAAACTGATTTAATCTTCTTTGCAGGTCAGCTTGGCGACCGCAGAGTTTATTCGTAAAGTGTATTTGTTAACTAAGACACTAGTCCTGGGTTCGAATTAGAATGTTAGTGCAAAAGTGAAACCTTTGCTTTACGCGTCCATATGTCATCCATCCGTTTATTGTCCACTGTTGAACATATGCCTTTCACATACATTACCTTATAGCTCAATTTGCCACAGTTGCCACGTTTACCAGACGAGTTGTCAACCGTAGTTTTTGATGCTGCTGTCCATCTCCTCTTTTAGGCCCGTATTAATAAACGTTACTCAACGACGAACTCAAGTGCGTAATCATTTGATACGCCCGCATTACGATATCAGCATCAGCAAGATCGTTGCTAATTAATAAACACATAAACATAGTATCTCAAAACGCCGTACTTAGGAATACTGTTCTGTGACTTGCACTCAAGTATACACACTTGAGAGTCGAGTTTCGTTTATTAATCAGTGTGGCACTCAGCTGATATCGTAAACCTAAACCGCATCTCCTAAACATATCTCATGTTTATTAATAAGATCATAACCTCAAGATGTACTCAAGTGCGTGTACTTGAGCTGGGTATCGTTTATTAATACGGGCCTTAGTTTCTCTCTGTCGCCTCTTACAACACACACGGGACGATATGAGGTAGTGGATATTCATACACCGCCACTACACAGTATCAGCGTCTGATGTATTGTTTAGCATCTTCGTGTTACTGATACTAAATTGGTTGCATAGTTTAAAAGCCGTGGTAGCTCAGATAATAAACGTACGCATCATAGTACGCGAGGGTACCGAGTTCGATGCCTGTATCAAATAAATCGTTGGTTGCAATTTGATTTGCCGATTGATTACATGTTTAGTAGCGAATAAAGCATTTTAAGTCTTGTCTAAGAAATTAAAGCTACTTGTCGCTTATTGGTCGAAATGCGACGTATTTCATAAAATTTTAAGGTTTGTATATTATAAAAAATATATAAATTAACGTGTTTTTGCTTTGTCACACACTCCACACACTATCGAAAAAGGAACATTTGAAATTACACAAAATTCACAGCTTATTCAGTCAACCTGTCAGTGATTGTTTGTTGGCAACATTTTAATTTTTGGGACAATCTCTACACCCCTTACTACTACATCTTACTATACCGTTTTTTTACATTGGGAAATGCTTATGCATGACCGCCTAGCGGGGGCAGGGACTCGCAAATCGGTGCCCTAGAAAAAAGTTCTGAGGTTAACACACATTAAAAATACAGTCACATTGAGAACCTCCTCCTTTTTTTGAAGTCAGTTGATAATAGTAAATATTTGTTAGTTCAAAATCTTAAATTGCCCAAAGTTATTTACCGATGACTTTTTTTGATTTGATTGATTTACTTTTGAAAGAACAGGGTGATTTGTTGGACGTAAAAGTAACATATATTTTCTTTATAATCCATTTAACCAGACTGAGCCACAGCAACGCGGGGCTGGGTACAGTATTCCTATTAGTAAATTTATTCCTATGAAAATTTAAATCGATGAATTCGTTTATTTCTGATGCCGCTTGTTCGCTGCCTACTAAAAAAATTGATATACGTTGACCAAAATCATGAATAAAAGGTGAGCTGCTGTGTAGGCGTTTGACCTCGTTGCATTTGAGATAAAAGCGCATCGAACTCGTGACACCAAAGTTCATAGTTTATGCTTTTATCAAAATATTAACTGTTATCTGTTTGCGTTATAGGTGCAGTTGCGTAACAATTAGTTAGTTTAAATTGTGAATTGATTAATTTGTCCCTAAGTTTTCAATTGTTTAAGGTTTGATAACATGGCACAATAAATATTTGTAAATAAATATGTTGCAGACTTTGACATTTTCATTGTTTTGGGGATGAGGGTAGTCGCATATTATGAACGACCTACGTGGTAAAGCTACGGGATAGAGTCAGCTTGAGCAAGGAAGGTCGACGCTCTCACAGAATACCAGCGAAAAAAAAGCAGTTAAATGCTGTTTTTACTGGTAAGGAGGGATTCTTAGTTTTCAGTGACAAAACATTAATATTTTGATTCTTAAGGCGAGAATTTCCGACGTTATTAAGCTTTAAAAGCTCCCCTCTCCGCTGGATGCATATATTTATCCAGCACGGACAGACCGTTGGTGGACAAAAGTTACCTTATTTGAAACGTGTTTGCCTATTATCAGGAAATAAAGAATCTTAGTAAAAATTAAACTGATTAAGAATGTCCTTACATGTTATCGAAAAATATTCTACTTATCATCAGATGGACTGTGTGTTTGTTTGTCACCCTAATTCTATATAAAAATACGTTCCTATGTTTATACTTGTTACTGTGATTCAAACACGGGAGTCATCTCTTTCTCTCATAACTCCTCCTAAACGGTTGGACCGATTTCGATAAATTATTTTGGGGGTGTTTGAGTAAGACCCTAGATGGTGTAGATTCACAATTGGATGGTAAATGGCGCTGCAATAATGTTACTTAAATTAAAATGAGCCTTTTTAGTTGTATTGCTGGCATGCAAGCATAAAATTGATTTAGTAAGAAATGTTTAACGGATTCGTTGCGGCACCAATTTTCGACAACTTTTAGCTGTGGCGGCGAACAAATATTTCATGACATGCCTATTGTGCCATCCGCCATGTGTAAAAGTAATGTTCTTTTTTATGCTTTTTTTACTTGTTTAGACCTAATTAAGTTTATTTGACATCAAACATAAGTTACAAATGGAAGGACACTTGTTTTTAGTGGGTAACTACGTGTTTTTTTACGCGTTTTCTTTGAAATTGAGAGAAAGTGACTTGTTTTATGAAGAGATTACAAACCTTTTGTACTATTTTTTGTTGTTATAAAAAATCATTTATATAAGTAGATACAGCTAAATCACCCTGGAAACCTTGGTTTTTATTAAATTAAATTTTCACCTAATAATAACATTTGTAAATATCAAACAATGAAGAACCTTAATTTGAAAAAGAAATAAGGTATATCATTCATTGATATTTACAAATGTTAAATATTATTTAATGTTATACAAATGTAAAAGTAAAGTCGATCTGGAAACGTATAATTAGTAAGAATAGCAAAACAAGTGTTTTCAAAAGGAAAAAAACGCCGGCGCTATACGGCGACGGATTGACAAAAGACTATTTATTAGCGAACTCTTTTTATGCATGAACGGTTTCGAACTGTTTCAAGCAAAAATAAACCTTATACATGGTACTTCGTAGGTCCATTCGGCCAAATTATAGTAATAAGTCGGCACTTCAACCATTTTAAGCAAAAGAGATAAAGGCATTGTTTTTTTTAACAGGAGAGTTGTTTTCTAGAAACTTGTTTACAAGTTGAGTTTGTGAGCGATCGCAATGAGTGCTATTATTTGTTCATTTGTTTCTTATTAGAGTATTTTTCCACAACATGTTTTAAAAACCTATAAAGTAAAAACGGTACCATGTACAAGTTAAAAAAGGTTGTCAACTCCTAAAAATTTCAATTTTTCAAAATATCCAGAAACGAAGCCGCAGGCATGAACTACTTGCAAAATAATGAATATTTTGTTCTGGATAAATTTTCCAAAAAAGCAATTTGAGCGAGTTATAACGATTTTTAAAAAGACACGCCTCGCGTGTCATACGCCACACACAAAAGTATTCGATGACACGCCTGACGTGTCGCCCGCACTGAACCGGTTAATATGATCGGGTATCCCACGAGCTACCACAGCTTATTAACTACCTCTAATATAGCGGAATAAAATTATATTAACGTAGTGTCACAAGTCCATTGCTGAACATAGACCAAAAAAATGCCTCAAACCACGACCCTGGGCCACCAACATCGACTCCCTGTATCTCTTATCTTCGAGCCTCTTCTTCTGTTATTTTTGCATTTTTACGCGAGAAAAGAACTAGCCCTCTTGTCACCACCGGCGACAACGAATCGCTGATTCAGTTCATTTAGGAACTTCAATGCACGGGCTGGATACTCTCTACAACAAATGGAGCAAATATATAGTTATCCCTTAGAGATTCATATTTATGCCATTTAACTTCGTCAGCCGCCTGTGAAACTTCCCTGAGCCTAAAAGAGGTACTCCTGAGGTTTATGTCAAAGGTATAACATTTTCATCTGCATCACTCTTACCATTAGGTGGGGTAATAGAGAATAAGGTACATGAGGCTAATATGTTCACCTTAAGTTTTGCCGCCCTATGAAACCAAAACTAGGAGGAGGACAGAGACAAAAACATAATGTCGTATACTGTAACTAATATATTAAGCAAACAAGCCTTGGCAATAAGTAGAAACACTTCGAAAAATCAACTTAAAGAAAACTAAATAACCCAATATGTACTAAAATCGACTAAATATTTACCATATTATCAACTGTCAAAATGGCGTCGATAAACCGCCGCCCTTTTGACGCTTTATTATTTGAATGACCGATGAAGAGTTATCGTATCCCAAAGCCATCTTGTAAATAAGGTTGTAGTTTTTGAGTTATAAGAAAGTGACCATATTACCCTCACGTACTATAGTGGAAAAGGTAATTAATATTGAGATTGTAATACGCAGGACTTTTTATTACAATACATTATCAAGATGTATTTAAGCTTATCTTAACCATTATTGGAAAAAGTCAATGATGTATGTAGTAGTTAGCAGAAGATTACTGAAAAGCTTCTGTTCTTCTGTTTGTTCTAACAGGTCCTTACTCCTAGTGAGCGGTAGCCCTGTGTTTACTGGTAGAATGTTGTTAATTTTTATCGTTTTTTTTTATAAAACAAGTGAAAAACCAACTTACAGCCAACTTCATAGAAAGAAGGCGACACATGGATTGTCACCTTTGAGAACTAAGGTGAAATGAATGAGGGCTAATAATCTTCCACTCACCAGATGTCGCTAGTTATGACTGAGGTAAAGTTTTTTGTTACACATCGTCAGTTAATTGAGAAATTAGTTTTAAATAATAGTTTATCATTATCTAGAGTATTATATTAATACACAACACAATGCGTCAGTGGCTTGATTTTTAATTATTTTGCACTTTATAAGTATTTTTTAAAAAAAAATCGGTTTTTAATTATATTTATAGTTTGGTTTATTCATTTCTAATGTAAATAATATAAAATATAACTAATAATACAGAAAGAAACCTTAAAGATTATATTTTCCTAAGAAATTATCGTCCCCGCTATGAAATCTGTCAAATATTTTACCTCACTGCAAAGTAGCGCCGCCCTGGTGGCAGAAAAAGTCGTGGATGCCCTCATTATAGCCTGTAATTACACTGGTTCTCTGTACCCTTTAGAGTGGCACACAGCAGTGCACGCGCTGCTATTTAGCGGTAGGAATAGAGAGTGGTACTTACCCAGATTGACTCCTAGACAAACAGTCCCACCATCTAGTAAGTAGTTATGCCGATTGCTCTAGTTCTAGTTCTATTAGCGGACATTTTCATTAGGTATTTTTCACGTGATAGAACCATGCTGCAGCTATATTACTGGTATAGTTGTAACACGAATGAGTCGGATTGACTAGGGACGACGCTCTCACAGAATACCAGCGTAAAATAGCGGCTCAATGCTGCTGTGTTTCGTATGGTGATTGTAGAAAACCGGAGACCCTTTTTACTGGAAACGAGGCATTCCATCTTAGTTACGGGTGACAACGCATCTGCATTTTGATTCGTAATCGAGGATAGATGTAGATGTCTATGAAACACAGCATCGATTTACTATCAGGTGGACTGTGTGCTCGTATGTTACCCTTATCCTATAAAAAAAATAACTACGACTAACTAAGCAGGATATTAATATTAAAGTGAGGGACTGACGATCACAGTGCAAGATCGCACCTTTGACACTATTGCTGAATGTTTTACGCTTAGCGCAATAGATGGTTAGACTATTATCTTTCAGAAGTAGCATCTGTAGTTTTTCTGGAATGGAAGTCTATGCGCCGAAGCAACCACTTACCATTAGGTGGACCGTGTGCTCGTATGGTCACCTTATCGTATAAAAAAAACGTATTCTACCACACATAGAAACTCCGAGCGTAGCCCTCTATTTACGTCACAAAACCTTTAGGTCACTTATTATTATATGTAAATTATCTAATTAAAATTCATAGAATTTGCATGTTATGCAGTTTCTGCGTCGCAAGTAATCAAATAACATAATCAAGTGGGCACGCATAACATATATTAAACTCTTTTTTCGTGAATATGGGCTCTTGGAGCGGGCATCACTCCCATATCGCCAAGCATTGTTGTCGCCCACGGGCCGTGACGGACGCAACAACTGAAATCTCCCAAATGAAATTCGTTATAGTTGTGCGATTTTTGAGAGTTAATTTTTTTTTAATTTTTGCGCGTACAATTTGTAATGCAATGTTAGAGGCTTTTGGTATTCATCGTTTTTAATTTACACTATATGAATACTACCAATGCACAGTATGGTCGGATATAATGGAGCGGGGTATATTATATCATGCGCATACTTATACATACATACATACATATAATCACGCCTCTTTCCCGTAGGGGTAGGCAGAGACCATTTCTTTCCAGTTGCTACGATCCTTACATACTTGTTTCGCTTCGTCCACTTTCATTATTCCCTTCATACATGCTCTACGGTTTAGGGTACTCTTGACCTGGCCTTTTTTCAAGACGTCCTTGATTTGGTCTAGAAATATCCGCCTAGGTCTACCCCTTCCGACACTTTCATTCACATTCGCCTTATACACTTTTTTCGTCAATCATTCTTCATTCATTCTCTCGACATGGCCAAACCATCTCAGCATACCTTTCTCAATTTTTGTCACTACATCTTCTTTCAGACCTAATACCTAATACTTATTGCTGCTGTTATTAGCAGAGAAGGCTGCTGTTTCGTCGTCGAATGTAAGGCTAACATTGAAAGACATAAGAACATGGTATCAAAACCAAAATAACCTAATAATTTCCACTGTAACTTGTGTGTGAGAGGGTAGACTAAAACTTTTTTGCCCATAAATTACATTTAATTTGGGATAATTTCAAATGAAAGTAGGGGCCTAATTCACCCTTATTTTCCAAAACTGCAAAAATAGTATATCATTATTTACATATTTGAACTTGAGTTTAAAATTTGGCTACTCTTTGAAAAATAAAACTGTATATTTTACATGAATTTTATTTTACCGTTGATATTTCTACAATGAGAGATGCAGTTTGCCACTATTTTTATTTAGTTTAGCCGTGTTCTCACATCTCTTATTATAAGCTGTTATCCTGTATAATAAAGCAAAAACCTTAATACATTTTAATTTTAATTTTATATGTGGAGCCACACTGCAGCATTATTATGGTAGTAGCACGAATGGGTCGGCTCGACCGGGGTAGGACCACGCTCTCACGGAATACCAGCGTAAAATAGCAGATTAATGTTGCTGTGTTTGATATTTTGTTTTTAATGTGTATTTTCAAAGCTTATTGTTACGTTTATTTTTATATATGTTTTTGAAACCTTTTTAGTTTTATATAGATTATAATATGATATGAATATATTTATATATTTATGTATAATATGTCTTGTATGTATGTATGTGAGTATATCCATAAATGTATATGTAGGTATATTTATTAGCAAGGAAATAATTCAATTTATAAAATAATTATTGAAATGTATGTCATAAACACTTCCAGGCGGATCGTGCGTGTTTCTGTGATTATGGCAGAATCATCAGCGCTGTAGGTTACCCTGCAGCATTACGCTGAGTCATAACCATTTCACTGGCTCGATACACTCTTGTAATTGTAATCTACCATACTTTTAACTTTTTATTTTTTATTTTTGTGATGTGTACAGTTCCAGTGAATAAATGTCTTTCTTTCTTTCTTTCTTTCTATATGGTGAGTGTAGAGAACCGGAGACCCTTTTTACTGGAAAGGAGGCATTCTATCTCAGTCCTCGGGGGTGACAACGCATCTGCATTTTGATTATTAGTGAGCATGAATGTAGATGTCATATGGGCCACAGCATCCACTTACCATCAGGTGGATACTATAAAAAAAAGGAATAGTTTACGTTTACTTTAACAATCATTACCACTCTTGAGAATGTGTTGAATCGGGGTAGAGCCCGCCGCCGTCGGCGGTTATGAAAAATACAAATATTGCTTTTTTTAATTTCTTATATTCCCTCGCGATAGTTTCCTTTACCGTCGTGTTAATTGTACTAAAAATTACAATTAATTCTTTCAATGGTTATGGTTGTCCGTGTAGTGACGGTGTAAGAATATCCATTACCACATATCGTCCCGACTCTCAAGGGTGTCGTAAGAGGCGTCAGAGGCAAAATGAAACAGGCGGTGGGTAGCAGTAACTTCATGATAACAAGTCAAAATAAACCTAGCAAGCCAACAGCATAGCAAAGTGGCGCAGCAATCAGCTTTGTAGCGGTTTCTAACGGTTGTCGTTGAGCAATCAGTTTCAAAATAGGAGGTTCAGATGCCTGGGTGATCAGTAATCGATTGCTGAAAACAGAATTTGAAAACTCGAAACCGTTCTCGAGATAATCGTGGGACAGACGGACAGACGGACAGACATCGTGAAATCAATAAACCTAGCAAGCTAACAGTTTAGCAAAGTGGCGCAGCAATCAGCTTTGTAGCGGTTTCTAACGGTTGCCGTTGAGCAATCAGTTTCAAAATAGGAGGTTCAGATGCCTGGGTGATCAGTATTCGATTGCTGAAAACAGAATTTGAAAATTCGAAACCGTTCTCGAGATAATCGTGGGACAGACGGACAGACATCGTGAAATCAATAAGTGTCTTCGCAAGCTTCGCCACTTAATAATAAGAAACTGCGGTTGCCAACCCGCTTGACAAGCGTGGCAACTATGGCAAAATCCCGCCATGAGGAAATCTATGAGGGAGGCCTATGTTTAGCTTGATCTTTTATAGGCTGTAATGGATGGATGGATTTTTTCATTAGATTTTAATTTGTGGTTTGATTTCAATGGTACCAGAGAAAATCGATCTATTCCAAGTGTACTTATGCGAACACATATCTCCTGATATGTGTATATTATCTCAAAGTACAAGCGCTTGTTATTAATTTAACGAATGATATAAACATATATGATATTTTAACAGTGGTAGAGCCACGCGGCAGCTTTTGCTGTCGCACGGATGGGCCGGCTCGAACCGGGGTGGTACCACGACCTCACAGAATACCAGCGTGAAGTAGAGGTTTACCTCTGCGTTTCGCTTGGTGAGTGCAGGTGGCCGGAGGCCCTTTTTAGTGGAAATGAGGCATTCCATCTTAGTCCTCACGGGTGACAACGCATCTGCATTTTGATTCGCAAACGAGGATAGATGTAGATGTCTATGGGCCGCAGCAACCATTTACCATCAGGTGGACTGTGTGCTCGTTTGTCACCCTTATCCTATAAAAAAAACTTATTTTGCATATTTGCCACATAAATCTAATTGTTAAAACTAGGCCACGGGAATGGTACGACTGATTACCAATTAGACAATGAAACAGACTGGTAAATAGAACTCAAATAAAAACTTACGTTGGTTAAAGAACAGGGGTAGATTGCAGAGATAAGCTCTCCTTCAATTATGGACGGTGGACGGTCACTTTAATAGGCGACGACCGTTTTATCAGGAGCGTCCACGCATTATAACCATCGACCAAGTTAGGGCGATACGTCCACTGTATTATTATTGTAACATAAATTTCGACAAATCACGCACTCGAACATCTTTTCCATTTTTCTTTAAGGAAATTATATAAAAAAGAAATATTTTACAAGTTGAAATTAAATTTCGGTTTTAGAAACTGCTACTTTTCGGAAAAGTACTGAGTTCCTAAAGGATCCACGTGAATGGTAGAGACGGGGTGCTCTTTCTTGATGCACCAGGTTCACAAAATCTTTCGTACCTAACGTATTGCTGGCATTACGTCGCAAGGACTGCAATATAGCCTTGGCTTTAATTTTCTCTGCAATCACTCACTCATTTTTTTGTACATTAGTCTATCCGAGGACCAGTTAGTACCAAAGTTAGTACTGGATTAAATATCATTCACAGATAAGAAACAAAAAATTACACTCTTTCATTTGTTCATACAGGATTCATTCAATACAACGTTCGGTTTCATTAAATATTAATATTATTTTCACACTTAATTATGCTTAAATATTTATTTATCAATACAAAAACATATCATAAATTTTATTTGTTTAGGTTGAAATTTATTGAACAAGCACGACTTATACTTTTGACGCGCTTTTTATAATCAAGTTGTTTTAATTTTAACGACTCTAGCTTGAAATGGATTGAAATACATAGGTGCCGCGAGCGGGTGATTCGAGACGTTCAAAAATGTTTATAATAAGTACTTAAATGCTCTTGTTATTTAAATTCATTGCTCTCCGTATTGTGGTGCTACAGTAATTAGTGGAGTATTGTTCGGATGATTTTGTGTGGTCAAAGCGAGCTAAGAGCCTTTATCTATATAATAAAGGAACGAAAGAAATAAACGGGTGAAAATTGGTTCTGAAGAAAGTAAACATCAAAATTTAATTTGTTAATACGTAGCAACGCACTTATACTTCTATCATTCTTATTTTAACTAAACAGAATGTTCTTATTATTATAGGAAATATTACGTACACTTATTGCTCAATCAGCACATATTTTAGAGGATTCTTTTTTCTTTGAACGTGGTAGAGCTATGCTATAGCTACGAGTACATTAGTAGTATAGTTGTAGCACGAATGAGTCGGATCGACCGGGGAAGGACCACGCCCTCACAGAATACCAGCGTAAAATAGTAGCTTAACGCTGCTGTGTTTCGTATGGTGAGTGTAGAGAACCGGAGACCCTTTTTACTGGAAAAGGGGCATTCTATCTTAGTCCTCACGGGTGACAACGCATCTGCATTTTGATTCTTTATCGAGGATAGATGTAGATGTCTATGGGTCACAGCGACCACTTACCATCAGGTGGACTGTGTGCTCGTTTGTCACCCTTTCCTATAAAAAAAAAAACGACGGGTTGCACTCCGGGAGTGCCGGCAGAAGTGAAAACTTGAATATTAACGTTGTGCACTTTTGATATTTTGAAATGGCGGAGATTATTTATTATTATCTTATTTCATTTATTTTTATTCGAAATTATTTGTTTGGTAAACCTACACCGCGCATGTGCTTATTGTGATGTTATGAAAATATAGGTTAATGCTGTAAAGTATAAACATATTACAAATATTACATCTATAATGTGTAAGTACATATGTATCTATATTAATAATTTCGTCAAACAGTACAGTAGACTCGATCGAAACCTAATCTTAATAATAAAATTATATTAATTAATAAATGAAAATTAATTAAACCTAACTTATTTCCTCTACTACGCCGCGCCGGCTGTCTACTCTCCGTCCGTCTTACGAATTTTCGATCAGGGCACGTGTCCTGACGCGAGTTTAACATTTTTTACCCATTACGAAAAAAGTGCACAACGCCGCTAAAGAAGTTAAAGTTTAACAGTGGTAGAGCCACGCGGCAGCTTTTGCAGTCGCACGGATGGGCCGGCTCGAACCGGGGTGGTACCACGACCTCACAGAAAACCAGCGTGAAGAAGAGGTTTACCTCTGCGTTTCGCTTGGTGAGTGTAGGTGGCCGGAGGCCCTTTTTACTGGAAATGAGGCATTCAATCTTAGTCCTCGCGGGTGACAACGCATCTACATTTTGATTTGGAATAGAGGATAGATGTAGATGTCTATGGGCCACAGCAACCACTTACCATCAGGTGGACTGTGTGCTCGTTTGTCACCCTTATCCTATAAAAAAAAACTTTTCACTTCAAAAAAAAAAAGGATAAGTCGGCGAAAAAGTCTAATAAAAGAGTGGAAGAATATAATATAACTAATAAGTAAGTACTTATTGCTTTTGTTACGTTTACAAGTACGTACGGTTTTACTTTAGACTAGTTGTCAGTTGTGATTTCAATGATTTTAATTATTTGCGCCGAACCCTAATTCTTTTTCTAAAATAAAAGTAGTCTAAGTTACTTCTTATAACATCAGTTATCTGTCAGTGAAAGTCCGGTCAAAATCGGTCCAGCCGTTTCAGAGATTAGTTGGAACAAACAGACAAACATACAGACAGACAGACAGACACAAATTTTAAAAATCGTGTTTTTGTTATAAGTACCGTATATACTTTCATATGCATGTAGTAAAAGGCTGTTATTTCGACATTACAAACAGACACTTCAATTTTATTTACTTGTATAGATGTATAGATTTAATAAGATAACAGGTAAGTGTCAATCGCATGGGGAATTGAAGTTATCTTGTAAGAGAATGAAGTTTTCTGCTAAATCCAACTTATGTACCTGTAGGAGGGAACAATCAAAGACAGGAGGTGGCGAAAAAGAACTATCAGGTGATAGTAGAACTATCAGGAAGTCCTGAGAACTTAGAAATAATGGTAATTGCTCCTCACGACTATGTCATTGAAGTTAATGACTAATGACTAAACTATGATAGTAATGCAGTGAAAAATAAAACTACTAATATGTCTTACACATTTAAATAAAATTAAATAATCTAACAGTGGTAGAGCCACGCGGCAGCTTTTGCTGTCGCACGGATGGGCCGGCTCGAACCGGGGTGGTACCACGACCTCACAGAATACCAGCGTGAAGTAGAGGTTTACCTCTGCGTTTCGCTTGGTGAGTGCAGGTGGCCGGAGGCCCTTTTTACTGGAAATGAGGCATTTCATCTTAGTCCTCACGGGTACAACGCATCTGCATTTTGATTCGCAAACGAGGATAGATGTAGATGTCTATGGGCCGCAGCAACCACTTACCATCAGGTGGATTGTGCTCGTTTGTCACCCTTATCCTATAAAAAAAAGATTTAAATGTTTTTCATTATTTAAGTACCTAGATAATGGTCTAAAATCTGCTATTATAAAGCATACAAGTTACAATTTATTCAAAATTTAATAAACATAGGTATTAATTTCTTTATAATAGTGGTCTATAAAGCATAACACACACGTTACCGTACTAGATTATCTACATAGCCCGATTATAATTTACTATTTTATAATTAATAACTTATTGATATTACCCATTGCCTTGATCATAATATATCTACAACATATAAAATACTTGATTCAATTAAGGCAAAATATATGTAATGACAGGTGTACATGTTGTTAAATGTTTTAGTGATTTATTTTAGAATCCAGTGACTGTGGCTACAACTAAAAAAGAAATATTTGCTGACTTAATTAATTTTGAAAAAAAAAACAGCAATAGTTATAAACGTATAAAATCCTGAAACCCAATGTTGTAGGGGTGGAAGGTAAATAATATTCATTGAATATTCATTAAAAAGCAAAATTTATTATTATACTTAGTTACAATCATATGTACACAAGATTGTTTAAATATTTTTACATGTCCAATTTTCTAAAACCTTTCATCATCATCATCATTCATCATTACAGCCTTTCACAAGTCCACTGCTGAACATAGGCCTCCCCCAAGGAATGCCACAAAGCACGGTCCTGAGCCACCTGCATCCATCGACTTCCTGCATGTCTTACCAGGTCGTCACTCCATCTCGTGGGGGGTCGCCCTACACTTCGCCTACCGGTACGAGGCTGTCACTCGAGAACCTTTCTTCCCCATCGGTTGTCGGTTCTTCGAGCTATATGGCCGGCCCACTGCCACTTCAGCTTACAAAACCTTTAAGCTGTATTAATTTTTAGAGAGATCCAACAATCCTACTACATACACAGAAAGTGCCAAAATGGTGAAAATAACCAAAAATTAAACTGTTAACATATGGGGCATAACAAAAATTTAAAAACAGGAAAAAGAGCTTGCAAACTAGGTATGTTAAATTAATTACCTATTCTAATACATCACATATTTTTCAACATTTGAAAATTAGTACTTAATTAAACACTAAAAAATGTTTCATGTTTTCAAATATTAAAAAGCAAAGTTTAATATGAATTGACTGAAAATATCTATAAATTATTTCTTTTGCAGGTACAAGGTTAACTTTCCTTAGTACCTACATACTTTTATTACTATATATTACTTTGTACATGTCTAAAATAAAATAACTTACATTAAGTATTTCATTTCATTTTACAGATATATGATATATATACCAAATGAATCGTAAAAAGCAAAACAGATTTAAAAAAGACAACTAGAAATGCTGGAAGTGGAACAAAGATACAACATTAAAATGGCTAACTTAAAAATTAAAAATCAGAATTAGAAATAGGTTTATTAGAAAGTTAGAAAAACACCAGTACTGAAGAATAAAATATAAGTAGACTTTTACTATGGACACAAGAAAAGCAGATTATTCTGTACCTAACAGTACAGTATAAAACAAAGTTACAGCCTATATATACGTCCCACTGCTGGGCACAGGCCTCCCCACATTTCTGAGAAGTTTTTAGGGCAAGGATATGTCCGCCACGCTGCCCCAATGCGTGTTGGCGAACTTCACATGTCTTCGATTTTTTTCTTATTTCTCAGACATGCAGACGATGATCCTCACGATGTTTTCCTTCACCGCCGAGCACGTGGTAAATCAGCACTTAAAATTGCAATTAACAATTTCATTGGTGCCGGCGGGGATCGAACACGGTTTGCTCGCGTACTGTGAATCTTACAGCGAGCGCTAACCATCTGAGCTACCACGGCAAAAGAAGCTTATATTTAACCCTTTCGCTGTACCGTGCACTACATATAGGGCACAGCTATTGTCTTACTATTGTGTCTGGAAACCGGACAGTGAAAGTGTTAAATAATAAATAAATGACAGTAGATATAATTTCACCTTACTACAGTAATTAACTGCTATGCAGAGGCCTGTAAATTACTGTTGTAGGTTATGTGCTTGTTGATTTTAGATAAACTAATAACTATATTTATATGTGGTAGAGCCATAGATCTATACTACTAATACAGCTGTGCCATAGCTCAGCTATATTAGTATGAAGTATAGTTGTAGCACGAATGGGTCGGCTCGATCGGGGAAGATCATGCTCTCACAGAATACTAGCTTATAATAACAGCTTAACGCTGTGTGTTTCGTATGGTGTGTAGAGAACTGGGGAACCCTTTAACTGGAAACGAGAAATTCCATCTTAGTCCTCATGGGTGACAACGCATCTGCTTTTTGATTTGTAGTCAAGGATAGATGTAGATGTAGCTATCTATGGGCCACAGTAACTATTTATCATTAGGTGGACTGTGTGCTCGCTTGTCACCGTAATCCGATAAAATAAAACTAAATATTCAAGAAAATATCATATACATGTTTAACAGTGGTAGAGCCACGCGGCAGCTTTTGCTGTCGCACGGATGGGCCGGCTCGAACCGGGGTAGTACCACGACGTCACAGAAAACCAGCGTGAAGTAGAGGTTTACCTCTGCGTTTCGCTTGGTGAGTGCAGGTGGCCGGAGGCCCTTTTTACTGAAAATGAGGCATTCCATCTTAGTCCTCACGGTTGACAACGCATCTACATTTTGATTTGTAATAGAGAATAGATGTAGATGTCTATGTGCCGCAGCAACCACTTACCATCAGGTGGACTGTGTGCTCGTTTGTCACCCTTATCCTATAAAAAAAAATATCCTGATATATTAAATTATTCTTTTTAGGTACATAATTGCTGAAAATATTTGTTCATCTTTCATTAATAATAAAAAAGGGATATAAAAATATTTAACTAGTGAAAATGAGTTGCAATAAACAGTCTTCTCCTTATATTTCCCCTCATTGATGGTGGAATATATCTTTGTACTATAAGTTCACATGAAGATTTGTATTTTTTTTGCTGTTTCAATATCCGAAAACATACTTCTTAACCCTTTCGCTGTCCCGTGCACTACATATAGGTCATTGCTATTATCTTACCATTGTGTTTGAAAACCGGACAGACAACAAAACCTTTGCTTCCATAAACCAAAACATCTTTCCACAGTGTTCCTGGTACGGATATGGCTCCTTTTATCTTTCTTTTTGTGGTGTAGTGGAGCTCAGCAATGGTGTAAATAAATAAGGAGTACAAGGATAATGCATCAGATGGTACTCGGATTTTTTTTTATAGGATAGAGTGACAAACGAGCACACAGTCCACCTGATGGTAAGTGGACGATGTGATCCATAGACATCTACATCTATCCTCGATAAAGAATCAAAATGCAGATGCGTGTCACACGTGAGGACTAAGATGGAATGCCTCTTTTCCAGTAAAAATGGTCTCCGGTTCTCTACACTCAACGTACGAAACACAGCAGTGTTAAGCTGCTATTTTACGCTGGTATTCTGTGAGAGCGTGGTCCTTCCCCAGTCGAGCCAGTGAGTGCTACAACTATACTACTAATATAGTTGCAGCATGGCTCTACCACGTTTAAAATTAAATTAAAAAAAATTGATTAAATTTAAAATTAAGTATTGCAGCCGCAAAAGAAATAATTGTGGAAGTATCGTGATCGGAAGATTTATATTGTTTAATTGGGAATGATAATAAGTTCATTGAAATTGAATGATATATAACTTTCAAATAAAATTGTCGGTAGGATACGTGCGCCCTCGCGTGTGCCACTAAACGGTGTAAGAATACCCACCACCACATTTAATCTCGTGGGTGTCGTAAGAAGCAACAGAGGGAACATAAAACAGGAGATGGGCAACATCATCTTCATGATAACAAAATTAAAAAAAAACTGCGGTTGCCAACCCGCCTGCTAAGCTTGCCAACTATGGACAAATCTCCCCTATGAGGAAAATCTATAGGGAATTAATAAAATAATAATATTTAATATTTAAAAAAAAATAATATAAAAATTATTTTTATATAGTGATTCTCTTGCTATAATGATATATTTTTATAAATAAAAATTACGTGTCACATTGTTTGTCCGCGATGAACTCTTAACGATTGAACTGATTGCAATGAAATTTTGAACATTGTGTGCAGTTTGGTCCAACTTGAGAGATAATATGATAGTTTTTATCCCTATAAGTGACCCTCAATATATTTTATTACGAATTTAAGAATTTTTTTATAGGACACAGGGTCGTCGGAGATGGCAGAACAACGTCTGCCTGGTCAGCTAGTTAATATATAAATTCAAATTCGTAAAATTATAATATCGTTATCTATAATAGAAATAGATTCGCGCGCCATCTACAATTTAATTTTTTTATAGCATAAGGGTGACAAACGAGCATACAGTCCACCTGATGGTAAGTGGTTGCTGCGGCCCATAGACATCTACATCTATCCTCTATTACAATTCAAAATGTAGATGCGTTGTCACCCGTGAGGACTAAGATGGAATGCCTCATTTCCAGTAAAAAGGGCCTCCGGCCACCTGCACTCACCAAGCGAAACGCAGAGGTGAACCTCTACTTTACGCTGGTTTTCTGTGAGGTCGTGGTACCACCCCGGTTCGAGCCGGCCCATCCGTGCGACAGCAAAAGCTGCCGCGTGGCTCTACCACTGTTAATAATTGTACCACAGATGTTATTATGCCTATAACCTTCGTGTAAGTGCGAGCAATAAGTTGATAAAGTTTTACCACGACCTAATGAACGGTATGGTAGCGCATAAAATACGAACAAACAAACAAACATTAATTTTTATTAATTAGACTCGCTGGCACACGGCGAATTGCTGCCGCATAAGAAATAATTGTTGAAATATCGTTTGAAATTTGGCAGATTTTTTATTTTTTAATTAGTAATGATAATATATTCATTAAAGCTGAATTTTTTTTTTATAGGATAAGGGTAACAAACGAGCACACAGTCCACCTGATGGTAAGTGGTTGCTGCGGCCCATAGACATCTACATTAATCCTCTATTACAAATCAAAATGTAGATGCGTTGTCACCCGTGAGGACTAAGATGGAATGCCTCATTTCCAGTATAAAGGGCCTCCGGCCACCTGCACTCACCAAGCGTAAGGCACAGGTAAACCTCTACTTCACGCTGGTTTTCTGTGAGTTCGTGGTACCACCTCGGTTCGAGCCGGCCCATCCGTGCGACAGCAAAAGCTGCGCGTGGCTCTACCACTGTTAAAAAATGAATGATTTATAATATAACTTTCAAACAAATTTGTTGTTGCGATACGCACGCCACCTACAGTAAGTTGTAAGTACTATGCCTATAATCTTTGCGGAAGTGCATGTAATATGTTGACAAAGTTTCACCGTAATCTGATGAACGGTGTGGCAGCGCATTAAATACGAACAAACAAAATATAAATTTTTATATATTATTAAGTGGCGAAGCTTGCGAAGACACTTATTGATTTCACGATGTCTGTCCGTCTGTCCGTCTGTCCCACGATTATCTCGAGAACGGTTTCGAATTTTCAAATTCTGTTTTTAGCAATCGATTACTGATCACCCAGGCATCTGAACCTCCCTAGGTTTATTGATTTCACGATGTCTGTCCGTCTGTCCGTCTGTCTGTCCCACGATTATCTCGAGAACGGTTTCGAATTTTCAAATTCTGTTTTCAGCAATCGATTACTGATCACCCAGGCATCTGAACCTCCTATTTTGAAACTGATTGCTTCGCCACTTTGCTATGCTGTTAGCTTGCTAGGTTTATTTTTAACATAAAGCATATGAATATAGTTAAATTTTTAATAAGTAATAAATGGCAATAGCAGCTAATACTGAGAGTATAGAGTGCCTGACGTTCGTTAGAACTTGTGTGGAGGCAGGGGGCTTACTACGAAGTGTTTATAAAACTTGGAAAGTTACGAGCAATTCAATTTCTGATCTTAAACTGAAATGCTTTATTTGGTACTATGAACTAGAGATTGTACGGAGGTTTGATTCCGATTCCGAAAGTTCGGAACTTCCAATTGATTTTGCACCTTCGATTCCGATTTCGGTTCCGTTAAATTTTAATCGGAAGTCATATATCGGAGGTCGATGCACAGTGGTAGAGGCGAACGCGATCAGCGTGTACAAACAATTTTATACTTGTCGCCCCTGGAACCTCCCTCCCCCCGTGCCTTCTGTCGATTGCTCTTTAACTTGATGTTTTGTCTCGTATTTGGCAATTGGCAATTTTAAACAGTGGTAGAGCAACGCGGCAGCTTTTGCTGTTGCACGGATGGGCCGGCTCGAAGCGGGGTGGTACCACGACCTCACAGAAAACCAGCGTGAAGTAGAGGTTTACCTCTGCGTTTCGCTTGGTGAGTGCAGGTGGCCGGAGGCCCTTTTTACTGGAAATTAGGCATTCCATCTTAGTCCTCACGGATGAGAACGCATCTACATTTTGATTTGTAATAGAGGATAGATGTAGATGTCTATGGGCCGCAGCAACCACTTACCATCAGGTGGACTGTGTGCTCGTTTGTCACCCTTATCCTATAAAGAAAAATTGGCATGTTGTGCATTCGCGCTTCATTTATACGAGTTTTTGATTAGTTTTAGTAATGTTTATTTGACGTGTAATGTAACAAATTTATTTGAATTGGACAATGAAGCCAAAATCAAGTGCCATTTGGAATTACATATTTCAATGAAGTTTCTGAGAATACGGCAAAGTGTAAACTATGTGAGAAGAAATAACTATTCACGAAAGGGAGTTCAAAAGTCATTTAAAGTGCATGCCACTGAATTTGAAGAATTCAAAAAAATTGAATCTGAAAAGAAAAATACAGTGCAATAGCCCTGCCCTTAACACATCTCTTCTGCCGCCACCTCCGGTTCCGGTTCCGACAAACAAAATTTAAAAACTCTGCTTCCGAATTCGGTCCCGATATAACCACTTCCCTAACATCGCTACTATGAACTACGCTAATGGATGCCATACACGATCAAGTTTACCGTCAAGTTTGCGGCGCGCTTGAAGCGGCGCCGGCGTCCAGTTTGCAGTGCATCCTAAGCTCAATTGTTTTAAACCCTTATAATGACTTGCAACGCCTTTGCTCACGGGTTAGCGTTTTAAATTATTACCACTTGAAATGAGGTAGTAATATGCTTTTAAGATATTCAAACATAAAAGAAAACCTTTTTCCTTGTTTCTACGAGTTTTGTTTATAAATTTACGATGACGACGAGGAACAAAAGTGGCAAAAGTCCATTTTTACCCTTCGTACCGTAATATTTTATGGGGTTGTATGTAAGGGATTGTGTGTTGTTAAACTTTAAGAAAAAATTGAAAGGTCGTTCAAAAATTAACGGCTTTACTTATAATCTTGAATATCGCTTACTTAAATTAAGTATTAATTATATTAATATCAAGAGCCGTGGTAGCTCAGATGGTTAGCGCTCGCTTTAAGTTCACAGTACGCGAGCAACCAGGGTTCGATCCCCGCCGGCACCAATGAAATTGTTAATTGCAATTTTAAGTACTGATTTACCACGTGCTTGGTTGTGAAGGAAAATATCGTGAGGAAACCAGCATGTCTGAGAAATAAGAAAAAAATATTTCGAAGACATGTGAAGTTCGCCAACAGGCAGCGCGGCGGACACTTCCTTGCCCTAAAACCCTCTCAGAAATGAGGGGAGGCCTGTGCCCAGCAGTGGGGACGTATATAGGCTGTAAGTTTACTTTTACGTTACTTTATCTCTTTATCTGCCTCTTTCTATTGTCATTCAGTGAAGAAAGTGTGTGTGTGTGTGTGTGTCAGAGAGAGAGAGAGAGAGAGCAACTTTAAGCATTTCTTAGATTGACGTCTTTATAGTATTGCACAATACGACGTAAACGCTACTTTCGGTGGTGTTTAAAACACCACTATAATTTCACATCTTTCATTTACGTGGTAGTCATGCTGCAGTTGCACGAATGGGTCGGCTCGACCGGGGAAGGACCACGCTTTCACAGATTACCATTCTAAAATAGCAGCTCAATGCTGCTGTGTTACGTATGGTGAGTGTAGAGGACCGGATACTCTTTTTACTGGAAACGTATCTGCATTTTGATTCTTAGTAGAGGATAGATGGCTATGGGCGACAGCATTCACTTACCATCAGGTGGACTATGTCCTCGATTGTCACCCTTATTCTATAAAATTACAATACAATACAATACTCATTATTGTACACCAAGAAAAGTTAAAAATATCAAAAAGAAAAAATAAACAACTATTGAGGGATATAGCTAACTCTAACTGTAATAAAAATATCTAGTTTTGTAAGTATAATTTAAAATTAAAAATTTTGTACAGCCGACTTCAATATAAGTTATTAATAATAACTCAAATAACTCAAAAACTATTGGTCTGATCTTGATCAAATTCATATGGGACCACACGAGAAGTATCAGCTTTCATATAAAAAAAGAATCATCGTAATCGGTCCAACCAGTAAAAAGTTATGAGGTAACACACATAAAGAAAAAAAAACATAAGCGTCGAATTGAGTACCGTCCTCTTTTTGGAAGTCGGCAGAAAAAGTATATGACATCGGAACAGCACCAAAAGTTACGCATGGTCTCATGAATGCAATTATTGCTCTCTCGCCGTAGTATTATAAGCCAGTTGGATAATCTAGTTACGAACGAGCTAGGATATAAGTCTTCAACCGTAACGTTGCATGCATCAGACATCGGGTGTAATAATTAAAAATTAAAAATTTTGTACAGCCGACTTCAATATAAGCGTCTTCAAAATAAGTTATTTAAGAATAACTCAATAACCATTGGTCTGATCTTGATCAAATTCATATGGGACCACACGAGAACTATCAGCTTTCATATAAAAAAGAATCATCGAAATCGGTTCGCCCAGTACAAAGTTATGAGGTAACACACATAAAAAAAAAACATACGCTCGAATTGAGTACCGTCTCCTTTTTGGAAGTCAGCAGAAATATAAAACCACAGAACCAACCCCAATCCAAGACACACTCAAAAAAATGTGCGTGTAATTCTTCTTTACGACATACTTCTTTTATTTTATGCTAGCTGTTCCCCGCGACTTCGCCCGCGTGTTATTTAGGGTTTTATTTTTTTGCGCGGAACCCTAATTATTTTTCTAAAATAAAAGTATCCTAAGTTACTCCTTATGACATCAGCTATCTGTTAGTGAAAGTCACATCAAAATCGGTTCAGCCGTTTCGGAGATTAGCCGGAACAAACAGACAGACAGACAGACAAAAAATTAAAAATTGTGTTATTGTTATAAGTACCGTATATACTTTCATGTGCATTTAGTAAAAAACTGTAATTTTGACATTACAAACAGACACTTCAATTTTATATATTTGTATAGATTTTAGTATGACTAGGTTAAATTATGCACCCCCGGCGGTGAAACGTTACAAGAAAACGTGACATTTTTTATTTTTTATACGTACCAAATTTCTCCACTACGTCGATAACGAAGTTTCACTTCAAGAAGTGTTGTGTTGTTTTTAGTGGGATGCTAAAAGGAAGACCATGTTTAAATTGCTGCCTTTAAAGCAGACGATAACAAGGCAACTATATATTGAACTGCGTTTATCTGATAATATTAAGGAAATACGTACTCAACAAACACATATGTAATAAATTATTACAATTTAACTGGGAAATATTACCACATAACGTTAACAGTGTAGTGGCGGTGTAAGAATATCCACTATCCCATAACATCCCGTGGGTGTTGTAGGACGTGACGGAGGGAAATTAAACAGCTGAATGAAAATCACGAGCTGTGGTTGCCAACACGCTTGCCAAGCGTGGAAAGAATCGCAAACATATGAGGCAAACTATTTTTCCCTTGACATTGCGTTGTATTGATATCAGTAGATTTTGTATCTGCTTCTAAACCATCTTAGAATTGCGAGGAATAGAAAGAACAGCAAATAATAGCATAGAATAGAACACAATAACTTGGAGATACAGATTAATATTAAAAGTCATTCATGTCTACAGAAAGTAGAGGGGTTTGCTTTGAATTAACTTACAACTGTTCTGATGGCATTGTAGAAGGACATTAAGGATGGAATAAGAAACTAAGGACAAGCGACAAGAACAAATGTGATATAATGAATAATTGCATATACCTGTCGACACCAGTCTGCCCGAAGCGACGTTAAGTTTTTCTTTTTAATCCTTTGACAGAGTATTCAAATAAAATTCCATTGAAATGATTTTTCCCGTTGCGGTTGGTGCAAATAGAACTCCAATTTTTGTAACATAAGATTGTATTTTAGTTTATCGACAGCTAAGTACATCAAATCAGCTGCTGCACCGCACGCGCATGCGTCAGTGTTGGCGCGAACACAGCGCGCGCTTCATGAGCGCATGTCAGATTTTCCGCGTCACTTTGTTCTTAAAATCCGTGAAACACGAAATATAAATCGCTACGATTTTTTTACAAAAGGACAGAAATCAAAGCAGATCAAATTTTTGGTGAGTTCTTATTTATTATTTCATCGTTCAAGTGTTATAACTGTTGAAAAGAGTATGTTTTGGTGTAGTTTTCCCGATTTGTAATGATAATCGTGACAATAATATGTCACGTGGCGATAATTGTAAAGATGCTAAAAACAACATTTTAAAATTTGTATAGTTTTTAATTTTCTATTGAAGAATTGTATTACTATATATAAATATGATATTAAATACGTACTTATGTTGATAAGACGCCCATTTCACTTATTGCGTGCAACTTCATTAGCCACTTTCCCACATTCTTTTGCGAATGCCTCGATAAAGCATCGAAAATGAAATTTCTTTGTCTTTTAATGTGACATGAATGTAACTAGTACATATTTAAGTAGTAATGCATTTAAATTCGCGTTCAACTCAAGATTAATTAAATCATTGAGAATTAATTAATAAACGAACAAGTCAAGACTTTAGCTATTTTTCTTATTTAATAATGGTAAAAATGTTCGTAAAAGCACTAGAAAGCAAAATTATTAATAATTTATAACTATCATATTTATTAATTTATTAATACATTTTATATTTATATTGTAAAAAGTCCGAAGTGAATATGTAGTGAAACTCACCGCGCCCCCTATCGGAAAGAACAGAAGAACATCTTCCAAGGCAGCTAGTACAAAGAATAATATAAATTATAAATAAATAAGAATGATGTAATATTATTATGGTTTGTCGTATAGTGACGATGTTAGAGAATCCACCATCCCATTTCACCCAAAAGGTGCCGTAAGGGGCGACAGAGAGATAGGATGGAGGACACATGTAGGATACTGTGATTGAATTTTGACGGAAGAGGCTAGAGTGAATGACTAATGGCGAAAAACCATTCAAAAATACTTAAGCCAAACTTCACAGATTGGGGTAGGTAAACTGGAGAAGAGCAACAGTATCTTTCTGATAAGAACTGATAATAACAAAAAAACTGTGCTTAACAACCTGACAAGTGTGGCAATCGATACGACTTAGGGACCTTCAAGAAAAGAGCCTACACTTTTTTAAAAGACCGGTAACGCATCTGCAATTCCCCTGGTGTTGCGGTTGTTCATGGGCGGCGGTAGTCACTTACCATCAGGTGAGCCGCATGCTCGTTTGCCTCCTCTCCTATAAAAAAAAATAACTGTGGCAATCTATGGGAAAGGAGCGGTCAATGTTTGGTAGTTGACTTACGATAAGCTGCGATAGTTTTGGGAATAACCATGTAGTTTACGCAAGATGTAAAATTCCCTAACCGACAGCGAGCAGCAGCGTTAAAGGTACAAGACGTCTGCTGCTACGTTCATCAATCCGCCTGTTATGTGTGACAGTTTTTTACGTGGTAGAGCCATGCTGCAGCTATTTTAATAGTATAGTTGTAGCACGAATGGGTCGGCTCGACCGGGGAAGGACCACGCTCTCACAGAATACCAACGTTAACTAGCAGCTTAATACTGTTGTGTTTCGTATGGTGCGTGTAGAGAACCGGAAAACCCATTTTACTGGAAAAGAGGCATTCTATCTTAGTCCTCACGGCTGACAACGCATCTGCATTTTAATACGCAAACGAAGCTAGATGTCTATGGGCCACAGCAACCACTTACCATCGGGTAGACTGTGTGCTCATTTGTCACCATTATTCATAAAGGAAAGAAAGAAAAGAAAAAAAGAAAGAAAGAAAAAAAAAGAAAGAAGAAGATTACCGATGAAGAATAAAGAATGTCACTTTACGAAATAAACCATTTTTAACACCCGATAAAAACATGGTTGTTATATATATATATATATATATATATATATATATATATATATATATATATATCTAACGTGTGTATCTGTGTCATCGTAGCTCCCAAACGTATAAACCCATTTAGCTTTGGTTTTTTTTTCTTTGAAAGGTGACTTGATCGAGAGTGTTTGAAGATCATCAGCACTTGTTTCGGGTGTTTATTAAATTTTCAATTTAATATTATATAAGTTATTACGTGCGGCCCCTTCTGTAACTACACAGTATGTGTAAGACGCTCTGAGATTATTTACTGTTTCTAAAACCATGCCCCATTATTTTGTTTCAGTATGTGAACGCCAGTATGTTTAACAGATTGTAATGCATTTCTAATTAGTCCTTAGAAATAACAACGATATTGTGACATAAGTGAATTGTTACTTGACGTCAGCTTAGATGTTCTGTCGTTTGTAGTAAGACAAATAATATGATAAAAAACACTTAATATTAAAAAAAAGACTTCGTGTACAAACAAAATATCGTAGATATGTTTACTTTAATTAGAGTACCAAGTAAAATAATAATTAAACATTTATTTACTGAACATTACAATAAACAATATTTAGTGTCATAATAAAATACTAAAAGAAAATTGACGTGGACTCGACGAAGTTATAGTATATCTATAGAAAATTTGACTAATTCCAGCCGCTCAAATTCACTATCACCAGTTCAACAGTGGTAGAGCCACGCGGCAGCTATTGCTGTCGCACGGATGGGCCGGCTCGAACCGGGGTGGTACCACGACCTCACAGAATACCAGCGTGAAGTAGAGGTTTACTCTGCGTTTCGCTTGGTGAGTGCAGGTGGCCGGAGGCCCTTTTTACTGGAAATGAAGCATTCCATCTTAGTCCTCACGGGTGATAACGCATCTGCATTTTGATTCGCAAACGAGGATAGATGTAGATGTCTATGGGCCGCAGCAACCACTTACCATCAGGTGGACTGTGTGCTCGTTTGTCACCCTTATCCTATTAAAAAAAAAACTATCGCACATCGCGACAAACCTTGCGATACCATCCATACCATCTGAATGATTGGCGGTCCACCACTGTGCGATTTAGAACATGTTTTCTTCCTCGCACAACTTCCTTGTGGAATCGATTACCACCAGCGATTTTTCCGGACCGATACGACATAGGGACCTTCAAGAAAAGAGCCTACTCCTTTTTAAAAGGTCGGCAACGCATCTGCAATTCCCCTAGTGTTGCAGTTGTTCATGGGCGGCGGTAGTAAATTACGGATGTCTGTGTTATATTTTTGTGAAAAGAATGATTGAGAGGCATTAAGAATAAGAGTAATTAAATACATTTTCGTCATTTTTAGAATTGTCTTTCTGTCTGTTTGTTTATGAACGTATCATTTAGTGTTAGTTTGATTAATATCGGTTAGTTCCATCAAAAGATATGATCATTATATTGAAATGTAGGTACGATTTTGTTTAATTGTAGCGTTGAGTCATCAAGTGCATTTTAATCTAATCTCATAAACGGTAATTACATTATGTAAAATAATGTTCTTTATTGATATAGGTACTTATACATAAATCACATGATACAAAATAGATTATGTTTTCTAAAATATTTCTTAATAAGTACCATTTTAATTAGAAAAGTACAACAGTTTAGAGAACCGGAGACACATTTTACTGGAAACGAGGCACTCCATCTTAGTTCTCAGGGGTGACAACGCATCTGCATTTTGATATTTAATCGAGGATAAATGTTGATGTTTATGGGCCACAGCAGCCACTTACTATCAGTATCTAATGCAGTAAAAATGTATTTTCATAACCAAGTACTGCTGATCGTTATATGACACATAAGTGGAATAACTCATGTAGCAATGTAAACTTAAATATGTATTTCTAAAAATATATTTATCCTAAAAACGTGATGTTTAACTGTAACTTCAATTAAAAAGTAATGTACCAACTAACAACCTTTATAGATATTTTAAATTTTTTAACACAAGTCTTATATTTTTCTTTTAAAAATATCGCTTATGAAATTTCGTTTATTGATCAGACAGACGATACTGTTAAAATATCGATAATTGTATGGTTAACATTACCATCGCAATGTTCAATTAAGTTAGCTGTAGATTTTGTTTCATGAGTGCACCGTCGCGCTGAAAATGTGCTAACAGGAAACTAATTATCATAGCCAGCTTAGTTATCTGGCTTCCTCCGAGTAGTAAGAGGCGATAGAGGGAAACTGATACAGGAAATAGGCAGCAACATCGCAATTACACCCAATCACAAGTCCACTGCTGAACATAGGTCATAGGCCTCCCTCAAGGAATGTCACAAAGTACGGTCCAGAGCAACCTGGATCCATTGACTACATCTAGTGGTGGGACGCCCTACACTTCGCCTGCCGGAACGTGGCTGCCACTCGAGAACCTTTCTTCCCTATCGGTTGTCGATGCTTACTAATCCGTTGGGCTATGTCGGTTACTCTGCTTGTACTGCGGATATCCACGTTTTTAAATCTATCACGCAGAGAAACCCCGAGCATAGTCATGAGATACCTTATTGTCTACCTATTGTCAACTCAAAATTATATAAATTACGGTTGACAACCGCGTGCCAAGCGTGGTAACTAAGGCAATCTATGGGGGAGGCGTAAGTTCAGCTGTTAATTTGTTTCGCTGCTTCACGACACTTTTAATAAATCCTCTAAATCTTTAAAATGGTACGCGACCAAAATTAGTTGTTTTTTAAAAGAACGCGGTAGACAGATATTGTCATCGGTTTTAATGTTGGGGAGGAGGTGTTTTATCCGAGGAATTTGCTTAAAACGAAGCACCTAGTACTTTGCAATGGCACTTAGCAACGCGACTTGCAAGAGCGTTTCTAAAGTTTGGGGCTCTGAGACTGAAGATATTTGTCGCATTAGTTATGTTGCAAAAACGTGAAAGTAATTATCTATTCTAATTCTCTGTCAACATCACTCAAATCACATTTTTACGTGGTAGAGCCATGCTGCAGCTATACTAGTATTATAGTTGTAAAAGGAACCATCGAGCAGACAAAAGACCATCGACCAGAGGTCGTAAAGTTTCAATAACTCAAATTCGAAGTTTAAAAAACCCCCGAAAAGCCAGCTGATGATCTTGAAGCGACTGAACCGATATTAATAAAATGTATATAAAAACCACCGCTAGGAAACCTGCTTTTAAATAAAAGTAGCACGAATGGGTCGGCTGGACCGGGGAAGAACCACACTCTCACAGAATACCAGCGTAAAATAGCAGCTTAATACTGCTGTGTTTCGTATTGTGAGAGTAGAAAACCGGAGACTCTTTTAACTGGAAAAGCGGCATTCCATCTTAGTCCTCACGGGTGATTGTGACTCATCTGCATTTTGATTCTTAATCGAGGATAGATTTGGATGTCTATGAGTCACAGCAACCACTTACCATCAGGTGGACTGTGTGCTCGTTTGGCACCCTATCCTATAAAAAAAAATCAGCCCGCAAAAGTCTACTGCATGACGTGGACCTCTATGAGGCGATCAAGGAGGAAGGCCTAAGGTAAACAGTAGACTTTAGAGAAACCCATTCATGCTACAACCAAGTATAAGCATGGCTCAATCAAGTAAAATTTGTTTATGTTACCTGTATTCTATCCATTGAATAACTTTTATCTAAAAAATTAATAACTGATTAATCTGCCCTAAGCAGAACAATGGTCCATATAAAACAAAATCAAAACAAAATTATGTAAGAAACTCAATCTCATTATGCGATGAAAGTGGAACCGGAACCCGGTGACATGCGGTAGTCCCGAACTCGTGGAGGGTCGACGACCCTCGCTTAGATCTATACCGAGATGTGCTTGCGCGGCTAAATAAATGTTTTCTTAGAACAGTGTGTAGTGTTACGATAGCTTGCATTTGTTTGGCTCAAGCTCATTGCTGGCAGTTTACACAGTTTTATTGTCTATTTGACGGACTCTTGTCCTTTGTAATACATTTAAATTCAAGGAGTCAGGTTGAAAATGTCTGCTATATACAGCAGGGCAGCTTAGAAAACCTTTATATTTATCTGCCGACTTCTAAAAAGGAGAATTTTTTTAATTTTAAATTATTTAAAACGTTATCACTACAATAAGAAATTCTCCTGTATTAAGGAAGGGTTTGACATACATAACGTGCACAAGCACAAACATTCAGACAAATACTTTGTTCTAGGCTTACGGGTTGCATATTAAGATTGTCTGATGACTGATTTGTCAACTGTTGGGAGAGTAAAATAATTAAAAATTAAAAATTTTGTACAGCCGACTTCAATATAAGTTATTAAGAATAACTCAAATAACTCAAAAACTATTAGTCTGACCTTGATCATCATTTATATGGGACCACACGAGAAGTATCAGCTTTCATATAAAAAAAGAATCATCGAAATCGGTCCACCCAGTAAAAAGTTATGAGGTAACACACATAAAAAAAACATACACGTCGAATTGAGAACCATCTCCTTTTTGGAAGTCGGCAGATAATTAATAATTTAAAATTAAAAATTTTGTACAGCCGACTTCAATATAAGTTATTTAAGAATAACTCAAAAACTATTGGTCTGACCTTGATCAAATCCATATGGGACCACACGAGAACTATCAGCTTTCACATAAAAAAAGAATCATCAAAATCGGTTCACCCAGTACAAAGTTATGAGGTAACACACATAAAAAAAACATACAGTCGAATTGAGTACCGTCTCCTTTTTGGAAGTCGGCAGAAAATTAGTTTTTCTTTGTTCGTATTTTATGCCCTGTCGTACTGTTCATTAGATTGCAGTAAAACTTTGTCAACTTATTGATTGCACTTGTGTCTATAACAGGCATAGTACAATTAACTTACACTAGGTGGCGCGCCTATCGTACCGACAAATTTATTTGAAAAGTCATAAGTCATTAAATTTCAATGAATGTAGGTATTATGATTCCTAATTAAACAACATAACTCTTCCAAATTTAAAACGATATTTCACAATTATTTTTATTAGTTATAAAACATAACTAAAAGTATTTTTATAGTGGTGAGATAATAAAGACACTCGATCAAAACATTTCACACAATTCAATCAAGCATTGTAATATTAACTTCTTATATGAAAAACATTATTTCTATAAAATCTACATGACAACATTTTTCACTTACAGCGAACGTAAGATCTCCGCAAAAAGGGAATGCAATATTCGCGGGAAGTATCAGGGCTCGGCTTAGATTGAGTTTCATGTAAAAACTAGTGTTGCGGCTCTATTCACACGCATTCCGGTTTCAGTATAGATAATTATTTCCTTAGAACTAGTTCTTGGGGTCCTTCGTTAGCAAAGCTCGGACGGATTGTTAAAATGGCGAATTTTAGCGCTTGAAAGTTTTAAATTTTTTTTAAAAATCTTTGAATTATAGACCTTTGTTAAAAAATTAAAATATTGCACACATTACACGCTGTAGTGCTCTATTGTCACTAAATCAAACACAACGCGGTCCACTCGACTTAAATCACTTCCACCAGCTATATAATAAAAAAAAAGTACACCAATAGCAAGAGGAGATTTCAGTTAATACTTCTGACGTAGTTATAAGATTATTTATTTCGATTATTATTAAAAAAAAGTTTATTGAAAATAATTTTACTTGGACGTCAGATGGTCGGTATAGATGTGAACAAGATATGAATAGTGAAATTCAAAGGACTTCAAAAAAATTACAGTGATAAGTTCAGTTTTACGAAAGATGCACTATTGTAAACCGTCCCGTTCATTAATATTTTTTATTCTATTTTATTAATTATTTCACAATTTATTTTGGTAAATAATACTACTCACCGGTATCAAGCAGTCAAAAAAAATGATGTAGCTTTAAACGAAATACGTGTTTCGGTTTTAATAAAAGTAAATTGATTATTCAAAAGATTACACGAGCGTTCGAGGTGTGCAATTTTGGATTTTCCAAATTATATTGTAGTTTTGTAATAAATAGTTCTCCGTAATGCTTTCTTGAAGTGTACATTTAAATAACATTGTAGAGCCACACTGCAACGGCGTACTTATAATATGGCTCTAGTGAGGATAGGCCAGCTCGGTTGAAGTAGGACCACGCTCGCACAGAATATTGGCGAAAATAACGTAATAATAATATGGAAAGTGATCAAAGTCGGTGACATTTTTACTCGTAATGAGGCATTCTATCTCAGGATAAGTAAACTAACATACATTTTGATTCTTCGAGGACAGATGTAGATGTTATTACTGTGTACTCCTTTGTCAATTTTACTTATTTGAACCTCGTTCTCTGCTGACCATAATTTGCGCAAACAATGAATAAATTGTCGAATCGGAGTACCTACTGCTGAGTGTGACGTTGCAGCCATTTTTTTATAGAAGACAAGGATGAAGAACGAGCACACAGTCCACCTGATGGTAAGTGGTTGCTGTCGCCCAAAGACATCTACGAGTACATTTATCCTCGTTTTCGAATAAAATGCAGATGCGTTGTCAGCTGTGAGGACTAAGATGGAATGCCTCTTTTCCAGTAAAAAGGGTCCCCGGTTCTCTACACTCACCGAACGAAACACACCAGCGTTAAGCTGCTATTTTTTGCTATTTGCCATGCTGCAGCACTGTCTTACCGACTAATCGAGAAACAGTCTTAATGTACTACGATATTTGTTAAAATATGCTCTTGCAGCAATAAATAGCGGTGTTTGTGGTGGCGATGTAAGCATATCACCCTATTTTTTTTTAAAATACGTTACCCCACACTAGGATTTTCTTCTGTTTCGTGAAAGCAGTTTACAAACATAAATTGCACAAGACAAGGACAAACAGACTCGGAACAATTACATGTACAATATGAACAAATTATTATTTAAATGATTCCTACAACATTACTATTCTGGTTTAACAACCGTCGGCTCAGAACAAAACAGAAGGCCTGACTATAGATAATCGACAATTACTTAATTCTAGAACCATGATATAAATTCATAGAATACACCGACTTATGAACGTTAGCACGTATTGTTCGATCCTAAAGCGATCGTTCGAACATCGAGACAATCGTTTGTTTTGACTATAAACTCATAATATCCGTCCAATGGATCTTATTCAATCGGAATGCACGACCGCGTCGGGTATCTAATGGCCTAATTATGTTTGTAGTGTGTTATCGTATGACATTACTAAGTGTATTCAAACATATTCTATGCGTTGTCTTTGAAATGGTAATAATAATATTAAGATAATATATTACTAGATGTTTTATTTATAGATCAATATTTGCTCTGAGCCAATCTTATTCACGTAGAGCCATGCTGCAGCTATATTAATAGTATAGTTGTAGCACGAATGGGTCGGCTCGACCAGGGAAGGACGACGCTCTCACAGAATACCAGTGTAAATCAGCAGCTTAATGCTGCTGTGTTTTGTATTGTGAGTGTAGAGAACTGGAGACCCTTTTTACTGGAAAAGAGGCACTCTTCATACATAGGCTGCACTAAATGTATCGGGAATGGAATATTTCCACTGTTCCTGTCATATTAAAATCTTTTTAATTGAAAACTCCTTGGTTTTAAAAATCGAATACAATTTATTCATTTAAAAAAAGATTATCGGCCTTGTCACAAGGTTTAGTCAAACTTGTTTAGTCGTTGAGAAAATGGAATTGACTCGAGAAAATTCAAGAGCGATGATTTATTATGACTTTCGAAGTGGTTTAACACAAAAACAGTGTGTTGACCGGATGATTTCTGAATTTGGTGATGAAGCCCCAACCAAAACCACAATTTATCGCTGGTTTGCTGAATTTCAACGTGGACGTGTCAAGCTCAGTGATGATCCCCGTCAAGGTCGTCCAAAAACTGCAGTCACCCAAGAAAACGTTGATGCCATGCGTAAGCTGATTGAGGAAGATCGACATGTGACATATCACGAAATTCAGGCAACTTTAGACATTGGCATGAGTCAAATACAAATAATCTTGCATGAACAATTAGGTGTAAAAAAGTTGTTTTCCCGATGGATACCGCATTCGCTCTGTGAAGAGCAAAAAGTGGCTCGCGTTACTTGGTGCGTCAGAACTCTCGAAAGATTCCACGCAGGATCTTTAAATGCTGTATACAACATCTTGTCAGGTGACTAATCCTGGATATATGCGTACGAACCCGAAACAAAAAACCAGTCACGAGTTTGGGTGTTCGAAAATGAGTTAAAGCCAACAAAAATTGTTCATTCACGGAGTGTTGCAAAAAAAATGGTGGCCACGTTTGTCTCCAAAACCGGCCATGTTACGACTATTCCTCTTGAGGAACAAAGAACGGTTAATGCAAAATGGTATGCTAGCATTTGTTTGCCACAGGTCGTTTCTGAACTCCGTAAAGAGAACTGCAACCGCCGCATCATCCTCCATCACGACAATGCGAGTTTTCACACCGCACATAGAACAAAAGAGTTTTTAGAGCAAGAAAACATAGAGTTATTAGACCATCCGCCGTACAGCCCCGACTTAAGCCCAAATGATTTCTATACTTTCCCTAAAATAAAGAATAAATTGCGTGGACAGAGATTTTCATCACTTGAAGAAGCTGTGGACGCCTACAAAACGGCCATTTTGGAGACCCCAACTTCCGAATGGAATGGTTGCTTCAATGATTGGTTCGATCGTATGGTAAAATGTGTCAAATTTCGCGGAGAATACTTTGAAAAGCAATAAATATTTTTGAATAGTAATGTTGTGTCACTTCCATGATTCCCGAAATTTTCAGTGCCGCCCTCGTAATCCTCACGGCTGAGAACGTATCTGCATTTTAATTCGTAAACGAAGATAGATGTAGATGTCTATGGGCCACAGCAACCACTGTGTCCTCGTTTGTCATCCTTGTACTATAAAAAATATTTTTTTAATTTCTAAAACATGCAAGTTGCTTCGTGATACTCTCCTTTACTGCTACGCAAAACTGAATTGCGAAGTGGTGTTGCCATTTCAAGTCTCAGTGGTCAAATCACATCAAAAGATGGACACCAACCTCTTCGAACGTTAGAATTTAAAGTAATCATCGCTTTACCACAGCGACGCTCCTTATCCCCGTAATTATCATTTTAAGTTGTCATATATCGGATGGTTAATCTGTCATCTGGGGGAATTCATAAAATTTTTAGGTAGCAACCCCGTAGTCAACTCGCGTAATATTTAACGAAGTAAATCAAGTAACAAATTTTATTATATATCCCTGTCACACCAAACACTGCTGTGTTTCGTATGGTGAGTGTAGAGAATCGGAGGCCCTTTTTACTGGAAAAGAGGCATTCCATCTTATCCTCACGGGTGACAACGCATCTGCATTTTGATTCCTTTATTGAGGATAGATGTGGATGTCTATGGGTCACAGCGACTACTTAACATCAGGTGGACTGTGTGCTCGTTTGTCATTTATCCTATAAAAAAAAAAGTATTTTAATAGATAGTTATTATCTACAAGCAGAGAGGTAGTTCCAACACAAGTATTTTATAACTTACTGGAGCTACCTCAATTTATGTAATGCATGACAATGTATTGAGAAACAATAAAACAAAAAAACAAACAATACAAACAATACATATAGGCGATATCACAGTATCACAAGTCTACGTGCAAATGCAAATGCATTCCATACATTAGCACTCGTGCTCAATACAAAGATAAACGATAATAAGATAATATCGAAGTTGAAGGTGACTTTTAATGTCATTGCATTTTCGTTTTATTTATTTTTTTATTTATTATTAGATAAAAATTGTTACAATATTGCTATGCGGCACAGCGAAAAACATTTATTTATGTTTTATCGTTCATTACCAATCATGATTAAATAATATTATGATTCTGTAAGATGAGAACGTCGTGCAAAAGAAAACCGGAAAATGAAAAGAAAACAAAATATTTGGACCTCAAAAGACGTGTGGGGTGGTTTTCCGACCAAAATCTTGGTTATTATTTCAGGATCAGGGTCAGGGTCACAGTTCATCTGAGGCGACTGGGATTCCGTGACGGACCGCTCCCGCATCAAATACAGAAGGTGGACCTGCTCGATACCTCCTACATTATCCGCCAGATTATTTACCTTTTCCCCTAACCCTCGGGACTCAAACGCTCCTATGGCAACGGCTTTAGTCTGGTTGGGTTTTATTTATTTAATTTATTTTATTGAATTTTATTTCATGTGTTATTTTAAGTACCTACTGTATGCTGTATATTTATTCTTATACTTTGTAGTGTATAAACTTATACATTTTAAATATTGATATACAAAAAAACCCTTTTTACTATATCAATGATTTTATATACATAAGTAATTATAATTCCCAACCAGCACGGCTAACATGGGCTGGGGACAAAAATTTTATCCCCCGATTATATCCACTGACAAGAGATAAAATTATCTTGTCCCTACGCCAAAATACGGCAACGGGGAGAAGTATATCCCCGTTTGACATAACGAGTAGACATAATATATCCCCCGTCCGTAGCATGGAGCCGAATGAAAGAAAAAAAAATATGTTTTTTTGACATTTGAAAGGGACAATCTTATCTATCTAAGTCTAACTCTATCTCCCATTTTATCTACTGTGGATATTATATCCACCGGTGTGCCCATGCTCGAAGGGTGGATAAAACTAAGCGAGAGGATAAACATTTTCTCCATTCCCCGGGGATAAAATTTTCTCCTGCCCATGCTAACCCCACTGATAAGAATATTAAACAAATACCCAATAAAATTACGACCATCAGCCGTAGTAGCCCAGGGGCTAAGCACTCACAGTTAATTTCATGATACGCGAGTTTGATCGCCGCTTGCATTACTGTAGTTGTTAATTGCAAAAAAAATTATATTTGCGTAACCTTTCATAGTCGCAGTCACCTACTACAATTTTTCTTCCAAATTGCTTAATAAAAATCAATATTTAATGCTAACTAAGATATATTATTCGTTATGAATATGGCTATAATATAAAAAAAGAATTTTTCAATCGGATTGGTAGTTCCAGAGATTAGTGTTTAAACAAACAATAATTAAAAATTAAAAATTTTGTACAGCCGACTTCAATATAAGCGACTTCAATATAGGTTATTTAAGAATAACTCAATAACCATTGGTCTGACCTTGACCAAATTCATATGGGACCACACGAGAACTATCAGCTTTCATATAAAAAAAGAATCATCCAAATCGGTTCACCCAGTACAAAGTTATGAGGTAACACACATAAAAAAAAACATACACTCGAATTGAGTACCGTCTCCTTTTTGGAAGTTGGCAGAAAAAAACTCTTCCGCTTTATTATTTTAGTCAGATTATCTCTATTTTCAGAAATTTCAATGCTACAGTATTTTAATCAAAGTAAAAGCTACTCTTCGTTTTTATTGGATACATTTTAAAATTTCAAGCTGACTTTTATTTCCCAAAATGACATACACTTCTCTACAAAATGAAAGGAAGCCTGTGCACTAGACGTATGTAGGCTGTATCTTGACTAATTATCTAGAAAGTACGAAGCAATCACGAATCCAAAAAGTACACTCAAACGAAAACGAAACTTTATCACCCACGGTCAGTACCATCCTAACAAAAACTATCAAGGAACATAAAAGCTTAACTTTTTGCCCGTCGAGATCGAGAGTGAGTCGGATGAGAAAAGAAAAGGAGGCTAAAAACTGTGGAATGCGGAGGACCACTTAAATTCGAGTTATTTTACTATTAAGTTAATGTTTTTACAAGCGGTCTATCGTTATGAGTTAGTGATGTTGGGAAGCGTTAAAAACTACAAAGTGGTTAAAAGGGAATGTATCGATATGGCGACAAATCGAAACGTTTGGTAATGGGCAGGTGATTGAGGTCAATAGTTTTAAAATGCGATACGTAGAGTAGTTTGTTGTATCCTAATCTGTGAATGAGTTCAACTGATATATACAATTAGGTTTCACGTGATCTAATGGTTATGAAATTAGCATTGTGTGTTAAGACGTCATTCTCGACCTATTTTTGAAATAACGCTTTGCGATTGCTATAGGTTTCTAAGGGCCGTTTTTAATGAAAGCTTCTTTCGGCACATAGGGCACTTCTGAGATGGAGAGAAAGCACTGAACTCGCGTGACAACTAAGATGCATAAAAATGATGAAAATCCAAATTAGTAAATTTTATAAAATTTATAAGTTGGTATTTATAAATTTGTTTGTGTTATATGGATAATAATCATTCTTTTTCATGTAAAACGCACAGTAAATAAATTTTTTATTGCTGTATTAATACGTTATATATAAATATATATATACATAATATTATATATATATATATATATATATATATATATATATATATATATATATATATATATCCCATAATAGATAAGTAAAATATGTGACGATATAATCATTCTTTAGGAAATAACGTTAATTTACACTTGCAATTCTTTACTAAAATGTTCACGAACTTTAGTTTGTAAAAATAAACTTGTTCCAGAGTCTTATAGTCAGTCGTAAGAGCGGAAGAATGGGATGGGTAACCAGTACGGTGTGAAGGCGTTAGCAACTTTAGATTAATCCGAAGAACGGAGAAAACAATTATGAGTATCTCCTAGGTACCGAAATTTCATTGAGTTATATGTACTACGTACTAGAGAAGCCATTCCGAACATTGACTATGTTCAACTGAACTGTACTGCAATCCGTACAAACTAAATATTGCGTAAATTGAAGATTTGTGAATTCCATAAAATAATTATTATTACATGATCTTTAGAAATATGCTTGTTTAGATTAAATTAAGATATTTTATATTAAATTCTTATATGTATTTTATATTAATATCTTATTTTATATCAAACTAGCTGGCCAGGCAGACGTTGTTCTGCCCTTTCCGACGATCCTTAATATGAAAAAATCCTTAAATTCGCAATAAAAATACTAAAGGTCACTTATCGGGATAAAAAGTATCCTATCTCTCAAGTTGGACCAAACTGCACAGAGTGTGCAAAATTTCATTGAAATCAGTTCAGTAGTTTAGGAGTTCATCGCGGACAAACAACGTGACACGTAATTTTTATATATAAAGATTAAAGCCTTCGCGCATGCGCGGGAGTAGTAGTCGCGTACATAGAGTAGGACACAATTTTTGTTTGGAATGGCTTCTCTAGTACGTAGTACATATAGCTCAATGTGATATTTACATTTCAAATACTCAGGAGCACAAGATCGTTATAGCTGCAGTATAGCTTTACCGCGCACAAAACGGCACTTTGCTGGTGTACGTCATTATGATATTATAATGTCAATTGTTATCGTTGATTTGAGTTTCCATTACTGTAATAATAAGGTACTGGTAGCGATTTTAATATTAATCGACTTTTTAAGTTTATGTGAAAAGTATACTTTTAACTTTTAAAAGAATTTATTAAACTTAAAACAACTAATTGTAAACAGTATTGGCCTAGTTTTGATAAAGCTACGATTATAGCAGCATGACTAAGCTGTTTTGAAGTATCAATTCAAATATTAATTGGTTGAATTTTATTACTAAAAGTGTATTGAAATGTACTAGGCTAACATAAAAAGGTTAACGTTAAAAACAAAAACATAAAGTAAAGAATAGAAATAACGTTGTAGATTTTGTAGTGTTTTTTTTAAAGGATAATGGTGACAAACGAGCACACAGTCCACCTGATGGTAAGTGGTTACTGTGGCCCATAGACATCTACATCTATCTTTGATTACGAATCAAAATGCAAATGCGTTATCACCCGGGAGAACTTAGATGGAATGCCTCGTTTCCAGTATAAGGGGTCTCCGGTTCTCTACACTCAGCATACGAAACACAGCAGCGTTAAACTGCCATTTTACGCTGGTATTCTGTGAGAGCAGGTACGTCCCTGGTCGAGCCGTCACATTCGTGTTACGTGTGTACGTACTACTAATAGCTGCAGCATGGCTCTACCACATTAAAAATAGCAAAAAGGCGACTTGCGACGCAAAAGCACAGTACTAAGTGTTTTTTTTTTAATCTTTATTGATTACAGAGGGTTTGATCCATTAGATCATGTCACCCTCATAGGTACACAATCAAATACATATAATCAGACAATGATAAATTCACATAAACAATAATAAAATATTATCTGTTCTTAATACCTAACAATACCAGTTTATAAAGTTTTCTAGCCTTATCCGACAATGGAAAAATTAAAATACTATTATACAATCCAACACTATTTTTGTCAAAACCTAATAGTTTTCTATATGCTTCGTTCCTTTCACCTTCCATCATAATATGAATCTTCCAGGACTCCACATTTGACACAATTTGGTGAATTCACTTTTTTCATCATAAACGCAAATTTGTTTAATGGAATATGTCCAGAACAAAGCCTCATTGCTGTAATAATTTCTTGCCTTCCCATATTGCATCCTTCAAACCAAAGGAAGCGGGAAAGATGCGGTTGTATCGTCTTGTACCAAATACCTTTTGACAGTGACCTTTCATCAAAGTATTCGGACCACTTTTCTGTACAGTTTTCTCAATAAATAAGAATTCGGAGAAATAAGGAACATAATCGAAATTATCCCCATCACTTATCGCCTCCTTAGCAAGAGCGTCTACCGCCTCATTTCCCTCTAAACCAATATGGGAAGGCACCCATTGTAAGGCTATCCTTTTATGATTCGATTTTAATGTTAAAATATTACTTAATATGTCGTAAGCCAATGGAAAACCGCGAGACAGTAAAGTACATCTTTTTAAATGTTGAAGGGCACTGCGAGAATCAGTTAATATCAACAATTTATCATAATTAAGTGACTTGAGATAAGATAAGGCTTCCGCAATTGCAATGAGTTCCGCATGCATAACTGAAATTTCCTTACCTAAACAGAGCTTAATGTATTCTTTGGTTTGAATGTCTAAAAATGCAGCACCCGTTCCTTCTTTATCTTTAGAGCCATCGGTATATATTTTATAGTAATTTGTAAAGATTTCAGTTAAATGTTTTCGACATAAAGTTTGTAAGTAAAGGGGATTGTACTTATGTTTAGTTGCGTTAACAAATTCAATTTGAGGGATTATAGAATCAGATAAATCCAACTTGCTAATCCACGAATTGAGTGAAAACATTTCTAAGTAAGGAGTTGAAAATATACGAGTTTCTTTAAATAATGTATGGGTTGTAACTAGCAGTGGGGTTTTTGTTTATTTGTAGCGTTACGCGCTGCAGGTTTCATTTACGCACGGAATAAGTACTTGTATAACCCACAAATAATTGTTTTAGTTCTAGATGTTTCCACAGCCAAATGAAAATGACCAGTCCTGCATGTTTTATTTATAATTGCGCTAGAGTATCAAATTAATATATATATATATATATATATATATAAAGCCATATTAAGGTCATAGGTCAGAGTATCTTCGCTCTTAGAAACATTCTGATAGCGTAATCAATACAACATCGCCTTTTCACGTTGGGTAGTCAAGCTATCTTTTAATGATAAAATACAATCTGAATAAAATTCTGAATTCATTAGTACAACACAAAGCTATTTATTCCATAGCAAACTTTGAACTAATAAACAAAGTGACGCATAAGCAAATGTTTACATTTAACAAATAATGTTCGCACGATAAACATGTCGAATCTTTCAATATCGCACGTGTTTGTGCAACTGCAGCGTGGGATCGGGCGTGCCTTATCCGCGAAGGTCGATGCAGGCGTAGCTGAAGAGCTGGCCTACATAATTCATACAAATATACCAATTTTACCAACAATTGGTATTTAAAAATCTTTCGTGTAATTTTTTTTGATTATCATTACGTTTACTATTAAAATTTAAAGTTTGAAATAATTCTAACCGAAACCCTTTGATTATATAGACATGTATATAATCAAAGCCGAAACCTAAGTGATAAAGTTTGAAATAACTTGACCTTTTTTTTACGTAGTTAGCTATATTAGTAGTATAGTTGTAGCATGAATGGGTCGGTTCGACCGGGGAAGGACCACGCTCTCACAGAATACCAGTGTAAAATGGCAGTTTGACACTGCTGTATTTCGTAATGTGAGTGTAGAAAACCGGAGACCCATTTTACTGGAAAAGAGGCATTCCGTCTTAGTCTTCACTGGTAACGACGCATCTGCATTTTGATTCTTTATCGAGGATAAATGTAGATGTCTATGGGTCACAGCAACCACTTACCTACAGGTGACCTGTGTGCTCGTTTGTCACCCTATCCTATAAAAAAAAAACAAAGGCATCCGAGTGGGTTATTTTCCCATTAGTTTCTTTTATGTCTTATGATTATCCCTGTGTCTGATCTTGCGTCTTTGCTACTTTCAATCTCGTGACTTAGTATTATACGACGAACGATGACAATGTGTGTGTCCGTTTGGCTTGCAGTTGTCCATGGGTGGCGGTAAGCATTTGAGATCACTAGACCAACATGGTAGTAGGTTAAGGGTGTTCTTAATTTGGCACATCTTCATTGAATCGCTTAATTTGGTCGATGAACTTTTGTCTTCCATTCCTTGCCGACTCTGCCACTCACTTCCACAGCATACTTTTGCTTTATTTCTTATTTCTTCATTCATTCTTTTTACTTGTCTAAATCATCGAGGCATTCTTTTCTTAATGCTGTTTATAATATCCCTTTACAAACTAATTATTATCAACAATTTTTGACTCTAACATTTAGAGTCACCTCTCATATCTCTAACTTTTATTTACACAATTAATTTTAGTCTCATGTTTCTTCTGCCACGCTTAATTTGTTTTATATTATACAAGTATTTCACAAGCGTACCGAAAACTATAATACGACATTGAACAGCACCTGCGCCGAGTATGTTTATAAAACCGCGTCCTTGCCCATTGTTACTAATGTGGATTGTTACCGGGATCGTTGTGTTTGGATTTATCGAGAGTAACTTGGCCTTGTGAATAATTGTATAGAATAGACTTAGTGATCGTGTTCTTTTATTCATTACATCCTATCAAAACTCTACGGTCTGTCCATGGACAATTTACTACATGTAGTAGAGGTGTAAGAATATGCACTACTCTATAGCATCTTGTAAGTGTCGTAAAAGACAGAGATAAATAAACTAAAAGATGGACAGCAGCCGTCATTCTAAAATAAAATATTGCGACCGCCAACCGTCCTGTTAAACGTGGCAACTATGGCAAATATGCCCCCTAGGATAGGCAATCTTTGGGGCAGGCGTATGCATAGCAGGACCTACTTTTGATAGATTGTAATGGTAACGGTAAAAGTCCACAGTTGGCCTTCCTCATAGATAGTCTCATAGGGGGGATATTTTGCATAGTTGTTTACGACAGTGTTGACGTGAAAATATTCTCTGTTAAACTTTTATTCACTTGACGATCTAATTGTTCAGCTGTAAGTGTACCTTCTTACGGTACGTGTACACCAAAACCGATTTTATCGGCCGATGACGGACAGAATTACCCGGACGAGTAACTCGGACGTGTATGTGCTTACACTGCAACAGTGTACTGCCGACATTGGACATTCCGATTATTGTAGTTTCTTGAATGTTTATCCCACAGGGTTAGTCTATTATAAATACACTAATTAATTTTTCTATATCCATAGTCGTTTAGGTAGATAAAAACACGAAACAACAGAATAAATACAGAATTATTAAATTAAACTAGGTATAAATACATTCAACTTGCACTGTAGACGCCGGCAGTCGGGCGAGAAATCCCAACAAGTTCGGACTCGACGGTTGATCTGTCGATTTCGGGCGTCATCGGACGATAAGGTCGTGTTTGTGTACGCGCTCTCTTTGTTTTACAAGTGTTTGATTCGATTCGGCCGTCGTCGCCCGAGCAAACTTCGGCCGATGACGGATTAGGTGTACGCGAGGCTTTAGGCATCGGTCCTGATTTTTTTATATAATAAAACTAACAAACGAGCAAACAGTCCACCTGATGGTTAGTGGATGCTGTGGCCCATAGATCTACATTTATCCTCGAACAAGAATCTAAATTCAGATGCGTTGTCACCACTGAGGACTACGATAAAATGCCTCGTTTCCAGTAAATATTGTGTCCGGTTTACATAATGATTTTTAATATTTACGCGAACACTACACATTGAATAAAACAACTTTTACGGATTCTATCGCGTTTGATTATACTAATTTTTAAATTCCCAACGTTTCGGGTGCTTTCCAGCACCCATGGTTACGGGGGACTGAGGTGATTGATGTCCCGATGTTAGAGTTGATCGGTAGGCGTATTACTACTAAAAAAATACTAGTACTACTAAAACAATAATTGCTGATAAATCGTAAAAATGAGTATTATGTACCAGCGATAATCAAGCCCTAGCTAACTAGCGACAACAAGGTAGCGCTGTCTCTAGTTAGCTTGGTTATTGCTGATACATAATACGAATCTGCTGATAAAATCAGCAATTATTGCTCTAATTTCGCTATCGCTAGCCTTCTGCAAGATACGTAATACGCCTACCGGAGTACCTTCAGTTTTTTTAATGATTAGTTTTGGTCCGATCTACGCAGAATGAATTTACTGTGTCTTGAAGTCTTGCAGTGGTTTGTTTGGGTTTAGTTTTAATTTTATTAATTACAGGATCCCAAGCAAGTAGTGTGAGGCATTTTACGCTGGTATTCTGTGAGAGAGTGGTTCTACCCCGATCAAGCAGACCCATTTGTGGCACAACCATAATGTAGCTGCAGCGTAGCTCTACCACGTATAAATAGATTTTAAATACCAACTGAAATGTTTCTTTAACTGAGAGAGTAATTTAGGTATAATTACGATCTACAGAATGGACTTTATGCGCATTATGTAAATAGTGGAAATAAATAATTACCATTCAATCGCGTATTGTGTACTTGTCATGCAAATAATACCAAGTATTGGTCATGTAAGGATTACCGAGCTGGAATGCGTAAATATATGTATATAAGCTGCAATCCCCACTGATAAACAGTTCTAACATGTACTCAACGGCAGGACTTTAATAGTCCTTCTAGCTTCTTTAGGAGTCTGTCAGTGATTCGACGACATTCTAAGCTATTTCTGCTGCCAAGCAGCAACAAATACACTGCTTTGTTTCGCTTTAGAAATAGCCGAATCAGGAGGGCCTAGGTAATGAGACATTTCATATTTATTTTTTACAGTTAAAACCCTTATATGAGATGTGATGGGTGAAAAGGTCAACTGTTTCTCCAAGGAGGCTATATCACTAACCGGTAAAACTAGATGACTTACGGAAATTCGTCCAGAAACGCTGTCCACAAACATTACGGACTTTTGTAGGGCCGAAGTTTACTAGTTTGAGAGCCAAACAGATTAAAAAAAAGTGCCATCTGGTGTATTCTTTGAAAATTCCAGTGATTTGTAGTAGATGTAAAAAGGCTGTTGGTATAACATTCATGCTAGTTCTGAGGACGGGCGATCAAGATTTGATTTCTGAAGCCCATCACTAAAATAGTTAACATTTGGTGACGTAGACGTATGACGAGTAGGATATATCGTAGAAATCTGCATGTGTCAGGGATTTAATCTCTATATTTCAAGTACCCTTATATGTCGTAGAGCCATGCTGCAGCTATATTATGGTTGTAACACAAATGGGTTAGCCCTAAACGACGAAGGACTACACTCTCAAAGAATACCAACTTGCTGCTGTGTTTCGTATGGTGAGTGTAGAGAACTGGAAACCCTATTATCTGGAAACGAGACATCCCATCTTAGGCTTCAAGGGTGACAACGCATCTGTATTTTGATTCTTAATCTAGGATAGATGTAGATATGTATCAGCTGGACTGTGTGCTTGCTTGTCACCTTTATTCTATAAAACAACCCTTAATACGATGTCGGATCCACACATCGCATATGAGCGCGGACGTGTTCCTAATTTATGACAGTTTCAAATTTAAAGGATAAATTCTTTAACAAATACATCACTTTTATCTCACGTTACTCCAAATTCACTAAACCGGATGTCAGTACATGCGTTTCGTAATATTATATTATATTTATTTTATAGCATTTAATACCGCATTTTTAAATATAAAAATTACATACAAAATTGATTGCTTGGCACACCCGGTTAAAACCGTATCACCTGCAAAATAAACAGATGTTTTTTTTTTTTAAATAATGGATTGGACACCTTTTCGAATGTAATTATCATTATTAATTTATATTCTTATTTCATCCATAAAAGAATTGTAAGTAATATTTAAGAGGACAGCTTCGTGGCGCACTGGCTCACAGAATACCAGCGTAAAATAGCAACTTACAGCTGCTGTGTTTCCTAAAATGAGTGTAGACAACCGGAGATCCTTTTTACTCGAAACGAAGCATCTTAGTACTCAGGGTTGGGTGGCAGCGCGGTGGACACTTCCTTGCCCTAAAATTCCTCTCAGAAATGAGAGGAGGCCTGTGCCCAGCAGTTGGACGTAAATAGGCTGTAACTTTAACTCAGGGTTTAGTACATCAGCATTTTAATTATTAATTAAGAATAAGTGTAGATGTCTATGGGCCATAGCATCTACTTACCATTCGGTGGACTGTGTGGTCGTTAGTCGCCCTTATTCTATAAAAAATAATATAAAAAAGTGGCTTAGCAATGAGTTGCAAGGCTAAGGACTGTGTATAGTCTACAAATAATTATTAATAATTACTCTGGATCTTTGTCCTTAGGAAATTTATAGTATGTAAACTAGCCCTACGTAACGACCTAAAAATTAAATAAAAAAATATTCTGGATATAAATATGTAAACAAATTATTTGGTATCAAAATTTGAAAAATAATATTAAATTAACAATAAATAAATTTGGTACACACGTTATACGAATAAAATACATAAATATAAACCGTTTAATTATTTTTTATATCACATAAATTGAATTTTTAGAAGACTCAATTTTTTTATTATAAACCGTTCCATAGATAAAAAAGAATCCAGTACCCAGTATAAAAACAATAAAGTTTATTGACCGCTACGCGCAGGCGTAGTACTCGCGCATGCGTACTCCTTCTCCTGTGCCTTATTCATATGTTTACCATATTTTTAATTTTATACGGATTTACCATTTAATTATTAAGGGTAACAAACGAACAACGGTTTAGATATACTTTATATTACTAATGGAAATCCCTATGACTGGCCAAGATATATTAATTTGCACTCGATTGGGTAAGGCACACGCTCGCACAGAAGACAGAATATAGTGCTGTGATTCGTATGTTGAGTGATGAACCGGAGACCCTTTTTACTTGTAACGAGGAACGAGGCATTCCATCTTTGTCCTCAGGGACGACAACGTATCGTATCTATATTATGATTCTAACCGTTACAATCTATCTAAGTCAACTGCTGAACATAGGCCTCCCCCATAGTTTGCCTGACATATTTGCCATAGTTGCCACGCTTGGCAAGCGGGTTGGCAACTGCAGTTTTCTATTTTTAGTCGTTATTAGGAAAACGCTGCTGCCATCTCCTGATTTGTTTCCCTCTGTCGCCTCTTACGAAACCCTTGGGATGATATGGGGTAGTGGATATTCTTGCACCGCCACTACGCGGGTAATTATGATTCTTAATCGATAATAAATGTCTACAGGCGACAGCATTTACTTACCGTCAGGTGGACTGTGTACTTGTTTGCAACTCTAACTTCTATAAAAACTGTTAAAATTCCCTTAGTGTTGGAGACATAATTTAAAAGATTCTATGACATCCCAGTTTAGATTTAAAAAATTCTGGCTTCCCTACGATTACGTCACTATGCGAATGAAAGGCGCCGTATCATTTGACAACAGTACAGCTTTCTCTTTCCTCTTTTGAGAAATACACATGCCGCTGGCTTGCGCCCACTGTGATTTTGGAATTGCCCTTTATTGATTAATTTTTCCTCTCGCTCGCACATCTACTGTCAAGGGGTTGTCATTTCTATGTTGACAGTTTATACAATGTTTTGATCGAATCTCTTTCTGTTTATTTACAACGGTTTGATAATTGTATTTCTAGTGTTTTGAAACTAATTACTGCATTATTTTCCTCATGGTAAGTGTTATTTAATTGTTAATTAAATATTTTACATTAATTTATTTTTATATATAAGGGTGACAAGCGAGCACATAGTCCAATTGATGATGAGTGGATACCGTGGCATCTAGACACATTCATCTATCATCGATTAACAATCACTACTAATATGGAATGCCTCGTATCCAGTAAAAAGGTTCTCCGGTTCTCTATTCTCACCATACGAAGCATAGCAGCATTGGGCTCTTATTTTACGCTGGTATTCCGTGAGAGCATGGTCCTGCCCCGGTCGAGTCAACCTATTCATGCTGCAACTGTAATTTAGCTGCACCATGGCTCTATCATGTAAAAAACACTTGTCACGTATTAAATGAAACACAACAGCATTATACTGCTATCTTGCATTTGTATTCTGTGAGAGCATGGTATTTTCTGGGTCAAGTTGACCCAATCGTGCTTCAACCACAAGATGGAGGCATCGCGCTCTACCAAGTGAATATTATAGTGTTTATGGATGAATGGATATGGGCATAATTGTAGCATACAAAAGACTTTCGAGTGTTTTTATATCATTAGTTTTTAGATAAAATATGACTGTCTATAATCCGTGTGACTGTAGAATTGGTACTTAAATTTCAGTGTATTTATGGAAACTAGTTAAATAGCCTTTCGTTCGTGTGAATCGTTAATGATAAAACGCGAAAAACTGTAGGAACAATTTGGAATATTTGAACGTTTATGTAAAGATACTTGCCGTGACAAAACAATGATAACAAAATAAACGGAACATTTTCAAGAAAATAACCGATTTTTGACCAAAAATTAAAAAAAAAAGTGAATTGGGTAAATAGATCGTTAGGTTAACGATCTATCTACCCAATTCACACATCCTTTTAAGGCACCGTCTAACCAATTCATACATCTTTTCTTATTATGTAAAATGCTATATTATATTATATTATATATTAGATTATCAGTTGATAATCTAACAGAATCGATCACTATAACAATTAAATTATTATTTATTATTTCGTAAAGGATATAAACGCATATTATAATATTACTAGCTGACCCGGCATACGTTGTTTTGCCATATACATTAAAAATCGCGATTAAAAAATAGGAGTTGATCGTAGAAGGGTGAAAATTTGATGTTTTATGTATTTTTCAATGCTAAATCATAATAAAATTAAAATTAAAATTTTTGTCAAAAAAATAAAAAATATATTTAGGGGGTGGGTCACCCTTATCATTTAGGGGTTTGAAAAATAGATGTTGACCGATTCTCAGACCTACCCGATATGCACACAAAATTTCATACAAATCGGTCGAGCCGTTTCGGAGGAGTTTGGTAATAAACACCGCGACACAAGAATTTCGTATATTAGATATTATACAATAATGCATGTATTAGTTATGTGTATGATAACAATATATGACTAAGATCCCTCAGGACGTCATCTGCTCTACCTCCCAGTGTACCGTCGTCTAGGTACCAGACATTCAGCTTGGATTTCAAATTTGAAATAATTGGTTGGATTCCCAAACTGAAAAGTGCTGGACCCAGTGGGTCACCCTGCTGAACACCAACAGCGGAATCGATAACATGGTTTTCGTAAAACAAGTTAGTATTTTGACTATAACATTGCCAAACGTAATGATAAATTTCGTGGGTATTATTAGCCACTTCTTTCAGCAAGGTTACCCTATCGATAGAGTTAAAAGCATTCCTTAGGTCAACCTTCATAAGAACATCTGCATCAGAGCCTGTTAAAAATGTACGCACTGAATGTACCGCCGCCTCACAGCCACCTCTAGTGCCAAAACCTAGTTGAGTAGGCTGAAATTTGGTCTTAAGGTTAGAGATTATGTGTCTGCAAGCTAATTTTGAAGTTAAACGTCGAAATGTGGAACTAACGGCAATAGGACGGATACCGTTATCCTTTTTTTTGAAGGCACATAATCTTGCCCCATATAAGAATGGAATGAAATTTGGATTAACATTACCAGAAAGCATAAAGTTACATAATTTTGTAATGTCTTTAAGAAGTACTCCGCCGGCGTCACCGGCAGAAGCGCTTACAAGATCTTTAAGATGTTGAGGCGTAATTCCGTCAATGCCGCCAGCAGAGCCATTCGAAAATGACATAATTGCTTCTAAAGTGTCTTTTTCCGAAATTTGTAAAGGTTGCATAGAAGTCCTGGGAGGCAGCGGCAAACTCTGAGGATGTTTGACCGAAGGATGCTTTTGACGAAGGCTTTCAAGTGTTTCGACATTACGAGGAGCCAGGATGTCGTCTGAGAATAAAATACGGGATGCATTTTTTAGGTCGCCATCCATTACTTTCAACTCAACTACTTTTTTTAAATCAAATTTAGGACGTGGTCGAGATAAATGAGTATTAATTGGGTAATCTAAATTTTGAAAAGATGTCTCTTTTAGTTGAGACGTAACTGATTTATTTATTGTTTTATCAAAATGAAAATGGGAATACGCGAAAGTAAATAATTTTTGCCAACTATTTTCACTATTAGTGAAACAATTTTGAATAGTGCATGACAATGCTTTAGCAAGCTGCATCCTCGCACCTCTAGGAATTCTTTTAACCACTGGTAAATTACGATAATATTTGTAAATTTGCTCCGAAAACAGGGAAAAATTTATGTCATTAGAGGAATTGCTAATAGAGTTATGAATTTCTACGGCAGGCTGTGAAGCCGAAATACTTTTTCTATGGCATCGTTTAATATGTATATTTAATCCCGTTTTACCTTTAAACAGCCTACCGTCAGCACAATTTTGACACTGTAGGAAATCCGGCTGTGACTGTAGCGGAGCAGAGACATTCATGAAAAAATCTAAACAGATCTCTACAACACTCAAAAGTCTTTATATTACATATTCAAAGTAACTTGAAATGTGCTGTACTCCACATCTTTCCCTGAAACAATCAATTACGGTCTAAATAAAAGCACTTTACTTTATAAATGAAATATTATCACATTACTTCCCTGGATTTATTCCATATTGATAAAAATTGTATGTAGTCGTTACGCTTTGACAGTTGTCAACGGCGCAGCAGAAATATTTTCCTTTCTTAATTAGTATTATGTCTGAAATCAAAAAATTATTATTATAACAACTCTCTTATATATTTTCTGATCTTTTTGTTGAATTTTTTAAGCCAGAATTGGCCTCCAAATAACAAAATACAATAAGATAAATATACGTAGCTTTTGACAGTGAAAAATTTTGACATATTAATTTAATATTATATATATTTTTGGTATCGTATAATATTTAAGAGGATGATCACATAACCTCTGTAACCTTACTTTACATATTATAGTTATGGATTACTCATTACTCATACGGCCAGCATTGAAGGACCACGCCTCGGTTCCTCATGCTATCACTGACAAGGCGCACTGGTTATGTACACTCTTGTTTAAAGTATGGGGAGAATACGTGATGAGAAGATCTGTCGTAATTTCCACTAACTTAGATAAGATTTGACGGCTCCGTGGCGCAGTGGCTTAGCAATGAGTTGCAGCGCTAAGGGCCGCGGTTTTTAATACAGCACGGAACAAGTATTTCTATGTCCTACAAATAGTTGTTCCGGGTCTGGATGTTTGTCCTTGTAAAATTTGTGTCTATAAACTGCCCCCACAATACAGGAGAAAATCCTAGTGGGGAGGTCACGTTATTAAAACAAAAAAGTAATTCTCAGTAAAGTGGTACTTTTACCCCAACTAACTTTATTATACTCGTAATAGTACGTCTCTTTACAGAATACCACAAAAACCGTTCCTCAGCTACTTGCATCCTTAGATACTATATGTACTTGATGATTATGCCTCTTTTGTACCTTAAGCTCATTTAAACGAAACTAATTATTACGGATTTTACCGCGTTTAATTTAATTTTTTAATTTCCGTCGTTTCGGGTGCTTTATAGCACCCATCGTCACGGGGGGGGACTGAGGTGTTTGACTTCCCGATGTCACAGTTAGCCCGGCTGGCTACCTTCAGTTTTTGAATATTAATTTTTGGTCCGATCTACGCAGAATGAGCTTACAGTATCTTGAAGCCTTGCAGTGGTATGCTCGGGTTTGGAATTAATTTTATTAATTATAGGATCCCAAGCAGATGGCAGTACCCATCCAACTTCTCTATTGAAATTAGGATGTTTTTTTTTAAATCTCAATCTCGCCTCAAGAATCGTCTGTAGTAGGAATCGGTGTTCTTTTGCGAGAATTTGTGGTCTATCAAATCTAATGTAATGGCGGGGACGATCTAGATGTTCACACACTGCAGACATCCCGGAACGTCGGTGCTTCAAGTCAGTTATATGTTCTTTCAAGCTCTAATATGTTCTTTTAAGCTCATTTACTTTAAAATTTGTTAGGTCAATAAACCGAAAAGAACATTTGCTGACATAGACAAGCTGCAAATAAACAGGGCAGGTGTAGCCCTACGTTAATTAAATATATTGCGTAAGAATTAGGCACGAAACGATTTAGAAAGCGAGTTCGGTGACCTGAACTTGAATATAGCCTGTTAAACAAGTTTCAAATACCATGGGCGATCTAAGACAGCCGAACTGTTGAAAAACGTTCCTAATTCTTTACACCTGCCTGACCTTCGATTGATAAATCTAACCACTTTTCGCTATTCATGTTGTCCAAATAATAGCTTGATTGTAACTTTGTTAAGTAACCTTGACTTTGTTATCCTTGAATCTAATACATTAATAATTGTTGGACGTTTAATTGGTGTTTTTTATTGTATTATTTTTTAAATATTTTAGGCATTACTTCATTCAGAAAAAGGATAATAGATTGGCGGAGCGTAGCAGGTTGCAATGTCGGATCTAGTGTGTGTTGTCTTTGAGTGGCGTTGTCGTGCATTTCTACTCAGGATGCCATATAAGTTGATCTTTTGAGATATGTTCCCATTTGCCAATATTCTTCGAAAATAGCTTGTCTATTATTCAATGGTATACGTTCCTTGGATTTCATCTGTCACGCACCTAGCTCTTTCATAGTTCTGCTGGAAACAACTTTACCTTTTATCTTTATATATAAAAAGTACGTGTCACATTGTTTGTCCGCGATGAATTCCTAAACTAATGCACTGATTTTAATGAAATTTGCACACTGTGTTCAGTTTGGTCGAACTTGAGAGATAGGGTAGTTTTTATCCCGATAAGTGATCCTCAATTTTTTTTTGCAGTTTTTTTTAGGAATTTAAATAGTCGTCGGAAAGGGCAGAACAACGTCTTCCTGGTCAGCTAGTGTTTTATAAGACTGACCTGTGTTGCGTTTTAATTTCTTTTTCTGTTTCGTAATGCGAATACTTTTTTTGGAGATTTTTCGACCGCTTGTGGCGTGTCGGCTCTTCGGTCAGTACTGGGATGAGTCGATATATCACTGGATGTCCACGAATCTGTTGCTGTATCAGGGAGTTAAAAATGTGGATCTTGGACAGAATCATCAGTTGAGAAATCCATTTCTCGGTTAATAAACATGTCGCCAGTGTAGCATGCTGATGCGGAAGGCATTGTTTCTTCTTTCGCCATTGTGCCTACAGATTCAATTTGTTCACCTAAAAATAAAAATATACCGTTGATGCTAATAAATAATTAAAAATTAAACATTTTGTACAACCGATTTAATTTTATTTTCAATATTAAGAATAACTCAAAGTATTGGTCAGACCTTGATCAAATTTATATGGGCCCACATGGGAAGCACCAGCTTTCAAATAAAAAAAATAATCATCGAAATCGGTTCACCCAGTAAAATTTTATGAGGTAACACACAAAAAAAACATACAGTCGAATTGAGTACCGGCTCTTTTTTGAAGTCGGTAGAAAAATAATTATTTCAATGATTTCTACTAAAATTACTATGAAAGATGATTATATATTTAATTTCCCATATAAATCAAACAAGGCATAATTACCTTCAACATTTGAGTTTCTCCTCATCACCACCTCAACTAATTTCTTGCCTCATTGACAATCCATAACTATTGGGAATATTTTTAACTAAAATATTACACACCACAACTGTTATAATTAGCAACCAGACCAGAGCAAAAGTAACTCGACTAGTGACACAAATATTAACATCTCATTTTTTCCTTAGCAATAATTAATGTTTTGAGTACCCACCCCCATAGTTAAATATCGACATAACGCGATGCACTTAAAGTTTCTAATAACACAAGTCACTTTCTGTATCCATGAAATCCGAGAGCAACGTTATAAAAAACATAACTTATGTTTTTTGTAACGTCGCAAGATTCATACGTATCAAGAGCTTGAAAAAGGACGCCACTTGAAATTCAAGCCGGATCAATTTTCAAAATAATTTTATTGTTCATTATTTATCTATAATTTTTAAATATCGTTGGTATGTCATACATACATATATTATGTTATAAATATAGTCCGTTTCATATTACTGCCACGCTAAGGCCTTTGGGGGTAAACCGTGATCTGTTTGGCGTTATCATAATTTAAAATTAAAAATTTTGTACAGCCGACTTCAATATAAGCGACTTCAATATAGGTTATTTAAGAATAACTCAATAACCATTGGTCTGACCTTGATCAAATTCATATGGGACCACACGAGAACTATCAGCTTTCATATAAAAAAAGAATCATCGAAATCGGTTCGCCCAGTACAAAGTTATGAGGTAACACAAATAAAAAAAAAACATACACCCGAATTGAGTACCGTCTACTTTTTGGAAGTCGTCAGAAAATGGATAGTAGTGTTAGTAAACGCTCGAAAACATTTTATAAATATATCATTTTCTTATTAAATTAAGTATGAAAAGAGGGCCATATGATGGTACGTAGATGCTGTGGCTCAGAGAAACATACATCCATAGAGGAATATAACCATGGTGGTTATATAGTCATTGCATACATCCATGCCCGATTAAAAATAAAAATGCTTTGTCACTCATAAGAATTTGCCTGCCAAGCGTAGTAACTGTGTCAAATATGGAGTATATTTTACTATTTCCACCTTATGAGGTAATCTAAGGGGAGACCCATATTCAGCAGTTCAGGACTTTGATAGGCTGTAATGATGATGATGATAGTTTTATTATTGGGAATCGTACAACACTTTGACATATCAATTATTTATGATTGCAATAATATCGCCTTTTCGAAGATTTTCAATGGTTGTTAATTGTTATATTTAACAAGAATGGCGACATATAATCTTGGTACTTAAGATGATAATAATAATAAAATTTAAACTACGGCTCACAGTCCTTTTGCAAAAATGCTTTTAAAACAAGAACTATTAAAACACCTAAATATCTATTAATAATACATATTAATTGTTCGTTAGGTAGTTAAGGAATAAAATGGGAGAAATCCCATTTATACACCGTTATATCGTTACCGCAAAAGCGAAGCTAATTTCGCGGTATTAAAAACGAACCCGGTATGAAACGGGAGGAACAATACGTAAATATCTGAAGACTGTATAACTATCTGCTAAGCATTCCACCAACGAGCGTAGAAGCTGAGAGCATTTTTGGCTGCTGGATACAAATTATGTAATAAAATTAGAAGTTCTTTGAATGATGAGAACAGTGGATATGCTTTGCTTTTTACATAAACATTTCCAAGGTAAAAATCAACATTTGGGTTGTGTGTATGATTAATTGTAGTTATCTCATGTTAGTGCTTTAATTTAATCCTAATTAGAGATATTTTTACTCATGTTATTGTTTTAGCTAAACCGCCACTAAAGGATTTTTTAATTTCGCAATATTGCAAATTTTGCGATATTACAAGTTCCGATACCGCAATATTGCGATATTAAAAATATATAGGCATTGCATGCTCTAATCCCAATCCATTTCTCAAGATATTTTTAATTAAGTAGATTTTGTAAAATCTTAAATCGATAAAGGATTGTATGAATTACGCATGTGTAATTGAAGTCTTTAAAATTTGTAACTAAAGGTTGTCAACCCCAGCCCTTCCTAATCTCAGCACGTGTAAGCTAAGCTACACTGCTCTCACTATCTTAAGGTCAAAGACCGATAGGGGTAAAACATCCTTATAACTCGCGACAGTATGGTGTACACATTTGCCATGTAAGACACTACTATCCTCATCAAACATCCGGGCCTTGTGCGTGAAACAATGGGCTGCTTGGGATAATTTATGGTGCGAGAATGTACACGTGACGGTCCATATCAGCTGACCTATATTATTTAATAGAAGAAGCTGAAGGATGCTGTTATCTTAGTTTTTTCGACAAAGTATAAATGTTTAATATTTAAAAAACCTACTGTACTGTATAATTTAAAATTAAAAATTTTGTACTGCCGACTTCAATATAAGCGACTTCAATATAGGTTATTTAAGAATAACTCAATAACCATTGGTCTGACCTTGATCAAATTTATATGGGACCACACGAGAACTATCAGCTTTCATATAAAAAAATAATCATCGAAATCGGTTCGCCCAGTACAAAGTTATGAGGTAACACACATAAAAAAAAACATACACTCGAATTGAGTACCGTCTCCTTTTTGGAAGTCGGCAGAAAAAGAAAAAAGCGACATCCAAGAATTTATTCGCCCATATGTCGTGCAGATCCCTTTGCAATTTTTTGTATAGATTAAGGATGACAAATGAGTATACAGTGCACCTGATAGTAAGTGGATGCTGTGGCACATAGACATCAATATTTATCCTCGATTAAGAATCTAAAGCCCGATGCGTTGTCACCCCTGATCACTGAGATGGAAGCCTCGTTTTCAGTAAAAAGAGGTCTTCGGTTCTCTACACTCACCATACGAAACTCATCAGCTACTGTACTCTCTGTGACAGAGTGGTCCTTCCCCGGTAGGGCCGATCCATTCGTGCTACAACTATGTAGTAGTTGTAGCACGGCTCCACCAGGAAAAAACTGAAGGCCTTGATGATTTTCTTACGGATCACATCACCAAATCATGACCAAATTTTATGGGCCCTAGCAGTACCAAAGTCCTTCTAACAAATACCTAGTTTTTTGGACTGAATTAATGAATAGTTTAAGCCACACATGGGGTAAATAAAAGTTATGTTTTATTCTCTGCCTCGGAAACCACGTAAAGCCGTTTATTCTGCGCCTGATCTCACTCCGGTCATGTCAGATTGCCGTCCCTTCGGACTATGACAGTGAGGGAATAGAGAGTGCTCCGTCTAATGCTGGTGAATTGCACCGTCATCATCATCATTACAGCCCTTCACAAGTCCACTGCTGAACATAGGCTTCCCCAAGGAATGTCACAAAGCAAGATCCCGAGCCACGTGAATCCATTGACTTCCTGCATGTCTTACCAGGTCGCCACTTCATCTGGTGGGAGGACTTTCTTCTCAAAACATATTAAATAAAATATAAATTTTTTCACATTCTTATAGTGATAATTTTATTCGAGTATTCTTGTTATTACAGGTTTTTTTATCGTTTTTATTAACTTGCATTCGGGTCGAATACAGTAATTGATTTTAAACTTCCCTTTAGACTAGAGCTAGACTTTAAATTTTAAACATAGTTCAGAATCGAATGACAGTGGAAAAAAACGGGGTATATATTTTTAACAGTGGTAGAGCCACGCGGCAGCTTTTGCTGTCGCACGGATGGGCCGGCTCGAACCGGGGTGGTACCACGACCTCACACAAAACGAGCGTGAAGTAGAGGTTTACCTCTGCGTTTCGCTTGGTGAGTGCAGGTGGCCGGAGGCACTTTTTACTGGAAATGAGGCATTCCATCTTAGTCCTCACGGGTGACAACGCATCTACACTTTGATTAGTAATAGAGGATAGATGTAGATGTTTATGGGCTGCAGCAGCCACTTACCATCAGGTGGACTGTGTGCTCGTTTGTCACCCTTATCCCATAAAAAAAAAATACAAGAATTTTAATGCTTGTCGTGCTTTAATATGTCACAATATTTCGTTTTAAAAATTTGATAAAAGATAATGGACAAACTTTTTCTTACATTTTATTTCGAGTTAAAGCTTAAAGCACCTGTTTTGTGTAACACGGAAATGTAGAAATATTAAATGTACTGCCACCTGCGAGGTGAAAGAACTCGAAAATATGATAGGGATCTTCAGTTCTTCAGTGTAATGCCCGAATGATAGTTTAGTAATATACTTACTAAATAGGCAGCAAAATGGGAAAATTATCTATTCATATATACACTTACCTATAATATAAAAATGAATCGCTGAATGTGTTGCTAAGCGCGATTCTCGAGAGCAGTTGAACCGATTTCACGAATTCTTTTTTTATAATATTCCTTGAAGTACGAAGATGGTTCTTACGGAGAGAAAACTTTATAAAATTGCCTGAAAATGTCTAAAAACAAATTTTTTCTATATTCCCATACAAAAGATTCGTAATAATACTTAAAAGTCAATTTGAACTTTAATACCATACCATAAAGTTTAAGTGTTAGTGGAGGGGTTCCGGGAATGCAAAACAATTGAGTGACGTTAGTATCGTATACATATTAATGTCAATATTTGTCAATATTTATACACACTGGCAGATAGCTGATGTTATAGGAGTAACTTGGGCTGCTTTTATTTTAGGGTTCCGCGAAAAATAACTCCACGCGGGCACAGTATAAATATGAATGTGACGCGGGCGAAGTCGCGGGGAACAGCTAGTACTATATATATTTTATATGTCTGATTGTCTGTCTGACCGGACTAACCATTGAAATGGCTGAATTGATTGTAATGGAAATTCACTAACTAGATAGCTTGGTGAATATAGATTGTTACTTAAAATGTTTTGATCCACAACATAATATAGTCTTTCCCTGATATTACGGTCACATTTCAGTAACAAGTGTTGAATATTCCCCGACACTGTGTACTTAAATAATATTTTTGGAGCTATTTATACAATATTTATACAATATATACTTATTAAATCTTAAATTCAACAATAATTGCACAGGTGGACGTTTTGGCGCCAATTCATGCGTTCCGTAGTATTCTAATCTTATCCAAAAACGATATCCTTTCCTAGAACTCTCGCGCTCTAGCCTTAATTAATGTGTTAAACTTTTCAGTGAACAATTTGTAACAACAAGAACAACAATTTGTTATTCTTTCTAGGATTCTAAAGATTAAAATGTCATTTTCTTCGTGTAAGATTTAAGGTTTAAGCCAAGTTCTAACTCAGTGCTTAAGAAACAATGTACCAGTCGAGATAAAGTCTAAATATATTATTTTTATAATGATAATATTATTTTTATTCAGACTCAGTCCATAGAGACGTTAGTATAACAATAATAATAAAATAATAGAAAAAAAACTTAAGACTTGTTAGTATTTAACTTCTTTTTTTTATATTTTTAAATTAACAAATTAAACATGCCGCGGACATTACATATATCTTAATTATTTAATTTTACATGTAAACTTAACCAGTGCCTCATAATGGCAGAGTCCCACCTATCTGTAAGTGTGGCTAGGATGCTGTTTATTGAGTTTCGCAGATGACTCAATAACGATGCAGACCTTATAAAAAAATATTTTTTTTATAATATACCGTGACCTAACTCAGTCAATGGTAACTTGTCAGGAAATATGGCTCCAATCTGATTGTGTCAATCGATAGCTTGCAAACCTGTAGATAAAATGTTACTCCATGAACAGTCTGGGTCTGCATCGTAATATACTTGTACTGTATGTAGTATTTCTAATTTATTTGTTTTTGATTTGATTTGAATGTTTGCCAGTAAAAAGGGTCTCCGGTTATCTACACTCACTATACGAAATCCAGCGGTATAGATCTGCTTACTCTGGTATACTGTGAGAGCGTGTTTCTTCCCCCGTCGAGCTTTATTTTTTTATGCAATATTTCATGTTGCATCTATAATTTAGAACCACGTCTGTATCACGTCAAAGACACTTTACACTTATAATAAACCTAGCAAGCTAACAGCATAGCAAAGTGGCGAAGCAATCAGCTTTGTAGCGGTTTCTAACGGTTGCCGTTGAGCAATCAGTTTCAAAATAGGAGGTTCAGATGCCTGGGTGATCAGTAATCGATTGCTGAAAACAGAATTTGAAAATTCGAAACCGTTCTCGAGATAATCGTGGGACAGACGGACAGACGGACAGACATCGTGAAATCAATAAGTGTCTTCGCAAGCTTCGCCACTTAATAACTGGAACTGCCAGCATGTCATCCATAAATCCCTAATAATGAATAACAACAAAATTTACAAACAATTGCACAGGAAAACATCAATCGATTAAGTTATAAGGTTGTACACGTATAAAATAAACCTAGCAAGCTAACAGCGTAGCAAAGTGGCGAAGGAATCAGCTTTGTAGCGGTTTCTAACGGAAAAAAAAATTCAAAATAGGAGGTTCAGATGCCTGGGTGATCAGGAATCGATTGTTGAAAACAGAATTTCAAAATTCGAAACCGTTCTCGAGATAATTGTGGGATAGACGGACAGACGGACGGACAGACGGACAGACGGACAGACGGACAGACGGACAGACATCGTGAAATCAATAAGTGACTTCGCAAGCTTCGCCACTTAATAAGAATCATCAAAATAAAGTCCAATAATTTAAAATTAAACGTTTTGTATAACCGACTTCAATATATATTATTAGGGATAACTGAAAAACTATTGATTAGACCGTGATCAAATTGATGTGGGACTACACGAGAAGCACCAGCTTTCAAATAAAGGAGATAAAAACATAAATAAAAAAAACATACGGTTTCGACCTTTTGTACCCTTTGAGTACTTCCTCTTTTTTGAAGTCGGTAGAAAAATCGTGATCGGGCACCACGAGCGAAACGTTAATCTGTCACGTTAAATTGTTTGTTAATTAGTTTTTTTTTATTAATGTTTAACGTTATCGTTAACTTTACAGTCTATTAAAGTCCACTGATGAACATAGTATTGTAGTTGTAATAAAAATGGATCGGCCCGACAGGGATAGGACAACGCTATCATAGAAATAAAATACTAGCGTGAAATAGCAGCATTAAGACTCCGGAGATTCTTTTTACTGTAAACGAGGCATTCCTTAGTCCTCACGGCTGACAACGCATCTGCATTTTGATTATATATGTAAATCATATAATCGTAATGAAAAATATATTTTCTACATTCAAACAAACAAACAAAAAAACAAGCCGTAAGACCTAAGTTGAGTATAGCCTTCTCATAGATAATTATATATAAACCTAGCAAGCTAACAGCATAGCAAAGTGGCGAAGCAATCAGCTTTGTAGCGGTTTCTAACGGTTGCCGTTGAGCAATCAGTTTCAAAATAGGAGGTTCAGATGCCTGGGTGATCAGTAATCGATTGCTGAAAACAGAATTTGAAAATTCGAAACCGTTCTCGAGATAATCGTGGGACAGACGGACAGACGGACAGACATCGTGAAATCAATAAGTGTCTTCGCAAGCTTCGCCACTTAATAATGAGAAAACGGTTTGGATGGGGAATTCCTGTAATATAAAGTTACCTTTCAAAATAATTTATATATTTTTATTTGTGGTTTCGATTTTATCATGAAGGAAATTCAATCGAGTTCTGCTGGTGGAGAATAGGCAAAAGAAGTAGGCCCTTGGACAGTATCGACCCCCCTTCCCCTTCCCCACGATCACCACGTAATATGTCAAGCATTATATACATCGGTATGACTATTACCCAATAAAATTCCGCGTATTTTAAAAATAAATCTGCGGCTTTTGTATCTTTATTAACCTATTGAAATTCCCCGTGTGGTGAAGCCATAAGAGAGTTCATCGCTTTATTTCAACTCCTGATAGTCGCAAGAGGTGGCTTAGGAAGATCTTCTGTTTCCCTAGGGAAACCGTTTCACCATGTCATACTTATATCAGATTTAAAATGGTCATACGAGCAATGAGAATAAGGACCAAAGTTTTCTTTTATAGCTGATGGTAAGTGAATAGTGTCGCAAAGTCACCACAACGTTTCCACCCTGGAGGATTGAGATGGAATGCATCGTTACCATAATACAGAATGTGTCTTTAGTCCGCCTGTCTAGAGTGGCGGTTGTGCCAAATTTATAGCAAATACTCGATCTATAAGAGTTCCATGTTCTGCTGTAGTAGGGGTCCATGTCCAAATAGAATTATCATCGACCGATAAAGAGGAAATAGCGTTTTTTCTGTTGGTTTGTACATGGATATATATGTCAGCCCCATGAAATAAAATTCATACTTTTACCAAATGTGCGTAATATTGAAAACAGAATCGAATCCGGTCTCCCTTCGTAAACTTACCCCTAAGTTTGGCGTTAAAATCAATACACCGCACGCGTACCGTTGAAAGATCGATATTGTCTTTCATTCACCCCTTCAGCGCACATCTGTTCCATAAACCACACTTTCGCTGTTAGAGCCCGGTTTATTATTACAGTACTATTTTGCTAGCACCTTACTATTTATTTAGTACGGTTTAAACAGATTAATAATCTACGATTGGCTTTTTTTATAAATCACTAGCTGCTATCCGGCGTGTTCCTGCCGCAGAAGAAATCGTTTTAATATTGTTTAATTGGGAATGATAATACATTCATTGAAGTTGAGTGATGTATATACCGTTCAGATAAATTTGTCGGTACGACACGCGTGCCACCTGCTGTTAGTTATTTGTACTATGCCTATAACCATTGCGGATGTGCAAGTAATAAGTTGACAAAGTTTTATGGCAACGCATAAAATGCGAAGTAACAAAAAATAATTTTTATATATTAGATATACCAGTGCTTGACTAACATTCTATCACACCGCAATCATACGGGTATAGAAAAATTATTGACTATTTCTATTCTCTACCTGTACATTCTTTTCTTGAAGACGCTTTGAATTACATGATATCTAAATTTTGCTATGTGCAATATAAATAAACCTAGCAAGCTAACAGCATAGCAAAGTGGCGAAGCAATCAGCTTTGTAGCGGTTTCTAACGGTTACCGTTGAGCAATCAGTTTCAAAATAGGAGGTTCAGATGCCTGGGTGATCAGTAATCGATTTCTAAAAACAGAATTTGAAAATTCGAAACCGTTCTCGAGATAATCGTGGGACAGACGGACAGACGGACAGACATCGTGAAATCAACAAGTGACTTCGCAAGCTTCGCCACTTAATAAGGAAGCAAAACGCTTCGTCCGAGAGTGGGTTAGATTTATTCACAACGAAGTGATGAAAGTTTACCGCGCGTTTTGTTGATGAAATAAAGAATCTATGCAAAGTTACGTGGTCCTATTATTAAGTGGCGAAGCTTGCGAAGTCACTTATTGATTTCACGATGTCTGTCCGTCTGTCCGTCTGCCCGTCTGTCCGTCTGTCCGTCCGTCTGTCCGTCTGTCTGTCCGTCTGTCCCACGATTATCTCGAGAACGGTTTCGAATTTTCAAATTCTGTTTTCAGCAATCGATTACTGATCACCCAGGCATCTCAACCTCCTATTTTGAAACTGATTGCTCAACGGCAGCCGTTAGAAACCGCTACAAAGCTGATTGCTTCGCCACTTTGCTATGCTGTTAGCTTGCTAGGTTTATGTATTCTGTGGTAAAGTGGCAATTTACTTATAGATTTTCCGTCCACAGTAGGAAATAACTTCACGAAAAAGTCCACGTCATTTTAATAACTATATTTTTTAATGCTAGTTCATATTATATTTATAGTTTTTTTTTTAATTATAGTTATTATAACGACTGTAAAATATTATATTTAGTCCATTTTCACGAAATCCACGACTCTTCCTTTGAATATGGCGCATATTTTTCATATTTTTAACAGTGGTAGAGCCACGCGGCAGCTTTTGCTGTCGCACGGATGGGCCGGCTCGAACCGGGGTGGTACCACGACCTCACAGAATACCAGCGTGAAGTAGAGGTTTACCTCTGCGTTTCGCTTGGTGAGTGCAGGTGGCCGGAGGCCTTTTTTACTGGAAATGAGGGATTCCATCTTAGTCCTCACGGGTGACAACGCATCTACATTTGGATTTGTAATAGAGGATAGATGTAGATGTCTATGGGCCGCAGCAACCACTTACCATCAGGTGGACTGTGTGCCAGTTTGTCACCCTTATCATATTAAAAAATATATTCAAACAAAGTTTCTCTTCTATACATATTCTATATAAATATAATATGGATTAATATTATAAAATCTATATAATAATTGAATTTTACTTCTTACTTCATATTTAAAAGTTTATAAAAGTCTTGTAATAGGTCTGATATGTAAATATCTAATCTAATATCTAGCCTGATATGTTTTTTTATATAATATATGACATTTGTTTGTTATCTCTATACAATCCTAATTTTTTTAAGATTTTCACTTGAAAAGGATATAAACATTTAATGAAATTGTGTTGTACAGAAAGTAAATAATAAGAATTTCGAAATTACAAAAAATATAGGGGAAGAATCTAGCAGGGGATGTATTTCCTCTTCAGTAGTCTATTTTAGTTTACAGGGGTGAGGGTGGAAATAAAGGGACGTTATATTGGACGTATGTTTGTTTAGTCGGATGAGATGTGTGAACGGATTTTGTTTCATGCTTGCATATTTATTTGTTTTCATTGTGCGATGCAAAATGAAACAAATGATATCAAACGAAAGTCACTTTTTTAAATACATTCAAATAGTTATTTTAAAATAATTGCAATCTCCGGCGCCACCAATAAACTGTCAATTGCAATATAACTGCTGATTCTTTCATCGTATTCGGCTGTGAAGGCTGGCAAAAGACGGCTCCTTAATTATAGTAGTAGAGGAGGGTTGTGCGCAGCAGTGGTACGTCCCAAACAGTGGTATGTCCAAAGGCGTTAATGTTTCTGAGTGCTGAGCACATTGCAAACTTGGTGGTAGGAATCCTGTTCTGTTTGGGAGTCTGTGTAGGTGCCACCCTAGGTGACTCCCTCTCTCTTACTCTACTAAAGGGTATAGACCCTTCAGCAGAGTAAAAGAGAGGGAGTCAGTATAATTACAGGCCGTGAATCATTCCATCTTAGTCCTCAGAGGTGACAACGCATCTTTGGCTTTCTTTGTTTGAACTAAGCTTCAAGAGTCCATGGACAGCAGTTGCCACTTACCATCAGGTGGCCTGTAAGTTTGCTCGTTACTTCAGTTTTACTTAAAAAAAAACAGCTCTTAAAATTTACAATTTTACTGCGGTCAGACGGAAACCAGCACCAGCCGTAGTAGCTCAGATGGTTAGCGCTCGCTGTAAATTTCACAGTACGCGAGCAACCCGGGTTCGATTACCGTCGGCACCAGTGAAATTGATAATTGCAATTTTAAGTGCTGATTTACCATGTGCTCGGCGGTGAAGGAAAACATCGCGAGGCAACCTGCATGACTGAGAAATAAGAAAAAAAATTACGAAGACATGTGAAGTTCGCCGACACGCATTGGGGCAGCGTGGCGGACACTTCCTTGCCCTAAAACACTCTCAGAAGTGAGAGGAGGCCTGTGCCCAGCAGTGGGACGTATATAGGCTGTAACTTTAACTTTAAGACGGGAATGAACTTGGCTTACTTATGTATTATAAAACTTAAAATGAAAAGGGAGTTTTCATACTGCCTCTAAGGTACAGCACTACGTCCATTCATCCTCGAAAAACCATATTTTCAGTGCGAAAGAACACATGTGCTTCGTAAGACATGTGCCTCATATAATCATTACATGCAGCTGCAATGTGACTCCCCTATGTTAAAACTAATTACATGGCATAAATATTGATTTATATGCAATTAGAAAAAGATTCAGTGAATTCAAATTTGATTTGATACTAACGAAATTTATTTAATTATAATTTATTCATAACTTCGACCCAGATAGTCAAGATTAATTATGTAAGCCAGCACTGCATTTTTTCTTATTTATTTCTTTATTTTTATTTATTTTATTTATAGTGTTTTTCTAAGAAGTAGGAGTGACTGACATACACGCACACACTCGTAGTTTACCTAATAGTACGTGTATTCTTTGGCCATAGGTATTATAGATGTTCCTTCATCGAGTAAAAACTATATTATAGTTGGCCGCACTCCCGTGTCTTTCCGTAATTATTCCCCTGGTCTCGATTCTGTCATCACCAAAGCGGTCTTGTGTAGTGCATTGGCAAGGCTACCAGTGGACTTAAAACACTGAGGACCATAAAACAACCGTCCAAAATATTTTATTGTTATTGGGCCTTTTAATAATTTGTGCTAGAGAGTAAAGTCTATTGTACCTATGGTGTTTTACGTGACGTGTCATATCCGGCTTATAAGAATGCCATAAATTTATAGAATGGTTTTTGTGCGCGCATATAACTAGTAGATTAGATTTGACGTTTGAATGACTTTATTTATTTCCTTATTTTTATAACCTCTTGAACACTTATATTATAAGCTTTTGATGTTTAAGTTTGTAGTTTGTATTAAGTTATAATAACTGTAAGGTTAAGGTATTATTAATGTAGAACAAATGGTATATTGTTCAAACCGTGTAGTAGCGGTGTATGAATATTCACTACCACATAACATCCCGTGTGTCTCGTAAAGACGACGGAGGAAAATTCTAGCAGGGGAAGGACTAGGTAATAGCTGAATAAAAATAAAATTCTGTTGTTCCGCTTGCTTAGCGTGGCAAATTCCCCCTTTTGAGTTAATCTATTGGCGTGGCCTATGTTCAACAGTGGACATTTCATAGCCTGTAATTGTAATCGTAATTGTATATGTCTTCATAATGGGTCATCAAGGTCAGGAGCTTATTTTAAGCAGTGTAGTGTTTTACGTGGTAGAGCCACACTGCAGCTATATTAGTAGTATAGGTGTAGCACGAATGGGTGAGCTCGACCGGGGAAGGACCACGCTCTCACAGAATACCAGCGTCAAATAGAAGTTTAACGCTGCTGTGTTCCGTATGGTGAGTGTAGAGAACTGGAGACCCTTTTTACTGGAAAGGAGACATTCCATCTTAGTCCTCACGGGTGACAACGCATTTGCATTTTGATTCGTAATCGAGGATAGATGTAGATGACTATGGACCACAGCAACCACTTACCATCAGGTGGACTGTGTGCTCGTTTGTCACCCATATCCTATAAAAAAAAGTGTACCTTTGATATAGGTAGGCGGTAGTTAATGAATCCTCATGGACATTTACAACGCACTTTAAACAAAGAAGGCTTCGGATGCGTTGCCCTTCTTCAAGTGCTGACCACTTTTACTTACTTTCACATTGCTTATTAATGACAGAAAATTCATAATATAACGCTATAAATAAATTACAAGTCTCATCTTAGGGAGTAGTACCTATTTTCAGTGAAAAATTGCTAAGCGCTCTCGGACTCCTCGGCTCAGCTTGGTAAATATGGGCAAATTTAATCTTCCTTGTAATATTAAATCAGCAGTGGAATTCGATAGTTAAGTTAAAATTGACACTTACGTGGTCATATGTTTTTGTCTTTATTATTATGTAATTAATGACGTTTTCTGGTCGATTTCGACACGATGCAACTCGTTTGTTCAGAGACCCAATAATATTATTAACACAAGCATTTTATAATATATTTTTTTATAGAAACGTGAAAATAATAGTGATAACGAGCACACAGTCCATCTGATGGTAAGTGGATGCTGTGGCCCATAGACATTTACATTTATCCGCAATTAAGAATTAAAATGCAGAAGCGTTGCCACTCCTGAGGACTAAGATGGAATGCCTCGTTTCCTGTAAAAAGAGCTCCGGTTCTATACACTCACCATACGAAACACAGTAGCCCTTAAGCTGGTATTCTGTGAGGGCATGGTTCTACCCCGGTCGGGCCAACCCATTCGAGCTACAGCTAATATAGCTTTTTTTATAGGATAGGGTGACAAACAAGCACACAGTCCACCTGATGGTAAGTGGTTACTGTGACCCATAGACATCTACATCTATCCTCACTAAAGACTCAAAATGCAGATGTGTTGTCACCCGTGAGGACTAAGATGGAATGCCCCTTTGCCAGTAAAAAGGGTCTCCGGTTCTCTACACTCACCATACGAAACACAGCAGCGTTAAGCTGCTATTTTACGCTGGTTTTCTGTAAGAGCGTGGTCCTTCCCCGGTCGAGCCGACCCATTCGTGCTACAACTATACTACTAATATAGCTGTAGCATGGCTCAACCACGTAAATAATTTTTTCTTTAGAATTTTTTTTTAGAATTAATGAATGATAGCTGCAGCGTGTCTCTACCATGTACAATTTTGAATAGATGGAAAGAGTAGCTGCCATAGTCCAACGGATCAGTTTGCCAATGTCAATGGGCCAGCCATATATTATCTCGATGAACCGTTAACTGAAGGGGAAGAGAGGATCTCGAGTGGTATGCCACGTTTACGTTTTAACAGTGCTAGAGCCAGGCGGCAGCTTTTGCTGTCGCATGGATGGGCCGGCTCGAACCGGGGTGGTACCACGACCTCACAGAATACCAGCGTGAAGTATAGGTTTACCTCTGCGTTTCGCTTGGTGAGTACAGGTGGCCGGAGGCCCTTTTTACTGGAAATGAGACATTCCATCCTAGTCCTCACGGGTGAAAACGCATCTGCATTTTGATCTGTAACAGAGGATAGATGTAGATATCTATGGGCCGCAGCAACCACTTACCAGCAGGTGGACTGTGTGCTCGTTTTTCACCCTTATCCTATAAAAAAATACGTACTGGCAAGTGCAGTTATGAGCGATGTGGGCGGCTCAGGGCCTTGCTTTGGCAATATATAGGGGATATAACTACATCACAAGTTGCTGCTGAACGTAGATCATGCTCAGCAGTAGACTTGTGATTGTGATGCAGTGGAGTAAAAACAAAAGCGTAATCAAGCCGACAGCTTTGATTTTTATGTAATGCCATTGTTAGTTACATTTAATAAGTGTGCTGCTTCCTATTTTTATAGTAAAAGGGTGACAAACATTCTCACAGGCAAATGCTAAGTAGATGATGATCTATCCTAGATTAAGAATCAAAATGCAAAATATGTTGTCACACCTGAACACTAAAATGGAACGCTTCGTTTCCAGTAAAAAGGCTCTCCGGTTCTCTACACTCACTATACGAAACACAGTAACTGTAAGCTGCTATTTAACTTTGGTATTCTGTGAGAGCTTGATCTTTCTCGAGCCGGCCCATTCTTGCTACAACTATAATATGGCTATATTATAGCAGCGCAGCTCTACCACGTATAAAAATATATTATTCTGTATGTTATTTATAATAAACGAGTGTGCAGTACATTTAATGAATTTTGTATATACAACAAATTTATTGCGTACTTTAGCAGTATTAGCCGGCAATGACCCACTAACACAAGGCATGACATGCTGAGTCCATAAAATTTTATGCTTGTTTTATGTGGTTGGCGTGGTCAGCGTGCAACTTTTAGTTGATTGACAACCTTCGGTTTATTTGAAATGTATGTTAGGTGTTGACCATTGTACGTCTTTGCGTTAATGTTTTAAATGGTAATGGTTCTTGTCACTTTCTGTCCAATGGTGACACAGTGTCGTTAATCTTAGAGTTTTATGGAAAATAAATGTAAGATTGGTCTTTCAATGTAGGTCTGAATTTTAAGATGGCATGCATTTTTTTAGAAGAGGAGGCAAACGAACATATTGCCCACCAATGATAAGAGAATACCGCTAATGAACATAGTGCAGTATCTGAGGAATGGTAAAACTTTGAGGATAGGGTTAGATGTTAAAGTACATTATATTTTAGCCTAATTTAAAATAAACAGGAAGTTCTCAATTTGACTGTATGTTTTTGTTTAATGTAGATAATTACGTTACGCGATATCTTTATAAATTCTGAACTAATTTTGATGATTCAGTTTTGAAGTGTAAACTTCTTTAGCCGCGGTGAGCGATTTTTGGTCGGAGAAAAACTTATGGGTTCGCGTCACCGATGACCTCGACATGCTCGTGACGTACGCGGCACTAGTCTGTCATGTGAGACGTATTATAGCGGCCTGTGTACATGATGTATACGCAATACGCATATATTGTTTAGTTTTCACTTCTCTCGGCACTCCTTATGACTGTCTCTGTTTTTTTTTTATAAAATATTTACCCCGGTAGTGAAACAGGGTATGAAGTTTTTAATGTAACTATTTAGATGAAATTGAGATTGTGATATTCCCTAGTCCACTCAAATAGGTAAAAAAATAACTTTGATAAAAAATAAAGGCCGATTTCAAAGACTATGTCTTTGCACAGACCACAGATTACAGTCTTCTCTTGGACATTTAACATTTAAAGCAATTAAAAATTTGTAAAATCTAAAATATAGCTCTTAATGATTAACAAATACGTTAGCATTTAAATTTTAGAAAAACAGATCAAAAGTACGTTATGAACTGTGGTTCGAATGGGCAATCAATATTGAGTCTCATTATTATAGTTATAAATGATACTTTTACAAACAACGTACGACCGAAAAAAAACGTTCAAAATTTTAAAAGTAGTAAGATGTTTTTTAGGGTTCCGTACCTCAAAAGGAAAAACGGAACCCTTATAGGATCACTTTGTTGTCCGTCTGTCTGTCTGTCTGTCTGTCTGTCTGTCAAGACCCTTTTTCTCAGGAACGCGTGGAGGTATCAAGCTGAAATTCATATCAAATACTCAAGTCTACTGTCCCTTGAAGCTGTGAAAAAATCAAACTTTTAAGCCAACGCAATCAAAAGATACAGCCGCTTATGCCGCAAATATTATGCCGCAAGGGAATCAAAACCTACAGGGTACTTCCCGTGAACTCAGAATCTTAAAATTTGGTACGAAGCAACGTATTATAGCGCAGATAAAGGAAAAATTTCGAAAAGCATAAATTTTTAGTTACATCATATAATAAAAACATTTTCAATAATTTTAACCTACGGATTTGTTCGGAACCCTCAGTGCGCGAGTCCGACTCGCTCTTGGCCGATTTTTTAAAATTTTTATTTGTAACCAACAAAACCGCACGGAACAAGTATTTGTATGGCCTACAAATAATTCGGGTCTGGATGTTTGTCCTTGTGCAATTTATGTATGTAAACTGCCTCCACGAAACAGGAGAAAACCCTAGTGTGGGGGTGACGTTTTTTAAGAAGAAAAAAAAAGAAAAAAAAGAACAAAACGGTGCAAATTTTAATTAATTGAGCAACGATGGTACAGATGGGCGTGCCTCAAGGCTCAATTCTAGGCCCCTTTCTGTTTCTTGTATACATTAATGACTTACCTTACATAGTAGGAGATAACCATGATATAGTATTATTTGCAGATGACACTTCTTTAATTTTCAAATTAAGTCGACAATTGCTAAAATATGACGAAGTAAATAATGCTATATCTAAATTAGTAAATTGGTTCAATGTTAATAATTTGCATTTAAATGGCACTAAAACGAAATGTATGAAATTTATGACTCCAAATGTCAAACAATTAAATACTAATGTAATTTTAAATGGGGAGAAACTGAGTCTTGTAGATACCACCATTTTTCTTGGAATCACACTAGACGCGAAGCTTCAATGGAGCCCCCATATATCAAAACTAGCAAGCAGACTTAGTTCTGCAGCATATGCCGTAAAAAAGATTAGAAGTCTAACTAGTGATGAAACAGCTAGACTAGTTTACTTTAGCTTTTTCCATAGCATAATGTCATATGGTATTTTGCTATAGGGACACGCAGCTGACACGGAAATTATATTTGTTTTACAGAAGAGGGCCATAAGAGCAATTTATGATTTAAAGCCCAAAGAGTCGCTGCGACAAAAATTTAAGGAAATTAATATATTAACTTTGGCCTCTCAATACATTTATGAAAATGTAATGTACGTACACAAAAATAAAAGTAGTTTTACAAAAATAAGTGATATTCATTCTGTAAATACTAGGAACAGACACAAGCTAGTAGTACCGGTTACTCGACTCCATCGAGTCAGTAATTCATTCTTGGGGCGATGTATACGCTTTTACAACAAAATTCCAGAAAATATACAAAATTTGACCTGCTCAAAGTTCAAAAACTTTATTAAACTAAGTTTGTATAAAAAGGGTTATTATAGTATTAAAGAATTTATAGATGATAATAACCCCTGGAAATGAGGTGATCGCTACCAAGCTATTTCTAATTTGTTGTGTTGTTAATTTGTGTAACATACATGATTGTAAGCTGTTATTTAAAAAAAAAGTCCCGCTGGGTTTCTTGCTGGTTTTTCCCAGGACAGAGGTTTTTTTTTCGAACCAGTGGTAATTATACAAAGGAGTGACTTTCAATAAGCATTATTTATAATCTATATTGAATAAAAAAGTTTCTGTTTCTGTTTCTGTTTCTGTTTACTAGAAGAAAACGAACTTTAAATAATATATTCTTTTACTTAATATAATCCATTGCTTGACTACAATCCCACCTGGTGATCAAGTTTAAACGTAAACATTGAATATTTTCGTACGTTTTTGTAGTATTTTCTACCGACTCCAAAAAAGAGACGGTACTCAATTCGACTGTATGTTTTTTTTTGCGTCTTACCTCACAACTTTTTTCTGGGTGAAGTCGGTTGTACAAAATTTTAAACATTCGAAATTTTTAAATCTTAAAACATTCAAAAGGTACAGGTCCTTTCGAGTGTCATAAGTTATAAAGTTAGATGTATAGAAAATCATATATACCCTGTGTGTGGATATTTGTTATTAAGGCAGGTGAAATAAAGTGAACGTATATGAATATTTCCATACAAAACGCTTTCAGCGATTAAAATTATAACTTTTTAATAAAAAAGGAATTTCAATAAAAAAAGAATCATCAAAATTGGTTCACAATCTGCGAAGATATCGCGTAACATACAAAAGAACATACACTCCAATTGAGAACCTCCTCCTTTTATAAATAGTTTCAAAAAATAATTTTGTACAAGTTTATGGCCGTATGATGTGTAATTGATTGTGTTTAGACCAGAAGCGGTACTAGTAGCTGCTAATTTGATATGAAATTTGATTAGTTCATTTAAATAGTAAAAATACTCTTCTAAACTAAGCCAAGCCAATTATGGTATTCTTCATGAGATCCCACATCCCACTCTTAAATTTTTATGATGCAATGTTTTAAGAAATAGCGCTTTTGATTGCCTCTTGAGTAGTCTTTCAAGTAGTGCTGTGAATCGAGAAGGGTTGCCTATCTCACGGCTGCACTTCTTATAATGAAACACGCAAGTGTCAACGTAATATTTATGAATAATTAATATTGGATACATCAAACTCAAGTACTTCAGTTCAAATATATAAATAGTGACATACCGCTATTGCAGTTTTTGAAAATACGAGTAAATAAGCCATCTAATTTTATTTGAAACTATCCCAAATTGAATGTGATTTATGGGCAACAACGTTTTACCTATCGATTAACCCTTATAAATGTGTACAGTAAAATCAGTTAAAATAATGCATTACCACGCATTTAGAATTGAAAAGATAAAAATGACAGAATAATTGAGATGTTTTCAATTAAGTTTTCTTCACCATTTGCCTATATTACTTATTCTGAACCGTCTCTGCAAATTTGGCCGGTTATTGCAAAAAAAACCCTGTATAGTGAAAGTAAGTACGTGACTCGGTTTATTGGCCTACAGTAGCTACTCATTATTAAGTGACTGCACCATAATCTAATAATCTTAATTAAAAAAATTATGACATTTGATTTTTTTTTAACAAAAATAGTTTGATATCGGCAACAATTGCATAATATCCTCATTCTTTATTAGCGGACTTCACATGTCTCCGTAATATTATATTCCTCAGACATGCAGGTTACCAGGAGGGAGGGAGGAGGAGCTGGTAGGTTAGAAAAGAATGTACTTAATACTTCAATTAACAATTTCATCGGTGCTGGCGCAAGTCGAACCTGTGGAATCCTAATGAGGAATTTACGTCTAGTTGGACAAAAAATATCGATATTTTCTTATAAAAATACATCGATATTTTTAATCATGATATATCGATAATTATTTTAGAGTATCGAATTCGTATCAATTTCCATATATATTAAAATGTTGTATGAATGGACAAAACATGAAACAACAAAAGAAGGTACTAAAGCATTCATGTGTGTTTGTCGTTTTTTTTCGTCATCCAACCGTCAGAGTAACATTAAAATTTGGGCCTTATCCTTACATCATGCAAATGGTGACGATATTTGATATATCGATATTTATCGCGCGATATGTATCGATATTTTTTTCCCTTGCCCATCCCCATTTACGGCGAGCGTAAGCCCCTATGTTATCATGACTCATACTCTCTCTCACTCTCACTCTCTCGATTCTTATAATCGCGTCACAACTAATCTTAAAAGACGATAATTATTGTTTTTGCACAAATATTAGCTTTGACTGGGTTCGAATCGAATCCAGGACCCGAACGGCGACGTAGACATCTTGATTATCAGCATCACTTGTTCGTCCAATATTTTACTAATTAGAATTAATAATCACTTTCAGCGAGGTTAGGGCTTGTAAAAATCAACTGTAATCTGTATATTTTTTTTTCTTTTTGTCGTTTATAGCGAACTTAAGTCTTAGACTAAATGTCTATGTTATTTTTTTAATAATTAGGTATAAGCCAGTGCCTGAGTACCATCCTATCTGTTGGTATGGTATGACACAGCCGTAGATGGTAAATAAAAGATACTGTAGGTCTACTTGGATTATTTGGTATTTGAAATCATTAACAAACAAGTTTACTATACTATTTTTTGCTACGACTTAAACTTAATCTGTTTTGTGATTTGAGTTAAATTAGATTTTTTAAATATGCAAATAATTTTTCTTTTTTTTTAAATTTATGTACAATATTAAAAACTATAATATTTTATTTCTCTAGATTTTAAGCAAACCGTTGTACTACCACTGTGACTAACCTTTGTTATTATTATTGTGTTACTAACCCACATATGGATTTTAATTATCTGAATTAAATAATTTATTATTATTATTATTATTATAAAAAAATGAAAACTAGTAACTTAATTATCATACAGTCCTACTCCCCGCGGTGGCGTGCCAAGAAAGCTGGCTGCGTTTCCCCGCTGAATGGCTATACTTAGCCTTTGAGCGAGAAAAGAACCAGCCCTCTTATCACCAGCAGCAACGAGTAACCGCGGATGGAGTTCCTTTAGGAACTTCACCGCACGTGGACTCCACGGAGCGATAGTCTCTATAGCAAATGGCACAAATATGTAGTCATCTCTCAGAGACTCATATTTGCGCCACTTACTCAGTTCAGCTGCCCCTGATGCCGCCCAGGCTCTAAACGAGGTACCCCTGAGAGGCAGTCTCCTTTAATGAAAATTTAATTCATTAAAAGAGACTATGATGTTATTTACAAGTTTCTTTTAAAATACCCCATAGAAAAAGAAATCTTTGTGAAATTAAAAAAAAATATCAATTAACGTGGGTGTAAAGTACCCTACCATGGACGTGAAATATCCTATTAAAACTTAGAACCTTGAACCTAATGTCCTGTCATAATTTGCATACGTTATCTGTGAGTGCATTGACAGTAGCTAGGATACGGCGCCCGCGCTTTTCGTCACACTCTGTGAGTCGGTAATGACACGGCAATAGGCCCAGGTTTGCAGAAATACGTGGCTCTGTAATGACTTCCTGCTTTCCGTGGTTATTTTCTAGCTGGAAAAGTAATATTAGATGCACAATGAAAAGTTTTGCCTTTTATTACCTCTATTAATGATACCGTCTGTAGCTTGAGGCCTGCTTGCTCTAATAGTAGGGTCCTATATAATTTAAAAACTATATATTTAACTGTATTTTAATCTATGAGTGAAGACTTTCTTGTAAATTATAAATTTTACCGTGATATATTCATATTAAGTGATCCTTGCAGTTCATGAATACCTGCAGTTGCCTACAGCCCTGTGGATGACTCCAAACAGGGAAGGCTTCAGAAGCTGTATCTGAACATAAGGCCGACCCCGAACCCTCAGTACAAATATTACAATAACTTTTTTTTATAGGATAGGGTGACAAAGGAACACACAGCCCACTTGAGGGTAAGTGGTTGCTGTGACCCATAGACACCTATATCCTACCTCAATAAAGAATCAAACTGTATATGCGTTGTCACCCCGTGAGGGTTAAGATGGAATGCCTCTTTTCCAGTAAAAGGGGTCTCCGGTTCTGTACACTCACCATACGAAACACAGCAGCGTTAGGCTGCTATGTTACGCTGGTATTCTGTGAGAGCGTGGTCCTTCCCCGGTCGAGCCGACCCATTCGTGCTACAACTATACTACTAATATAGCTGCAGCATGGCTCTACCACGTAAAATATTACAATTACTTTATTAGTATATCCAAGCCAAGTTCTCAAGTTCACTACTGAACATGAGCCTTGGCTAAGGAATGCAAAAACACGATCCCTAGCCATGAGCATCCATCGACTTCCTACATATCTTATCAGGTAGTCACTACATTACTTCACTATGTAGTGACGACCTGATACTACCCTTTCTTTACCGGTACCATTCTGCCAATGGACAACCTTTCTTATACATTTACTTTATTATTTATTTAAAGATATTTACACATAATTCGTTCATAAGACTGACTGTTTTGCTCACACTACTCTAAAATACAGTAGGACATGAATAAGTCCCTAAGCTTTCCGAAATTAGAACAAAACAAACTCGGTTCAATGGTTACGTGGGCGTTACCACGGTCAAGTTCACGAACGCACATACAAATCGGTCAAGGGCATCCTCGGTGTATCTATTGCGATATATGCTTGATAAAATTATGATAGGAGTATTACAGGTGAAATAACGATTCCAAATAATGTCGAAATCGGAAACTTACGTACTTATTTGCTGTTCGAACTTTGCAAAATTAAAGAAGATAGATAAAGATATGAATTAGTGACTTTAAGAAGAATATGTAGATCATCACACAATGAGTTCTTTTAATATTTATGGTAAGTGGATGCTGTGGCCAATAGACATCTATATCAACGAAGAATCAGAATGGAGATGCGTTATCATCCCTTAAGACTAAGAGGATAAGCCTCGGTACCAGCAAAAAGGGTATTAAAATCTCATTTCACTAACAATACGAAATACAGCAGCATTATGATGCTATTTTACATTCGGCACTGCGATACCGCGACTTCGGCTGGAAAAGGACGAGATTATGACAAATCCTCTCTTCTATGGAGAAAACAATAGAGAATAGCAATAGGCATATTGGCATAGATATAGACATACGTTTTATTGGTATCAATACATTCACATGATATACATTTTGAAAGAGTAAATAAATATACTATAAGCGAAACATAAATAAAAATTAATGTCAGCAAAAATATTACTTTCGACTACAAAAAGCTTCCGACTCGACATATGTTACCGCAGGTACTCCAGTAGCGCTGATTTTTAGCGGAGCCCATAAATAATAGTATTAGGACTCCTGCATCGTTATCGGTACCAACTTTCCATTTCAATATACTGTCCTTTTTTAAGAACGTCGCGGGGTAGTTAATGAAAACGAAATGAAAATGAAAAATGGTTTATTGATAAAATATTTTATAGAAAAAGATTCCTTTGTGAAATTTAGTTAACGTGGTTGTGAAGTACATTAACATGGAAGTGAAATACCTTAAGACTAAGAGCCTTTAATCTTATGTCCTGTCATAATTTGCATACGTTACCTGTGATGCATGCCACCGTATGCACTGCAGTACCGCTGATTTTCAGGGCTATCGCTGCATCGTTATCGGTACTAACTTTCCATTTAAATATATTGTCTTTTTCAAGTTAAACTTCTGTTAAATTTTTGTTCTTGTTTGAGACAATCGTTTGTAGACAATAACGTCGAAAACAAGCCATCATTTCTGTAAAACAACAAATTATTGATTTTCGAATCTGGACGTATTGTAATTGTCTGTGTTTTTGATACTGTATGCCGACTTTCGATCTTATTCCATCAGTGTTACATTAAATGTTGATGTTAGGACGAAAAGTTTCTTTATGTTTGCATGTAAACATCCGACTAATTTGTAGCAGATCTAGTTGTGTTACATTTATAATATACCGCTCTACCGCGTATATAATCAAATGATCAAAACTGGGCGAGCGGAACAGCACTATCAAAATAATATTTAGTATGTACATTCCGCACAAAATAATAAGCAATGATTAACTCTAGTGGTATTTGTGAAAAACTTTATTCTTGGTAGATTACTTTTTAAAAAAGAATCGCCACAAATTGCCAATTACGTCGTACACGCGTGCCGGTCCTGGTGTTGATTTCTTTGTCGCTACTCATTCCGTAATGCGTGCTTGATGTTATTATGTCTGGTGGGGGATGTTCAAGTAATTGAAGTTTGTCTTCTGTCTATACATTGCACACGTTGGGTGCTATTCGTATGGAGAGGCATGAGTGCTAGCGGGTAGCGGATTTAGCAACGCGCACTTTAAATAGAAAATATTAAAGTTTTGTCGTTAAATATTTGCAGTTTTATCATTAAATAGTTATTGATATCTCTAAGCAGTTAATGTTTTTCTTAATATTTACCATTACTTTAGAATACCATTTAGAATGGTTTGTATTATTCAAAATAGAGATAACGTAGATTTGACAAGGTGTTTATAGCTATAAAGAATACAAATTACTTCGAATGATTAAAGAATTTGCTTTAATATACTGTTATCTATATTGTTTATATAGATAACAGTAAATAAAGCAAATTCTTATATAAAAAATAAATTCTTATATAAATTGTATATAGTATACCAATACACTTTTTCGTATCAAAGAAATTGTGTTGTGGATATATCTTTAAGTTGTTTAATACATTATTATAATGCACTTACGCCTGGTCTAGCTATTTTACATCTGATATATTAAAAGACATCCTTAATATCGAGATCTATAAAAGGTCATGAGATTTTTGAGACATATCATTTGCCATCGATCGATCACCGACACCGCCTGCCAAGCGCAAAACATATGACGCAATCTATTAGGGAGACCTATTTTCAGTATTGGACTTTTACAGATCATAATGATTGTATTGATTGATGGATCATACGAAAATGTTAAAGGTAATAATCCGTAGTAACTTTGTCAAACATTTTAGGACCTTAAAACCGTAAAAAAATATTGTACTTGATTTGTTGCGCCCTCGCCGTCACTGTAACCGAACCCCCAAAGGGCTTTGATTTTCTGTGCGTCATTTACTCTTACGACTACTGCAATTACGGATTCGTTTCTGAATCGCGATGTCATTTTCTATAAGCGTGGCCATTGTTTTTTTTTTCGCGGTGTAATTTGCTATAGTTTTTCATTTACACTGCCAACAGAATGATTGATGTACCTTTGAGTAAGGATTGTATTTTCTTCACTTTTGTTTTATTTTTTTTAAACTATGTCCATTTTTTATATTATAAGATTATATAATTAAAATACTAAATTTAGTGTTATTTCATATTTTAATGAATGAACTTTAATGAAGAATGAACTTTAATGAATTACCGATTGATCCCTATTAGTCGCCTTTACACTGCTAGAACGGGTGGGAGATTACAGCTCTACCCACACTTGTGCGTGTTTCCATTTATTTATTTTTACTCTCATTCCTAACAGTATATAAAAATGTTGTCTATTTTCGATTTATCGGAAACTTTGATCAGTTGTTGTACGCGTGCGACCCCGCGAAGGCTTTTCACGATGAATACTTTTGTTGGTTTGGTTGTTCGCTTTCTATGCATTCACTATTCGCCGGATTAATATGAAGCCTTATTGTGCGCGCGCCCCTAAATTTTTCTGACATAAAAGTTATTGCAACGCATGCCGGACATAGTTTTTTATGTATTTAATCAAATATAATAAACAGAATCAGGCGTTACTTTGCGGAAATCCATTATATAAAAGCTTTTAAATAATTTACTACGCAAATATCCTCGCTATAATAATAAATAAATAATTATAGCGCGGATATTTGAGAAGTAAATTTTTTAAAAGCTTTTATATTTAATCTAATATATAAATAATAATATTTCTTTGTTCGTATTTTATGCGCTGCCATACCGTTCATGGGATTACGGTTAAACTTTGTCAACTTATTGCTTGCATTTGCGCGAAGGTTATAGGCATAGTACAATTATGTTACAATAGATGGCGTTTATTTGAAAGTTATATATAATTAGTTTCAATGAATGCGGTATCATTCCTAATTAAACAATATAACTCTTTCAAATTTAAAACGATATTTCCTCAATTATTTCTACCGCGGCAGCACCGGGTACGAGTAAATATTTTTATAAAATTGGTCTTTACAGTAATAAGTAAGTATTGCAACTACGACCACTCCAAGCAAAGAATACTACAAATGCATTGTCACCTCTGAGGACAAAGATGAAATAAGTTACAGGTCTTTTTTATAGAAGATTATACTGGTTTTCTTATACATTAGAGCACATATCACAGAAGTGAGTGCACTGCTACTTGGCGGCTAGAATAGGTAAGAGGGTACCAACCCAAATGGATTCCTAGACAGAAAGATGAGATTTTCACTATCGCAATAACCATTAACGTTACAAACCTATTAATGTCCACTGCTGACCATAGACCTCACCATAGATTGCCTCGTAGGGGGGAAATTTGCCAAAGTTGCCACGCTTGGCAAGCGGATTGGCAACCCTAGTTTTTTTTGTCGTTATTAGGAAGACGCTGCTGCCCATCTCCTGATATGTTTCTCTCTGTCACCTCTTACGACACCTACGGGATGAAATGGGGTAGTGGATATTCTTACGCCGCCACTACATGGTAACGCTACAAAGATGACCATAAAACCCTAGCAACCTGCTGCTATAATACTATAGACTATCTTAGATACTTTTTTTTAATTGCATTCGATTTATTGGTGGAATAGAACGGTTTGTTGCAATAGAATCGAGTACTAGTCCCTAAGAATGGAAGTTTATACGCGGTAGAGCCATGCTGCAGCTATTTTATGGTTGTAGCACGAATGGGTCGGCTCGACCGGGGTAGGACCACGCTCTCACAGAATACCAGCGTAAAATAGCTGCTTAACGCTGCTGTGTTTCTTATGGTGAGTGTAGAGAACCGGAGACCATTTTTACTGGAAACGAGGCATTCCAACTTAGTCCTCACGGGTGACAACGCATTTTCCATTTTGATTCGTAATCGAAGATAGATGTAGATGTCTATGGGCCACAACCACCACTTACCATCAGGTGAACTGTGTGCTCGTTTGTCACCCTTATCCAATAAAAAAAAAAAGAAAAGTTAAACGCATTTGCATCCGTTTCTAATTGTCCATCACCTCCGATCCCCTTTCGTGTGTCGTCATCCGTCCGGATAGCGTTTCGCGTGAATTGACACATCCTATGTAGCCGGTTCGATTCCATGTTAACGCTCGAATAGCCACGAACAATCGCAGACAGGATATACGGACTGCCATTATGTGAGACAATGAAGTTGAATCGATGTCGTTAGAGACATTCTTCGTTGTATTCTATACAGTTATATGAACTAGGTACATGATATAACGTCACTTTTTCTTTTTTTTTTCTTTAATTTTTTTATTTAACATTACCACCACACTAGGTCTTTCGCCGGTATGGTAGAGGGAGTTTACATACATATATTTTACAAGGACAAACATCCAGATTAGGGGTTATTATTACTTTCATTACTATGGAGAGTCATTTTTTTAAATTAATTAATTCTCGTAACAATTTCCTTGCACGATTTCTATGTGGAGTCGTTTACCACCGGCGACTTTTCCGTACCGATACGATTTAGGGAGCTTCAAGAAACGAACTTACTCCTTTTAAAAAGTTTGCCAACTTACCTGAAGTTCCCTTGGTGTTTGGCTGAGGAGAGACAGTTTGTTCATATGCAACGATCGACACTTACCATCGCGGTGAGCCGCATACGCGTTTGTCCCCTCTTCTATAAAAAATAATAATTAATCCCCTCAGAGTGGTTTAGACAGTTAAGGAAGCGGAGATAGTTTAAAATATGCATAAGTAACCTAATCAACTTGTAGCTTGGTTATGTATGTGAGCCGAGGTAGCTCAGATGGTTAGCGCTCGTTGCTCGCTGTAAATTTCACACTACGCGAGCAAGTCAAGTTCGATCCCGATGGCACCATTGAAATTTTTAATTGCAATTCTAAGTGCTGATTTACCATATGCTCGGCGGTGAAGGAAAATATCGTGAGGAAACCTGCATGTCTGAGAAATAAGAAAAAAAATTTTTCGCAGACATGTAAAGTTCGCCAACACGCGTTGGGGCAGCGCGGCGGAAATCTTCTTGCCCTAAAACTCTCTCAGAAATGAGAGAAGGCCTGTGACCAGCAATGGACAGACCGGACACATGATGGGCTGAAACTTTTTTGTTATGTATAATGTATATGATATGGTTTGGCCGTATATGTAGATTAAGTTTATTTAATCTTAGGAGTGTTTGATTTATTCATGGCTAAAACTAAGTAAGTTCGGTTGCTCTCCAGTAACACTACGTATAGTTAGTACGATTAATTATTAAAATTACCATTATTTCTATTAACTTTGTAAAAATTACGAAAAATAACTATAATTTTTGCACGTGGTAGAGCCATGTTGCAGCTATATTGTGGTTGCAGCACGAATGGGTCGGCTCGACCGGGGAGGGACCACGCTCTCACAGAATACCAGCGTAAAATAGCAGCTTAATGCTGCTGTGTTTCGTATGGTGAGTGTAGAGAACCGGAGACCCTTTTTACTGGAAACGAGGCATTCCATCTCAGTCCATAGGGGTGACAACGCATCTGTATTTTGATTCTTAATTGAGGATAAATATAGATATCTATAGGCCACAGCATCCACTTACCATAAGGTGGACTGTGTGCTCATTTGTAACCTTTATTCTATAAAAAAAAATAATGCTCATTTATCAAATATACTGTGACAGTAGATTAAGGCGTGGCTTAATAGGGTCACCACAAAGTCGCAGACAATATTTTTAAATTATTCGGGAAAATCTAGTTGTACGTGACTTAACCTAGATATATCTGTACTCGACTTTTAGCCTTAACACATACTCTTACTGGGGGGGGGGGGGGGGAGGGTTCTAGTCTTGCATTTGTTTGAGACCTCTACATGCCCTAATCCTGTTCTTTCACCATCACATGACTCTACACTTTGTATCACAAATAATAAAATAAAGACTTGTAATAGATAGCTCCACAAGCTCAGTGACAAACATTCAAGCTCGCTTACCGAGTCCCCGGTTCAATTCACGGGTGGTTTGTGTAAAACAATAAAACAGGACGCGTGCACAATAGCGCATTGTCAACCGCTTTGTTCACTGCATTGGTCTAGTGCTCGAATAATTACAAACGGATTTTGTTTCAGTGGCTCTTCATTGTTTGTTTTATATTTAAACACGGGTAGTGACCTAACGTCTATTTACTAATTACTTTTTTTTATGTAAACACCAAATACTGGCAGTTAAAAATGAATCTTCTATAAGTTTATTTAAATATTTAACTGTCCAGGATAGTGCGTATGTGATAATATAAATAACCCCACTAGTACAGGCAAACATAAAGACTGTACTCTTTACCTAATCAACACGAGCCCAACTTACTCTTATTCTAATAATTACTCTTAGTCTTACTTATTTTATTTTTTTTTATTTAAAAACTTTATTGCGTCCCTTAAGAAAAAAAAGGATACAAAGGGCGGACATAATGCCTCAAGGCATTCTCTACCAGTCAACCCATGGAGTGGTGAGAGTTTGTCGTAGGCGTAGCAATAAAAAGAAAAAAAAAGTCAAACTAAAATTAATACACATTATACGTAACAACAGATTATAATATAATATTATAAGTAAATGCATATATATATATATATATATATATATATATATATATATATATATATATAAATCTATTTGCATATTTACATATTATATTAACACATATTCATAATATAAATATATTTATATGCCAATAAACAAATATAAACATACATAAATACATATATATGGATATAAATATACATAAATACAAAGTTAATACATACATATAAAAATGATTAATTAACAATTTTGTAACTCTAATGATTATTCAGTAAATGCTCGCGTACCTTCTTTTTAAAGGAGTATTTGTTAGGTGCTTTTCTGATATCATCAGGCAAGGAATTCCAAAGACGTGCAGCCTGTACTGTGAAGGAGTTACCATAGAACCCGGTGAGATGAGTAGGAATATAAATCTTGTTATTAGAGGAAGATCGAAGAACCCTATCATGGCAAGAAGAAAGATATTGAAATCGTTCTTTGAGGTAAGAAGGTGAATACGGATCATTAAGAATTGAGAAAAGAACAAGTAATATTCTGGAGTTGCGCCTTTGCTTTATGGTAAGCCACTTAAGCTGAGATCTATAATGAGAAATATGGTCATACTTACGCAGACCAAAAATAAATCTAATACAGTTGTTAAGCAGGCGCTCCAGTTTGTTAAGAAGTTCTTGGGACAGGTCTGGGTAGCACACATCTGCATAATCAAAGATAGGTAAAATAAGAGTTTGGACAAGCATGAGCTTAGACTTAATAGGGAGGAAGTATTTGAGACGATAAAGGGAACGTAAGGTGGCAATGACTTTCCGACTTAAATCGGTAACGTGCACTTTCCAGTTCAGAGAGCTATCAATATACAGGCCAAGGTTTTTAACAGACTCACTAAATGGAATAATGATATTATCATAACAAACAGGAGGTAAGTCTGCTTGATTAACCCTGGCCAGCAGCTTTTTACTTCCCACTAAAATCGCTTGGCATTTTACTGGATTCACACAGACTCCGTAGCGCGAGGACCAATCTTTAATTGTATTTAAATTCTGGTTTAATTTGTGTATACCATTATGTAGTTCTTCAACGCCACAATGCACATATAGCTGCAGATCATCGGCGTACAGATGATACGAGCAATCAAGATTATGAGTGATCAAGTTTATAAAAACTGAGAAGATGATAGGAGAGAGTATACCGCCTTGCGGTACGCCACATTCAACTTCAGCCCAAGCTGAGGTCATATGACCTACGTGAACTGACTGCTGACGCCCGCGAAGATATGATGCAAACCAATCCAAGACAGTGGGCTTAAAATTAAGATGGGATAGGATGGAAAGAAGGATATCATGATCAACTGTGTTAAAAGCATTAGAAAAGTCTACTAGAACTAGCACTGCTATCTTTTTTTCGTCCATAGCTTTTCTAATATCATCAGTGATTTTTATTAAAGCAGTGGTAGTGCTGTGACCTGAACGAAACCCGGACTGAAATGGACTCAGTAGGTTATGTTTCAAGATGAACATAGTGATTTGCTTATGGACACAGGCTTCTAAAACTTTAGAGAGGAACGGCAGAATTGATATATGACGAAAATGGCTGGGAAGGATAGGAGCAGGTATCTTAGGAAGGGGCTTAACATAAGCCTTTTTCCAATGACTAGGGTATTGCCCCGAGTCAAGGGAAAAATTTATAATGTGAGTTATTGCCGGGAGAAGAGGATCTAAGATAGTGACGACCATTTGTCTGCTTATTTCATCGCAGCCCAGAGCCTTAGACTTGATTGCTAAAATAAACTTCTTGATTTCATCCTGATCGACAGGAGAGAACATGAATGCTGGAATGTGAGGAGATTGCATTGATGCAATAGCATTTAAAGTGTTAGTTCGGACTAAAGGATCCATTGCTTTGAAGGAAGCGAAATGTTGATTAATCTCATCGAGAGATATTGAAGGACCACAGTCCAGCATGAATGGCCTGCCAATACCCACAGTACTTACTCTTAGTCTAATATATAAAATTCTCGTGTCGCGGTGTTTGTTACCAAACTGCTCCGAAACGGCTGAACCGATTTGTATGAAATATTGTGAGCATATCGGGTAGGTCTGACAATCGGTCAACATCTATTTTTCAAACCCCTAAATGATAAGGGTGACCCACCGCTAAATATTTTTTTTATTTTTTTGACAATTTTTTTTATTTTTAATTTATTATGATTTAGCATTGAAAAATACATAAAACATCAAATTTTCACCCTTCCACGATCAACTCCTGTTTTTTAATCGCAATTTTTAAACTAAAAAAATATTTCCTAGAAATAATGTATATGGCAAAACAACGTTTGCCGGGTCAGCTAGTTTTATTATAATATTCTAGTGACAAACGAGCTAACTGTCCAGTGATGATGTGTACTGCAGCCTATAGACACACCTGCAACCAACTTTAAATAAAGATGGTCACGGATGCGTTATTAATTCTGACTTTTATTACCTCGTCGGTCTAGTGATTGTAAGTGTGACGGCTGATCATGAGGTTTCGCGTTCGAATCCCGGGTCCGGTCAAAATTAGTTATTGGTTATTTTGTCAAGAAATCCTCAGTAGCAGCCCGGAGCAAGGAAGTAGACAATGTTTCACTCCGTGACTTTGAAAGCCTGTAAAGCTGTTGGTCCTGCGCCTGAACTCTATCTCTCTCCGATCGTTTCACATTGCCGTCCAACCGTATTAAGAGAGTGAAGGAATAGTGTGCACCAGTGCTCGCGCACACTCTCTTCCACTATAACCTTGTTCCGCGCTAATGTCTAGTTTCCATTGTGACCGGCGGCCGTGACCGGAATTTGTCTGGAGGACATTTTTTTTTATTAACCCTGAGTACTAAAATGAAATGTCTCACATCCTATCGGACTGACACTCTTTCCTTTTCAGCCATAACAAACAACTTATTTAGTATATATATAACTTATTACTGTCACTATTTAATGGATTTTAAACCTAAAAAATTGTGTTCAGAAATAGTTTACCTGATCGGAATAAACAATCCCATTGTCATACTTCATCATATTATTATATTAGCATCTGATTTAAATACATATTGTAACACGCGGTAGAGCCATGTTGCAGCTATGTTAGTAGTATAGTTGTAGCACGAATGGATCGGCTCGACCGGGGAAGGACCGCACCCTCACAGAATACCAGCGTAAAATAGCAACTTAACTATGTTTCTTATGATGAGTGTAGAAAACCGGAGACGCTTTTTACTGGAAACGAGGCATTCCATCTTAGTCCTTACGGGTGACAACGCATCTGTATTTTGATTCGCAAACGAGGATAGATGTAGATATCTGTGGGCCGCAGCAACCACTTACCTTCAGGTGGACTGTGTGCTCGTTTATCACCCTTATCCTATAAAAAAATACAATACAATGGTACTGCAGACTAAACTTTTATCGGCAGGTTTGAATTATGTTCAGTTTATATTAGGCAGTCAAAGCAAAGCAATACGTCAGCGCCATCTATTGGCGAGTATCTAAACTAACTATTATAATCAAAGGGCGTTATTGAAATGAATTTTACCGATATTGAGACCTATCTAGTTCGGTTCGCTGGCTTTGGTATTTAAGAAATAATTAACATACGTAATAATTAACGACTACATAAACGAGAACTGCGGTTATTTAACATACGTTATTACTAAATACTGATATTATTCTTAAGTATCCATTTATGTTCTTACCGATGTAACATACTGATGCTCGTAATAAAAGCGAAGGGAAGTTCGGAAGCAGTGTCAGAAATACAAAGACAATAATTTACGGAAGGACCTGTTTTCTTAATGAAATCAGGTATAGCGTGTCCTCAACCATGTGATTAGTAGTGACCAAATAATATACATCGTAATACACGGAAGTAGACTGCGGTGTGCGGTCGACACACCCCAGCATTGTAGGTACTTGAATCTTGGACATGTCTGACGACTTCGATGTATAAGGGAAGAGGCGATGATCGTAGGAATATAGTAACTTGTTCCCATTGAGGTTTTTTCTACATGGCGAGAATTTCCTGTGTTTATCGGGATAATATAAAAGATACCTATAGTCCATTTTCATTATTAAGGTAAACTACGCCTTTGGTAACTGTTGTTGTTATATATAGATAGTTTTTTTCTTGGGTTACAAATACAAGTATTTGCATGGGTGTGTCTGAATATTTGCTTTTCATGTATGTAACGCGATTCCACGATAGGGAAGAAATTCCTAGCGTAGAGGTTATAATTGCGCAGTGGCCTGGCTTTGAGTTGAGGCGTTGAGGGCCGCGGGTTCGAATCTCGCACGGAGCAAGTATTTGTATGTCCTGCTAATAATTGTTCCGGGTCTGGATGCTTGTCCTTGTGCGATTTATATTTGTAAACTGCTTCCACAATACAGTTGAACTGGTAGTGTGAGGTTACGCTGTTTAAGATAAGAAACAGAAAATTAAACAAAAACAAAATTAATATGATAAAATTAATGTACTTTTTGTCAGATCTTTAGATATTGCACTAGTCAATATGACAAGGCTTTCATCTTTCCGAACTTGTTATAATGTAATTTATTTGTTTTTTTTTTAATTTGTCCTTTATTGCAAACACCTTCAACAAAAAGGTTAGATCAGGGCGGACTTAATGCCTTATGGCATAATATGTAATAATATTTCCATATTTAGTAATGTCGCTGTTAATTTTCAATGTCGCCGGTTACACAATGATACCATTTTGTTTGTGATATGTTATGTTTTTAATTGTGTAACTCTTTTTAACCTAAATAAAATAAAATTAATAAAATACTTATTTGTAGTACTTATATTTTTATATTTTATTAGATATTCTGTCAAAGTTCTTGTCTCACTTCTACTTTCTATGTTTTATTTTATTTCATCGTCTTGTTCTTTGATGGCATACATATATAAGTAATTTAACACTCCCTGTAACCTCCTCCCTGTTTGGCGGTCGGATTGGCGATAGCGTAAGATTAGAAGGGCGTATAAGGCATCTCGCACTTACATCTTTGACACTGCTGGTC